>VXAV01010091.1:482209-498230 GCA_013399715.1 Alectura lathami | reverse complement strand
TAGACAGTACTTGAGGTCCTTGACATCTTGTCTGCCTTGCTGAGTGTTCTGCTTGTGGGAGGAATAAGAGTTTCCCACTGGAAGCAGAAAAAAGTGTGTGGGGGGAGCTGCCATCCAAAAATCTGACACCAGGAAATCACCTGCCCTCCTTCCTGAAACTACAGTCAACAGCAATTGTATGCAATGCTGCAAATACCCCAAAGTATTTGTGTAACTTCAATGGTTTCAGTAATTAGTCCATATTCATTTAGACATGAGATGTTAAGTCTGAAATGCCCAATCAAACTGTAGGGGGGTTGGACTAGATGATCTCCTGAGGTGCCTTCCAGTCCCTACAATTCTGTGGTGCTGTGATTCACATCCTCAGCATGTGTGCGAAAACATCTAGGCTCTGACCCTAACTTTGGGTTATATCTATCAGTGTTGTTTTGAGACTAACAGTGCTTGACACTTGACATACAGAAAGGAATATACTCAAGTCTGTGTTGCATTTAGACATAATAAATGCAGTGTAGCTCTTGGCTGATTTTTATTTTATTGATAGAGTTAACAAAATCTGGTCCAACACTATCTGTAGCAAAAATTAGTTTTACATGTTTTGTGAGTATTCTCTCATTTAAGAAAGTTTGGCTAAGCCAGAATTCAGATTTTTTTTTTTTAAATAATGGTTTCGATTTAACTGTTAAGGGATTTTATATTTTCTTTTTTCTTTGAAAGACCAGTTGGTTGCAAAATTGGAGCCCTGTGTTGAAAGAGTTGCTTTGTGTTATTGCTTTGCATGAATTTTTCCTCTTACAGTGACTGACTTGTTTCCTTCTGAGTATTATATTCACTTTGTATGGTAGAATTAAATCTGATCCTTTACGCAAGGAAGTTCAGTTGCAAAAATCTTGAAACAAGACCTAACAAACTTCTTACTGTTTACAGAATATTGCTGATCAAATGGATCTACTAAGTGAACTTATTGTTTGGAGTTCAACTAACCTTCATATCCAACGTTTTAAGAAGAGCTGCAGAATGAAAAAACTAACACCTTATGCTGAAGCAGGATGTGCTGAAAAGTTATTGGATAAAACAATTGTCTACAAGAAATAAGGGCTTTTTGTTTACCAGCAATTGAGGGATTTGCTTTATAGAAGATTAAACTGAAAATCTTAGGAAAATATCATAAGAAAATGCTTTGCAAAATATTCAGAAGTAATCCAAGGATTTCTCTCTATATGTTTTGCAAAGACACTGCTGTCATTTTTCTGAATCAAAACTTGAATAATCTCCTCTTCAGTCTCTGCCTCTGAGTGAAGACATGTTTAAAGCTCTTACTCTGAGGTAGGCTCCACAGGCCCACAATGCAGCTTTAATCTGGGTGCCTACAGCAGCTGGCCAGAGGCTTTCAGCATGTTCCGCAGTACGTATGTTAACTGAATGGTATTTAATGTGTAGAGTGTGTTACTCTCCATCTATTGTAATTAAAATTAAGTACTGTACAGTGTGGGTAGACCTCTGTTCTCCAATTTGTTGTTCATAGGTTTTATAGGTGGCTAGTTTTTGTAACTAGTGGCTTTTAGACTATGAAGGACTTCTCGGTTTCTGTAACTATGCTCATCAAATAAGGTAGAAAGTTGAAGCTCTCCTGTTAGTACACAGTATTGCTTTTAGTCTTTGCACTACAAATATCCTATCTGTGCACTATTCAGTTTAGAAATGTGGATTTCTAATTTGTTGGATTTCTAATTTGTTGGTTTTTGTCTATAGAGACCAAAATCCTCCTTTAATCACCACATTTGAATGATTAATCCCCAAAAGGGTGGGAAGATGTTAAGCAAATCCAGGGGCTGGAAAAAAGGAGGGTAAACCATGGGACAGACATTCTAAGCACAAAGCTCAGTCCCAAAGTACTTCAAAATAAGCAAACTGTACCACGCACTTCTATTAAGCTTCTGCTGTTTAATCTCATTGGGTATTTGTGCCAGGTGTGAGAGGACTGCATTCTTTCTTTCCTTCTCACTGTTCTAAGCAATGCTTAATGTCATTGTAGGTGTTAGCACAATGTGCTTACCAAAACTCTCTTAAAGCGAACTGGTGTCAAATTGTGCTCATTCACTATGGTATGCATCATTGCTGTTAGGTTTTTCTCTGAGGCCGTGTTCATCTCTACACAGGCTTCCCTAAGCAGCTGTTCTGTGGCTTCAGATCACACTGCTAGGAGGTCAACTCTTTTTCTAAATCATAAAGGTTACTTGAATCTTTCAGGTAAAGGAACACTTTTGCATGGATGGGAGGGTTGTTTTGAGAAGGGGAACATGTAAAGCTAGTTATTAAACATTCAGTGTTGGTAACTTGGATGCTCTTTTGTTGTGTTTCCCTGTGACCTGTAAAGTTCCTTGGAGAAGCACTTAGCAATGCTGAAATGTTGCTAACCAGGAGACTTTAAGTGTGGAGTATGAAATGAGGCACAGTATTTATGCCTTGCTTTCTAGGTGTGTATTTCTACACCTGGTTTTCACAACTTCAGACTAAGGCTTTTAGTTCAGAAGCATGTCCTTTGTGAAAAGGATACTAAAGCTGGTGCTAAGGAAATTCTCAGAAATCCCGTCAAGACTAAAGAATCAAGGTCTGAAAGGAGAAAGCCAGCCTGGGCTAAATCTACTAAGTTGTCATGACTTGTAGGTATTCTGCAGACAAACTAAGGCAGATGAGACTGTCCAGCACTTCTCAGAAACAATTCGTCTCAGCATCAGCAAAAAAAACTAAGTAACACTTGCTTTAAAACTGTAATAGGCTGCTTGTGCCACTTGTATTTACTGCCATTTTCACTGGGAATAGGATATTGTCCCATCTTTGTGAGTTCGTGTAGGGCATGGTTTAATACAGTGACTTGCAGGTACAGACAGTTCTCCAGGGTTAGTAGTCACATATGGAGGATCTCTATTGCCCTGAAGAGATCACTTCTTATTCTCCCTTATTCAGGGAACATGGGAATAGAGCTGGTTTTGATCTGGGTTATACCCCCACCTGAAATCAAGGGGGATAGCTCGGTTTTAAATGAGGACAGAATTTGGCCTGAGTTTTGTGTGCTTTGGAGCAGAGGAAACCAAGAAGTGATCTCACAAGATATAGAACTTATAAAACACACTCACAGAGTTCATGAATGCTACCTTTGAAGAAAAGTATTCAAGTTAATCCAATGACCATAGGATTTTATGGGTAGTGTCCAAGTAAGTTAGTTAGGCTTTCATAGGGAGTGTATCTAAATACTTGTTTTCAGGCGCACTCTGAAAGCACTTGAGGATGTTGAGGCTTTTTCATGATTGATTAGTAGATTGGGACAGAGAACTCAGTAAGAATGGAGGTCAGAAGTCATTTTATTCTGGCATCTGTGCTGGTCTCTCCAGGAAGGGAAGTGAGAAATTTGAGTGCTGGAATCAAAGATGTGTTGACTAACTCTTGCTGCTTTCCACTCTTCTCTTTCTTGACTACTATAAATCATTGCTTTCTCTAGTACTGCTTTGTCATGGGATATTCTGTCACTCAACACTGTCTAGACTGAAAAATTATTTACTGAGCAAGTTGGGAATCATCTACCCTTTTTCTCCCCCCTAAAAAATACTTTTGTCCCCCACAAAGCTGATAATTTTTTTTTCAGAAAATATTTCATCAGATAAAGTGTGAATAAAGTTTAACTGCTTTATTAGGCATCAGACTGCATGTTTTCTATGTAGACTAATGAGAAAATTGGCAAGACTCTTCGATGTCAAGCTGTTTCTATTCTGGGACAGTAAGGAGCTGTATTTTGAGGTGAAAGAGCTGTATGCTACTTGTGATTTTCCTGTAAGGCTCTTCTATTAGGTGTTTTGGTTTGAGGTGTTGGCCTTTCTGATTAACTTTGGTATTAAAAGGATGCTGGCATTGTCCACTTCAAATGATGTGCTCATGGAAGCAATGCAATGCTGGTAACAAAATGAAGTGTGTAAGTGTAACTGTCCTGTAGAACTACTACAGAGTTGAGGTAAGCCAGCATGTAAAGATGTTCCAGCACAGCTCTCAGCTGGAGCCGGTGGCTGTGAAGAAGTCAGAGCTGCGCCCCCTCGTGCATCAGGTCAGCTGAAGAGTTCTGGTGGCACAGCAGTCACTGCTCCCCGCTCCTTTCCCTGGCAGGTATAGGAGAGCGATGCTAAATGGTGCCGGTTGTGGACACCTTCTGCTGGTGTTCAGGACTAGGGATCAGACAGCCCTTCTGGACCCTTCCCAAGCCACCAACTGCACAGAAACTTTCCATGCTGTGACAGACAGGGCTTAAATTGTCCTGCAGCCTCAAATGTGGTTTCTTGGCTGTGGCGTGGAGGGTGGTTTCACCCAGTTTTGTAATTTTGGCATCTGTTTCTTTTAACAAACTTTCTAGACCCCAAACCTGGTGAGTGGTGTGGTCCATAGCTCAGGTTAGGAAGGGTGCTGCAGACAATAGCTGCACAATCAGTTAGGTCGATTTCCCTGTTCCTTTTTTCCCCCAACATCTGGAAGCTGTCACCACACAACTTCAGGAACAAGTTGGAGAGACTTGTGTGTCTTTCTAAGACACTGTCATAACTCACTTTCTGGCTTGCTTTTCTGGTGCTGGGCAACAGAAGGAAAAGAGGAAGAATGGGATTGCTCCTGTCCTGGAGAAGCAAAAGTTTGGGGGTGAGGACCCTGCGTACTCCTCTGACTGTTCTCAGTTTGAGATTTCTTCTTCACAGTTTTTTTTTTTTCCATAATTGCACAACTTAATCCCACATGCTGATCCTGGCTTCACTGATGATGTACCTTGCCTAGAGGACTGAAATTCTTGAGTTGCTGATGTCTTTCTCATGTTGTATGATACCTTCCAGACCTTGAGGCATGTGGTAGTTTTATCAGTGACTTCTAGAGTAATGTGAATTTTCCCATTCCTGGTATCACCACTGTCTTAAAAAGAAATCTGTAACTATGAAGTGATGATTAGATGCAACTTCGGTTGTTTGGCATTCTATGACCTCAGAGGTGCTGGGAACTGTTTGATGTAGTATGACAATAAGTTTTAAAGCATCATAGAAGTATAAAAGATGTAGCATCTGCTGAGACCCATCTAGCTCTAGCACATCCAGGGTATGAGGATTCAGACAAAACTACTATTTGTGTTGCTTCTGGGGAGCCCAATAGCCTCTTGATATAAGAGTTTCCTTTCTCTCACCAAAATCTTTTCTGTGCAAGGCTAGCATTAGGTATTTCCCTGAGTGCAGTGTGTTTGCCTTTGCCTGGTGTGAGTGCTCACTTTGACTCATTGCCTGTATACAGCTTTTGGTGAGCATTGTTGCTCATTTATTGCAGTAGAGCTCCTGTCCACAGTTTTGTGAATGCACTTCTGTAATTTCTGCCTCATATCTTGGGTCAAAGCGTTCCTGCTAAAGGAACAGGTATTAAATTACAGTCCCTACTTAGCTTTCCAAGGTTTCTGTTTCTGGCAAGCAGCTGGTCTATGCAGCCACCCTGGGGCTTGCAGCCTTCAGCCTCCTGGTAAACAGCTTTGAGTGTAATCTCAGCATGAGAAGGTGCAAGGCAGAGCAAACTGTGTTGAATGCTATCTGTGATAATAGCAGAGAGCAATGAAAAGCCCCTAGCAGCAAGGCAACCTAGCGCCTTCTTGTAATGAGCTCTGAGTTCCTCAGAACCTCACCGGAATGGCTGCAAAATTAAGGTAGCACAATGGAAGCTCACTGCATGTTGTAGCAAGTGAGGTGACAATGCTGTTGCAGTCCTCCTGTGCTAAGCTGGGTCACAGGCTGTCAGTCTGTGAGAGGGCAGCCCTGCACGCTGGGCTGGGGTGCTTCCATCCAGGGCAGTGCTGCTCCCTCACATACAGAAATGCTGCTTGAAGAAGCAGAGCAGGACAACTGCCCAGGGAACTGCAGGGGCCAGAGAGGACCTCTGCTGATGGGGCGGGAGTTGGCCAGCAGGCTGCTGATGGGAAGATGTGTTCCATTGTCAATCTGTATTTCTGTAGCAGTCCTGTGTATTCCAGTCCATGAACTGAAATCTAAGGCTTGAGCACTAAAAAGAGGTGGAAGAAATCTTACACCATTATTAAAGATGTGTTCTTTTTCTTGTGATGATTTTCATACTGATATTTTTTTACCAATTTAACAAGCTTGATATGGCTGAAGCTGTTTAGAGCAAATTAATCATGTGTTTCACAGATAGGTTTGTCTCTGCATGTATCCCAGTTTTGAATAGATGGGCAAGAGACTTAGACAACAGCCAGCCTAATCTAACAGGACTTGTTCTTTAATCTGGGTTTACATTTCCAGAAGCAGAAATCCTTTCTATTAGTATTGCCCTTGACTGTAACAATTAACTCTTACGGCCCTGTCTCTGCCTCTTCACCCCCATTTTGGTTCAGGCATTTCAGCTTTCCTTGTAGTATAAGAGGAATGTTTTACCCCCAAATTCTTCCCTAGCAGTGCTTTATGTCTTGAGCTCTCTTCACCCTATGCAGTTGGAGAGTGATGACAATAATTTATGCTTATTTGTAGCTTGTCCCAAGGAATTTTAAAATTTTGGGCACTTCATACTTCTCTTAGCTCTCTCACATTCCTTCACCCTTGTCCTTGCCAACTATTAATGTGCCATTGAAATTAGAGATGGAAGAAATAATTCTATATCAGAGTTCAACCCCAGGCCAAGGTAAGATTTTTTTTTTTTTTTCTGTGGAAAATGAGTGCTACATTGTGTACTGTGCTAAGAATATGCTTTTTATGTATTACTTGGATAGTGAAACCTATACACTGAAAAAGTCAACTTTTTTGCTTGGTCATCTTTGTTTAAGCTGCATTGATTCTATGATAAATACAGAGTGCTTACATCAGAGGTTGGTATGGGATCATATTAATTTACATGATTAATTTGATCTTCTAAAGACATCTAAGTCTTTCAGTTCAGCGGCACAGTTTATGCATGTGAATTTTGGAATAGTTACCTTACCAAAGAACCCTGTTGCCCCTCCATGGTGCATCTCCTGCTCCATAGGAGTGGATGGTGAGGTTTGCATGAAGCCTGTGTGTGGCAGTGGCCCCCCTCTGACCAGGATGGGGACAGTGATCCTGATGGCAGAGAGTAATGCCTGATTGCCTCTAAAGGGGTAGGCAAAAGAAGTAGCTAGCTGGCAGGCAGAGCATGCTGGGGCTGCCAGTGTTTGTACAGCAGCTGCAAATAGTTGCGGGACTTTGGGCAGAATATGTTCATGATTCTGAACTTTTGCATCACTTTAAACTGGAACTTCCAATTCCTCTTGACAACGTAGAGGGGGGAAAAATGACTGTCTTGGCTCTTGTGCTACCCTGAATTCTGTTTAGGGACGTTTGATTTCTTGCATTTCATACTAACACTGACAACAAAAATAGGTTTAGCCTCTTTCCATTCACTGAATTTGAGTTGCATTCATTTGATGTAACACTTAAATGCCTATTCCCTTACCATTCCTCTGCCTCAAGAGTTTTTATAGATCGAGTACACTGTAGAAGTAGTCCAGCTCCTTTGTAGAGAGGTTATTAACATGGGTTGGAGTAGGTAGCTGTGACCCACTGCTAATCACATAGCACTTACGTTTGGATCTTGGTCAAATGGGCTCTTCTGAGTTCTGCAATGGCTTCCGTTTAAGCTGGAATGTGGGTCTTAAAATATGCAAATTTCATTATTTAAGAGAAGGTAGTGTGTGATTCAGCTCTTCTGTGGGCAAAATAAACCACTTCAGAGGCAGAGAAGTGGAGAAATAAATACTAATTCTGAATCTTAAGTTTCATTTTAGAGCCCTCTGGACTTTACCTATGGCATTGTTCCTAGAAATGATCACAATACTTAGCAGCTAACTGAAATTAAATTTTCTTTTATATTTAGGCAAAATAGTTCCTCCTTAGGTTTTAGACGGGTGGGTACATGCCCTTTTCTGCCTTTGATTTTACCTTGCCTTAGTGTCAGGCCTATCAGAGGAGTCTGTTTCACTTTCTACTTCTCCACCCTTGGGTTGTTTTAATTCTACACTAAAGTACTGGAGCAAAATTTCTGGGTTAAACTCTCCATGCTGCTGTAACCCATCTTTTCTGGTGGTGAACAGTCATGCAGTCTTGACTAAATAGCTAATCTAATGGCTAACTGAACACATGAGAGAGAATTTTCTCAAATATCTACCTACATTAGAGAGAAACACTAGCCTTGTTACAGCAATAACACTTTTTCAACAGTGAACTCATAGAAATGAGAACAGGTGGTAACACAACACAAGTTCCTTTAGACATGATGCGTGTCCCTGATGTGTATGTGTAGCTTTTCAGTGGTGACTCATAACCAGGAGTGTCTAAATATCAATTGGTAACTACTACTTCTGTACAGAAGGTACAGAAGTTTCTAAAATGTGTGAAACTTGCCTAGACTTTGTGCATAGATCTATCCTCTTTGCTCTCTGTAGATAAGTGAGTGAAGTAGAGGAAATTTATCCTCTTAGTGTTGATTTTAGCCACATAAGTACAGATGCTTTTTGGAATGCTATAAGAACTTACAGCACCTGTGAAGTGATTAAATTATTTCATTGCTGCTTTAGCCCATCATGATTTTCTACCTAAATGTCTGACAAGGGTGTTCTCAGCTGAAACTTGCTTTTCATTACTCTGGAAAAGAGAAGAGTTTTTTGCCCTTTGAGCCAAGAGCTTTTCTCAGTCTATTTTCTTGTACAAACATTGCTTCCCTCAGAGGCTCTTGGCAAGTCACTCAGCCTCAGTGTTACAATTCTTTCCGCAGTGGAAAGTGAGGATAATAACATTACTGATTGCACTTCATGGCAGCACAGTAAGAACTACCCGGTTTGTTTGCAGGCTGCTTTTATCACAACATGCATTATTGGTTCTAGCCTTAGCCTTGTTGAAGTCAGTGGTTTAAGGAGGGAAAAAAAAAAAAAAAAAAATGTAAATGGCACAGTATTTCTTAACCAGACCCCCCAGAAAGCAGTCCAGAAAGGCACTAAATTATTTAAGACCTAAGGAGATGCAAGGGGGGGGGAAAAAAAAAAATAGGAGGGGGATTTCCTAAACTTACAAGGACTGCATGAATTGTAATATGTTGCATTTATGAAATTTGCTACTTTATTTCTATTAGCTTAATTAAAAGGTGATTTGCTTGCTCTCTGAGCTATGTAATCATACTGGGTAATCTAAGATTCTAGGGAGCAATGAAGAGCTTGAATTTACATGAAATAATCTGTACTGAACTTTCATGCGCCTTTCAGTAAACATGTGATTGTTTGAAATACTTTGGCAAGTAGAAGAAGCTAAGAACTGCTCTTGTGGCAAACCTACCCAGGAATTGTTGCTGAATTCAGGTTGTATACATTCCTATTTCAATTGACTTACAAAATCATAAAAATTAGTTTTCTGTAGTCTTGTATTGCCCTTGTGTATACATTACCTTGCAAAACATCTTCAGATTGCTTTAAGCTCAGTTTTTTTTTTTTTTTTGCTGGAGCTACAGTTATGATCATAACAGGAGTGGTGGAGGAGATGCTGCCTGGACACAGTGCTATACCCCACTTCCATCCTGCACTATGGAGAGGGATTTGAGCATTGGGAGCTTAATTCACGCTGTCAGTTCATACCCAGGACTGTGCAAGGACAGCCTGCAGCAGGCTTATTATGAGTAGGACATGTGCCTTCTAGTTTGTTCAGTTTCCTCTAAAATTGAGATGCCTGGAATGGAGTTAGGACATAAAATGCTTGTACTGCTTGTGCCTTCCCTCACGAGCTAGGGAAATGCAAGCTCTTATTTACTGAGCAAGTTATCAAACATTTGCCTTAACTCGTGTGAAGGACAGTATTCAGGGACTCTGCAATGCAAAATAATTCTTCTCCATGTGGGTTGAAACAAAAGTGAAATGATAATTACAGTCTGAGGCACTAACTCATTCGTGGAATTATCTTAACTGTTCCTGTGATCCAGCACACACAGGAAAGTCTGAAATAGTTGCAGCAGCTAGATCTGCTAAGATCTGATCTTTTAGTATAACAAAAGCCTCAATCAGTTATCAGAAGTATTTCATTTTTTGGACAGATACAATACCATTATGATAGTTAGTTTCACCAATTCTTATTAAATGATGCCTCAGAGCTGTTTGCTTTTGCATTGAGTACCCTGTAAGCTTCATAATAAGAGCATGTGTACTGGGGCTAGCTCAGAAAGTTAAGTTTTCTTGATTGCATTATGAGCAAGCCCAATGAGGCTTATGATGTGCTGAATGTGCTCCCTAACCTGTACTGTGTTTTCTTGTTCTGTTCTGCTGTGTCTGGTCCCTAGAAAGCTCATTAGATCACTGAGGCTCTCCAGCTCCCAGGCTTCCTGTCCTGCTGCCTTTGTGCAGCCCTCCCATCTGTCTCACAACCAGGCTAAAAATAAGGAGTCTTCAAATGTAGTTGTGGGGATTAAGCCTTTATGAAGTTCTAATAGGATTTATTTTTCTGTAGATGAGATGTTATGGCAAAATCAGCCCATTTCAAAAAATTTGACTTTTTTGATGGCACTGCACGTAGAGAGCTTAAGGCAATCTTCTGAAACTATGTAAGGGTGTCATCCTCTATACCAGTTGTATTTTAAGGGTGGGAAGAGAAGACTGTGTTGTCAAGTTACAAGTCTGGAGGCTGGAAAGCCACCCCTCAGTCATTTGTTTTGTGATTTATTTCTGAAGTGAGGAAACTTCAGTGCATTCATTGTTGTATCTCCATCTTGCATTCTTATAAAAGTCCTGAAACACTTCCTGATCATTTTGGTCCATGGTAAATAAGGTGGTATGTTTCCAAGGCCAGAGATGAGAGTATGCCACCTGATCACTGTCTTTCTAGGAAGTAAAGTGACACTCAAAAGCTGTTTGTGAGATTATTTGTGGTCCATGGCACTGAGACGGCTTCTGTATCACTAGCAAATATAGATCTTCTAAGAAAATATATCCTGTATTAGAGTGAAAATGCGATGGGAAGAGGCCTTTCCTCCAAAGGGGAGGTGAGGGTGGCAAGAATCCAGATGAATGAATATAAGCACACGGGTCTGGTCTGAGTGCGGGTAATTTTCTGCTGCTGTCCATTAACACACTAGTAAACATATATGCACTATAAATAAGTCCTTCACAATGTTTCTAACAGAAATAGATGCTGAGCAGAAGGTGCTTGAAATGGGAGATTAATTGTTATTGCCCTTTAGGAGAATATTATTGAAAATATTCAGTCATAAGAAGTGTAAATAGTAGATTCCCCCTTCTTAAAAGTGATGAATTTTCTTGAAGTATTCTGTTCCCTTAAGTTTTAAGTGTATGTTTCCTTGAGCAAAAGTATACTCTCATACTTGTTACCTTACAATAAATGATGTCTTACTTTTCTTTGTTTCTCAGAATGCAAGTGTGTGCTCAGCAGGAAATACCATCAGCTAGGTACATCTGCTTAACTAGATTTCAAGAGAAAGGGCTCTTCAGTGACTTAGTCACTGACTCAGATTTTCAGACTCCTTAAATGCCAGGAGTCAGGAATGTAAGAGACCTAGGAGACAACTGTGGTACTGCGGGTTCTTAATTTTGCTTGTGGTTTCAGATAGCTAGTATTGGTTGAATTCCTAAATGCTTTTCTCACCCTGGTGTGGGGGGTGGGGTGGAGAAGAGCGTAACAACAAGCCCACCATCATAGTCTGACTTGGACAATATTAAAACACTGTCACTTCTGTCTACTTTGCCCCTTTCAACAGGATAACATAAAAATAGCATTAGTGTACAGAAATCTCTTTGCACTAGGAAAATGAATTATGGATGCCTGTGTGAAATTCTTAAGTTTCAGGAAGAATCAGTTTTTGGTGCAACTTTAATTACTTTAATCTGTAATTCTATCATAGGTGTTCATTCAGTTTATAACATAAAACGGGAATCCAACTTGAAGAATTCACTGCAATACGCATGGAAAACAAAATTGAATTTGTATTCAGGATTAGCATTGTAAGAAACCAAAACTAAGTTGGTTATTTCACTAACAAAACAACTAGCTCGGTCAAAAGAAAAAGGCCAATACTACTTGTCACAATAGAGCATCAAGTTCTTAACCACACATGATATGGGTGAATTTCATTGACTACCCATCTTTAAATCTTATTCTTGCATAGTTTTAGCACTATTGCACTGTTTAAAGTAAAACATTCAGACTTCAGTTTCTTAAAACTTCAATCAGGTTTAGTATACTAGAACATGAACTAATAATAGAAGTCTTAGAACCAGAAGGATGATGTAGATGCTGCATCAAATCTAGTAAGAGCCTAGAGTTAAACTGTGTTTCCAAAATGGCTTAAGAGCAGTAACCAATTCATCTTCATGGACCTAAAAATATGGTTCAGTCTGGGAGCGTTGCTGTGCTGTGGGTGTGAGTGCATGTGTGTTAAAATGATGGTGGTCACAGTGTGCCCCTCCTATAGACAGTAGCTGTTCAAAATGATGGATTAAAATGTGTAAAGCCAATGTGACATGAAGTGGTGCAGAGCAACAGAGCAGAATGGAAACTTCTCAGCTGCTCTGGGCAGTCCTAGTTCACTGTAGCCCTCACAATTCCAGAACAAGATGGGGAAACTGTTAGAATTTCAGAAATGTCTTATTAGTTCATACAAACTCAGACACTGTGTAATCATCCTGTGTGACAGAGAAAGCTGGGGCTTTCATCTGGATTTTGTTAATGTGAACTACTTATGGAAGAACTCAAATCTGTCTCTATGCTCACATGTTTAAACATTGAGGTGAGAACAGACACCTAAGAATTTGTGGCCTACTATAGTCAGTCTTGCATATCATAAAATGAAACAGAATCATTTCTTGTAAAATTAAATCAAGGTCAAAGGTGGAGGACTGTGCAGTATGCTCATTTTAGGAGAATGACCTTCAAGAAGTGAATGAAAAGCTAGAAACACTAGCACCTAATCTCAGTCTTCTTTCTACAAAGTAAAAAGACAGTAAATATGTTCAGAGCCCCCCATGCCAAACTTCATTTAGCTTAGATGAGGAAAGAGTAAAGGAGCCCTTAAGCTGAGGGGGTGTTTTAGCTCCTAGAAGTGGCACTGCTCTGTTTCTGATCACTCTAAACAGTCAGATGTTACGTATACCTGCCAGCCCCATGAATCGTACCCAGGTATAGAAAACTGTATACTAGGTCTTGTGACCCAGATGTTCACTGTGAAAGTGATGATCAGACTCTAATAGTTGCAGGCTGTTCAGTATTGTCTTCAAATCGTTTCTGTTTCCATACTTCCTGTGGTACCCAAGACCACAGAATTAAAAGGTACATAAATGCGATACAAACTCATGTGCTTTTTCTCCTTGGTTACAAAGAGTTTAGCAAGTTGAAAAAATAACCAGCTTGAATTTCAGTTTTCTTCAAATATGAAAGAGCAGCAAAAAGGGCTGCTTCCCTGCTCCTGGAGGAATTTTGATGGCACTACTGCGACTTGAAGATCATGGAATGTGGCTTTGCCCTTCAAACAAAGTCACTCTTCAGAGTACAAGGACATTAGCAGAAATTCCTTCTCTTCAGTTCTTTGATACTCTGTGGTTATCTATCCTTCAAGATTTATGGTGCCTTCTGTAATGAGAGGGATTTCGTATAATATATGCAGCCTTTGTGCTTTCTAGTCTAGAGTCCAATCCTTGTGTTAGTCTTTTGAAAAATGCCTTCATGTCTGTCTGGATTGTTCAGATCTCAGGATTTCAAAGCATCAAGACCTGTATTTTTAGTCGTCTTTGTGTTCCTTCTTGACGAAGATTTGGTAAGCTTTTAAGACTTAATTGTGAACCAAATCCAGTTAGACTTGATGGGCTAAGTATGTAAATACGTATATGAAAACAGTTTCATTTTTAATGATGGTGTGGGAGCTGTGGGCAATCCATTGATACAGTAATAAATAGAAGGAATGCATGAGTAATACCTTTTTAAGTTTAGGGTTATGGCTGATGAGTACTACTGTCTGTGGTGATTCATTATAAGAAAGCCTAATCATTACAAGCTACTGTAGTGTCTCAGGCAACTTGGCATAATTATCCTGTGTTTTCTTCAAGAGAACATAAAGCCTGCCTTTGTTTGGCAGTCGCCAAGCAATTGCTGAACAGCTATGTTTGTGATATGAAGTAGAAATGAAACCATAATGTTTTCTTTTCTACTGTTTGACTGCCCTCCATGGTGATCAGTTTGATTTTTTTTTTCTTTTTTCTGGCTCATGCAAAATGAGTCCCAATTGTTTTATTGTAGAATATTTCATGCTGATGCTGCTTAGTTTGCAGCCTCACACAGTGCAATTAAGAAATGGACCTGAAATGTGAAGTACCCTGCTTTGGATTCAGTGGCTACCTAGTTAACAGTACATTAGAGTTAGATGTTAAGACTTGCTCTTATAGGAGAGGGAACTTGCACCACTTCTGAAAGAAATCTTCATCAATTTATGTACTTACGGCTTTCCTCTCTAAATATCTGACAGACCTTGGTTGTGGTTTATGGTTTTGGAGGAGGCAGGAGTTTTTCCTTTAGAAAAAGGAAAAGATAAAGATATAAAAAGATATTAATCCTAATTTCTAGGTAGTTTAGGAGTAGAAGAGGATTTTCTTATGCCCTTGATATTTTTCTCAATCTTTTTGTTGCTCTTCAGTTTCAGGAATGTTTACTTCCAAAGAATGGAGTTCACTTCTGGCTTGTATTAACTCAAGTTATAAACTTTTTTTGAAAAAAGACACTATAATAAATCAGAAAAGGTTTTTCTGTTGCTTAACTTTTAAATAGAACCTTCATTTCAGACCTAAGTAGTGTGCTATATGTAGCAGACTTAGGAAAATATGTTTCACCTAAGACTAAGGGAATAAGAAATGGAGCAGTTCTTATTCCTGAGACATCCAGCACTTGAAGAAATACATTGGGGAAGACAAACATCACTCAAACATAGTTCAGTGGTTATGCAGTACCTTAATACCACCATCTGGTGAACAGAAATCGTGTTACAGCTGGTTTGTATGTTGGTTTATGCAGCTTAGTGTCTGTCTGACAGGGTGCTGTGGTTTGTTTTTTTTTTTTACCAGGTAGCTGAACCTCTTAAGAGAGGATTGCAATCTAATTGCTGCAATGATGAACCACTTGCCATGTTTCCTGATCCTAGGTGGATGCAGTACAAGGGCAACATGGATACTCTTTTCATAGCTAGAATTTCAGTGCTCGGTTTGGTCTGGTGCATGCTGCTGAACCATGGAATGGAAAATGTGACTCCAGTTGGATCTTAAAAAAAAAAAAAAAAAAAAAAACCTACTGAATTGCCTGACACAAATCAGACTTTGAAAGCCTGCATGAGTCAGATTACTCCTGAACTATCAAAGAATCATAGAATGGCTTGGGTTGGAAGGGACCTCAGAGATCATCCAGTTCCAACCCCCCTGCCGTGGACAGGGCTGCCAGCCACTAGCTCACGAGATCAAACTGCCCAGGAACCCATCCAGCCTGGCCTTGAACACAGCCAGGGATGGGGCAGCCACAGCTTCTCTGGGCAGCCTGTGCCAGCGCCTCACCACTCTCTCAGGGAAGAGTTTCTTCCTGATGTCCAGCCTAAACCTCCCCTCTTTCAGTTTTAGCCCATTCCCCCTTGTCCTACCATTATCCACCCGTGTAAAAAGTCGGTCCCCCTCCTGCCTGTAAGCTACTTTCAAGTACTGGAAGGCCGCAATGGGTCTCCCCGGAGCCTTCTCTTTTCCAAGCTGAACAATCCCAACTCCCTCAACCTTTGCTCATAGGAGAGGTGCTCCAGCCCTCTGAGCATTTTGGTGGCCCTCCTCTGGACCCGCTCCAACAGCTCCACATCCTTTCTGTACTGGGGGCCCCAGGCATGGACACAGAACTCCAGGTGAGGCCTTACAAGGGCAGAGTAGAGGGGGACGATCACCTCCCTCTCCCTGCTGGCCAGCCCTCTCTCGCTGGAGCCCAGG
>VXAV01010091.1:452907-482192 GCA_013399715.1 Alectura lathami | reverse complement strand
TGTACACACACCTGGGATTGCCCCGACCCAAGTGCAACACCTTGCCCTTGGCCTTGTTGAGCCTCATGAGGTTCTCGTGGGCCCACTTTTCCCTGTCCAGGTCCCTCTGGATGGCATCCCTTCTGAAGATGGTTATCCAATCTGAACTTTCAAACCTTCTATGATTCACCTCACTAATCCATGCTGTTCCTCTTTAGACCTGTTTTTAAGGGCATGCCACAAACCATAGTTCGATGTCATTATAATGTGAACTTACTTAATGTTCATTGTTTCATTCTAATAATTTCACACAATGCCAGAAATACTGTTTCTTCATCAGTTATTGATTCTTACACTGTGAAATATCTCTCCCAGACTGTCATTCTGGTTCTGTTCCAGCTCAAACATATTTTTGGTTTGGAATAAAAAATGATTATCCAACATCTTTAAAAAGAAATTGGACCTGACCTAAGCCTGGCATTAGTTGCTGTTACTCCAGTCTCTTTGAATTGCATCCAATGCAAAACTAGGCAACTAACAGAACACTGGCAAGCATGCAAAAAAAAAAAAAAAAGGGGAAAAAAAAAGATATCCAAATACTTAAATGTTATGCTCAGTTTTTCCTAATTATAATATTTCAAAATCTGGTAGTATAAACTCTCAGAATATAAGTAATTGTCCATAATTAGTAAATAGCCCAGTGGAGAAAGAATAAAGGGAGGAAGACCAAGCTTCTTGATTCTTATCCTGTGGGGAAGATTGTTTATTATGAGTCAATTCATACAACTTTATTAACAAAGGCATGTGTAAGAGCAAGGACAAACACTGATAGCCCTAGCCTGCATGTTTGCACTTCATAATGATTGTTATTCTTTCAATAAATCTTCCTATGAACAATAATGATTGTGTCCTAGTAGCAAGAAATGTTTTGCAGATTGAAATAAAAAAGTGTATCCTCATGTACTGTGACTGGAGGTAAAAGATTAGTCTTAAAACTTCTGGTCTCTAAAGGTATTTACTGTCTTACCCACTGGAGAGAAAAGAAAAATGTAGAGCAATGGAAGACAACTGTTCTACCATGGACTGAATCGTATTTTTAATGTTTAGAATATAACATGACAATTTCAAATTACAGGGGATTTTTTGTATTAGACATCGAGACACATGGGAAAAATTGCTGAAATTGCATTCTGGTTTGTTCAGCAAGACTGACTTACAATGTGCAGGTTCACTACTCAGTCAAAATCAATAAATCTGTTAATTTAAATGTACTGGACCAGCTGGGTATATGAACACCTTAGTCCATGGACTTGCAAAGAAAAACAGCTTCCTAATTTGTTTTTCTTGTGACAGACTGTCTCTCTCCCTCAGGCATGGGCTTTTTGCTGTTCACACAGAGCAAGTACATCTTTGAGGTGTTTTCCCTTTGTGTTGCCTTGAGGCACACGTACTGTCATCCTGTCCATGTCCTTGCTGTGGCTTGTCCTGTGAATCCTCCAAACCTGCTATTGCCATCTATTTTCGTATAGCAGGAGTGAGGACAATTAGGTGAGCACCTGACCTTGTTGCAATGAGCAAGTCTTTTTCCTCCCTCCAGTGGTACCAAGGTTTAAGCTGGGATTTTCTCACTGCCCTGTTCTTTAGCATGGGTAAAACAGGCACCCATATTTTTCTTCCCTGAACAGCAGTAATAAATGGCTAAAGGCAGCTGAGAACATAAGATCATCCCTGTAAGAACCGCAACATTTGTGGTGTTATTCATGCTTTACTGCTACCGCTCATGAGAGTGGCCTAAGCAATTTCTCACAGGGAGTGTATGAAGGAGCTCAGGCTTCTGTCAGCCCTCTAGTATTTACCAAGCTTGATCAAATAACTGAGCAGTGATGGTGGGATTTACCCAGTGCATACTTTTTTGGAAAGTTTGTATCATGAAGTTCTAAGTGTAATTTTAAAAAGTTATGCAGTTATATGAACCCATACATGGAGAATCACAGCTATAAAACAAGGATTCTCCCCATCTCCTCATTTTTTCTGTATTTAAAAAAATTGCATGAAACTTTAACATTGACCATACAAGTATGAAAAATATCCACTACTGTAATGCAGAGACAATAAAATATTAAGGCACTTCATGTTAGAGTGAATATATCCAACTGATATTGCTTCATATAATTTCATGTTTGAACACCTGGTTTAAACCTTTAAGGGTTTTATATAGTGGATTTATGGGATACCAGAGGTATGTGTATGCTCACTTACTCTGCACAGTAAAAATAAGCTGAACTTCCTCAATGGTTTAATGTTTTAATAAGAGATAAGAGAAGCATTTTATTGGATTATTTCATATGCTGCATTTACTGTTTAATGGAAGTTAAATAAAAGCAAAGCACAAGAATTGCATGTTTTACTTTCAATCTGCTTGTGGAATATCTATGAGGACTGATGGTAATAGCTTTGTTCAGCACTGTATGGTAGTTGCGGGTATAACTAGTACTTTGCCAGGTTTAAAGTTTTCAAACATAAACACAAAGATGTATGTTCAGTCTATTTGATCCTGCCTGTATTTTTGTAATGGTAATGATACATTTCAGCTTTCTTTTATATAATTGATTAAATATTACCCTGCTTTTAAAAAAGCAAAATGAATACTATAAACAGTTGTTACATAGTTATTTAAAAAAAAAAAACTCTTGAAGACTTGCTGAAAAGAAGTCAATAGAACAATTGTGCATTTAATTGCTAATCTATTTTATGTTTTATTAAATGCTCAGTGTTATTTTCCTAATCCCATTACATGGTAATGGATAGTCAAGTAATGATCAGTGGCTTATATTTTAAAAATATCTTCATTGTGTGGGACTTTGAAAGTTGAATAGGATCTGCCATCTTGATGGATGGAGTATGAACATATATTTTTAAGAGACAGCTGCTGCTTTTTTTTTGTGGTGGTTTGTTTTAATGTTATGCCAGGTAATTTCTTCAGTCTGCACTTTGTAGCACTGCTGAAAATGGACTTTAAGACAGAACTTTTGGGCTTAAAGTCTACTTAAAGAATTTTTTTGTTTTGCTTGTAGTACTCCCATGGGTGTGAATTTTCATATACTGGATATTTCATATACTGGAATCTACTGTGATATAATTTCCAAGACAGTTCTCACTGTTTAGAAGCCAAATGGTTATCTGACTGTGGATCTTGGTCATAGTTGAGCTTTAGGCTTTCTTCACAAAAGGGGGTGAAATGTCACCTAGTAATGGTCTGAGGGACCGTCACTGTAAGGATCAGTATGGACTGGGGGAAATGGAACAATGAGAAGACAGTAGTGAAAAGCAGGATGTTTGTTCAATAACGCAACATGAGTGAAAGACTAGAGTGTTGGGTCTGTGCTACTAGGGTCTTTAGTTAATTCTTACAGGCATTGGAAAAAAGCAGAGATGTTATTTTTGGATATGTGAATCTTCTATATGTTGCCCATCACAGGTTAGATGAGCCAGTTATATGTGACAAACAAGATGGTATTTCTGTGGTGATGTTAGTGTAACTAAATATCTAACAATTAAGAACACCTGCACTGAAGTAGCCCAGAGAACTGGTTAGCTTACAAAGGTATTTAGGATGAAAACAGCTATGAGTATTTAAAAAAAAAAAAAAAAATCTGTCATACACCAATTTCCTCTTTGTCTCCCAACAATGAGCGTTGAATGCTCTAAATCAGCGGCCTACAATCTGTTTGCTCAGAAAAAGTCAAACAGGAAGTCTTCTGAAAACTAAGTCAGATGAGTTATTTTGGTAGTTAACCAACTCCTCAGGTAGCTATTTACATGGGCTGGTAAAGGGATAACATGCAGCATGTAAACTAAAGCTCAGGTTTCACTTCTGATCAGTCTGTTTTATCTTCTCCTTAAGAGTAGACTTCATTTTTCATAGCTTGAAGTACTTGCTGCATTCAAGGGTGTATCCTATATGCCGTAATTTTGGCTTCCTTTTAGAAGGATATTATTTCACAGCAGCGTTGACATATTTCATCACATGTGCACTGGGGACAGCTAAGCATGTCAGAGCTGTGGGCTGACAATCTGCAAGTTTCCAAATGCACATGATGAAAAGGGGCCACTGCATGGTTGATTGTGAAGATCAGAGAATCATCTGAGTTGGAAGGGACCTTTGAAGGCCACCTAGTCCAACTCCCCTGCAGCGAGCAGGGACACCTACAGCTGGATCAGGTTGTTCAGAGCCCTGTCCAGCCTGACCTTGAGGGTCTCCAGAGATGGGCCATCCACCACCTCTCTGGGCAACCTGTCCGTGTTATTCACCACCCTTACTGTAAAGGACTTGTTCCTTTATATCTAATTTAAATCTTCCCTCTTACACAGAATCACAGAATGTTAGAGATTGGAAAGGACCTCGAAAGATCATCTAGTCCAATCCCCCTGCTGAAGCAGGGACACCTAGAGCAGATTGCACAGGAACACACCCAGGCGGGTTTTGAATGTCTCCAGAGAAGGAGACTCCACAGCCTCTCTGGGCAGCCTGTTCCAGTGCTCTGTCACCCTCACTGTGAAGAAATTTCTCCTCATGTTTAAGCGGAACCTCCTATGTTCCAGCTTGCACCCATTGCCCCTTGTCCTGTCACTGTTACTTTGGAACAGTTTCCCCTTGTCTTATCACAACAGGGCCTGCTAAAGAGTATGTCCTCTTTTTTTTCTTGTATCTCCCCTTTAGATACTGAAAGGCTGCTATCGGGTCTCCCTGGAGCCTTCTCTTCTCCAAGCTGAACAGCCCCTGCTCAGTCCCTCCTCACAGGGGAGGTGTTCCACCCCTCAGATAATTTATGTGGCCCTCCTGGATGCCCTCCAACAGCTCCATGCCTCTCCTGTACTGAGGGCTCCCCATCTGGACACATTACTCCAGGTGAGGTCTTGCCAGCAAAGGCTACCTGGAAAGTTGTATGAAACTAGAGCTTGTATTTTATTATTCCTCTAACTAATGGTGCAGGACTGAAAATTGGAGACTATTCCATAATGAAGTTATTGATTCTGGAGAAAATGATGGAAACTGTTTAAAAACTGACGTGCCTTAGTGCTCCTTTATGCTCACTGATCTTCTGAAGATGTACTTCCCTACTACTTTGTTGCTCCCTCCTGCTTCTTAAACTCACATGTGAAGAACCAATACTGTCAGGGTGTCATGCAAGTATATAGTCCTGCTCAGTCTTGAATGAATAGCAGAAAAAAATTTCTTGCATGGCTGTTGGCTGCTAGGTGAAGTTAAAAGGTTTTATGTGGCAAAGGAAGATTGCTGTTAGCAACATGCCACAGAAGCCATTAGTTTTGGTCTGCGGTACCTACAAAATCATCTACATATCTCTTGCTTTAAAAGATTTTGCTCTCTTTATTTTAATGGAGTTGACAACTCTTTTCAGTCTCGCAAGCCATGTGAGCTAAGTAAATGAAGAATTCTGTATTTGAACTGTCATCCTGGCTCAGGTTCTTTGTTTTCTTTTAACCTACACCTTCAAAGGAAGGAAATACCAGAAGACTTGCAATGTAATAAGCGCAGCTGACCTTTTGTGTTTCAGATTGCATCAGAAAGGAGGAAAATACTTCAAGGTACATGAGTGGAAGGTTAGAACAAGGCTTAGTAATTGCTGCACTTTGAGTCACTGGAAATAAGAAATACTGCAGAGATAATTGTGCAGTGCTACAGGCAAAGGTGGAATAGAAGAGGTGGAATAGAAGTATGAGTATATACTGAACCATCAAAATATTAAAGCAGTGTTTTCAGCATTGCTAACTTTTTCGTTTATGTTGAACTCTGAGTGCACAGAAGTAAGTACCAACTGTGGCAAAATACATTAAACAAAAAGAGGGGGAGTTAATACAATATGGTATGATCCAAAGCTATTAAAGGGAAATCAAAACTATAGAAATTGCTAATTCACTGCATGAACTGTAAAAAATTTGATGGCATCTCCTCTATGCTGGACAGGACAGAAGGTAATAAATGAAATTGTTTCCCTCTGGGTGTGATGATTGTTTAGAAGTTGTATGTAGAAAGCAGGAATTGTCTAAAAAAAAAAAAAAAAAAAGGGAGAGATTACAATAAGAATAAACTCTTGCCAGTACAGAAAGATATGGAGAAAATTGCTGCCCCAGAGAACTTGCAGCTTCAGTAGAATATGAAATGGATGGTGCACTAAAGAGACTTCATATAAGTAAGGTCTTTGTAGAGAGGACATTTAGGGCTCAAGAATTCCAGAAAGTAGAGGGGAGGAAATAGCAATGAAGACTTTGAGTCTTTTGTTATGTGTCAAAGTAAAGGCACCGGCAAGGGGTTGGGAGTTGAGAAACAGCTGCTTCCCTGCATCAGTGAGCCATGTGACAAAATGAATGGGAATGCTGGTGGTGGGTTCCGGAGACGATTGTTTGGCCAAGCACCAAGCTTCAATTCTAGCTTGCATCCAGTAAGCTAGAATTGTAAACTTTATTTTGTACTGCTTGCTGAGTTGGATGTGGGTATTGCTTTTCTCAGAAGAAATCCTCACTGTGCTGCGTCATGTTGCAGGTATCATGACAACAGCCAGTTTGGTGGCAAAGGAGGAGCCCTGTGCTCATGAGCTGTGGAGAGGAATGTTGAGGGAGTTACTTGGAGCATGAATGTTGGCCTCTGGGCTGGAAGAGGATGGTTTTCATGCTTCAGTTCTCCCTAGCTTTTGCATTTGGGTTGTTTCTTCCCTATTGTAGACAGAAATTAGAAGCATTCCTACAAGACCTTAAAACTATATAGTGCAGTGAAGGATGAGGAAAGACCGCTCACTGCTGGGTTGACTGGAATTCATTGGATTTTCTGCCTGCCTCGTAGCTGGAGGGCAGAGAATCGGGTCAGACACCTCCTTGTAGAGGATAGCATAACGCTTCTTGTGACTCACAACTGCTAACTGGGAAGAAGGAGTGATAAACATGCTGTTTCCCCTTGTAAATGAGATTTGAGACTTTCTCTGATCTTTGCCCAGAAGGGGACAGATATCTGTCTAGCAGAACTGCTCTGGCAGGTGTTCTGCTGAGTTCTGTTTTCCCCTGCTTTTGTGGGCAGTGCTGGAGAGCAGGCTGTGAAGTGAAGCCGCAGGAGCATTGCACCTGCATCTGGTTAGAGCCTGGTCACTGAAACCAGGCTATATTAAACAGTATCTTCATACAGCTTTGTCTTTAAGCTGTCTGAAAAATTGCTCAATTGGTAACAACCTTGTCATCACCAGTTATACTTCCACAAGCAATTCCCCTTCTGCCTTTTCTTGCAACTAAGACAGCATCTTCTGAGTGGCTTTTTGTGTGTGTGTGCGACAAAGGCATTAGTTCCCGGAATTTGGAAGTGCATGCGAGGTTAGCTGTAGTGTAAGGCACCAATCACAGATGGTGTTAGAGATGGTGTTAGCTGTCCGTTTGTAGAAGCATGGGCTGATGCACTGCTGCAGCCACAGCAGTGCTGTGAGAGCACTGACCAGTGCAAATCTGATTTTCCTGTATGAGTACCTCTAGAGACAACACAGTGCTCTGTCCAGAGCTTCTCTATCCCTTCTTTTCCCTGTCCAGCTTCTCCTGTATCCCTTCTTTGGAATGGCCACGTGTATATCCTTAAGTTTAGTTCAATGGTTCCTCACTGATTTCTTCCCCCAGATGAATGGGCAGCAGTTGCCTACAGATGAGGTGTTTGAAGTGTGAGCTGCGGCAGGTAGCTGCTGCTGATCTGAAATCTTTACTTCTCTGATTGGGAGCATGTCAATATCTGCAGAGTTAGCACTGAAACTTGTTACTACTGAAATCAGCAGTTGCCAGCAGCATGTAATGCAATGTTGATTTTTGTTTTTTTCTGAGCCCTGCTGGAAGGCGTGTTGAAGAATGCAAAGTGGTCCTAACAGGTGGAGCACTTATTTTTTTTTTTTTTTTTTCCTTCTACTTTCAGACAAAAATGGAAGTATGGCTCCATCCCTAGCCCTTANAGACAAGGGGTGGGTGTTTTTTTTTTTTTTTTTTTTTTTTTCCTTCTACTTTCAGACAAAAATGGAAGTATGGCTCCATGCCTAGCACTTAAAATAACTACTTGTGCTGTAGGATCCCCTTTGCTTGCAGTTTTCCACAGTGGGAATGTCTGCCAACTCTTCATTCTGAGGTGAAAAATTAATGTCTCAGTGATTCAGCCAGCGAAACAGTCTTGAATGAGATGTATTTTGTTATGCTGCTTATAAGTTTAGTTAAGAAAAAAAAAAATGAAATATATAAAAGTCAGACTACCTGTCAGATTAGACCCTTGTATTACTGCTAGCATTTGAGTGTAATGGATGAACTGAAGGTCTGAAAGACAATGTCTAAGTCCAGTTTGATGCACTAGATATTAGGGTAGCTGACTTTAGTTCACCAATTTAACAGTTGTCATTGTTGCTTCTTATTCATTACAGAATAAAATTCAGTGGTTTAAAAAGCTAAACTGAAAATATTCTTTTGGATGAAACTTACCAGACCCTAAAAACTGCATGACAGAAAGGAGAAGACAGAGCGCAAAATCTAATTTTCTATGCAGTAAGTGAACTACACAACAAAAGTAATTGCAAAATTGCAGGGTTTGGATGCTCAAGCTCTTTTGCCTGGCCTCTGGAGTTACAAGAGGTAGTCCTCATCCTGAAACTGTAAAATTAAGCATAGCTTTGTATTTGTTAGCTCAGTTTACCTAGAATTTATGTTGTAGAATGTGTTACACAGCAAGGCTGGGGTTTGTTGTCATTGAGATGATATCCTGTTTTTCTGTTCATTTTTTCTGTTCATTCCAAGTAACATACAGTGCTTGGCAGATGTGTGTTTTACTGCTTCAGGTATTCTTGATACTAACTACACAAATATTTTGCATTAACAGATGAGCTCTGAAACTTGTTTCCAGTTGGATACTGCCCCCAGATGTTTGTTCCCCTCCTTCACTGAAGGTGGTTGTTGTAGTTGTCATAATGAGGCTGGCAGATGGAAATATACCCCATGCTCTAGTCAATCCATCTCAGAGGCCAGCATTGTCATGGAGAGCTATGTTCTCCAGCAGAGGGGCAGGACTGGCTCTGAAACCACTGTAGGCAGTTCTCAAGAAATTTGCCTGTCCAGCTGAAGCACCTAAGTTCTCTTCACAAGACAGGTCCTTGGGCTCAGCAGGAATAACTTACATGTCTCCTTTCTACAGGGTTAGAGGCAGCCTGTGCTTTAGCTGGAAATGATTTTGTTAAGGCCTGTAAGATTTCATTTGCAAGGAGGGAAAAAAGAAAACACTGATTATTCATGTAGTCTCTAATGGTGAACATCTGTTTCCTTAGCAGAATTTCCTGCTTAAATGCAATGTTTTTGACAGTTTCCCCAATCTTTCGCTGTCTTTGAGTTGGGGAACATAGAAATTAAAGCATGAAGTTCTCCTGCCACATACTGCTCTGTATTTTGTGGATGTTTGAATTTGTGGAATGCAGTGCAGCCAAGTAGGAGTGAGAAGGTCTCTTGCATAAGGTTGAGGTAGACACCATGGTGTTACTCTGAATCTGTGATGATGGCTTCATTTGTCAAGCTGTGTACTCAGCAGTACAAATAGTATGTGTGGTGGCAGAAATAAAGCATTTTGTGTTACTTACAGATTATTTTTGTCACCAAACAGTGCTTACAACAAAATATATTAGTTCTGTTCACTGCATCGATATAATTATTTCAGCCTGTTAACCAGTATTTCAACCGATGCTTTAGTCTGCATTTGCTGACAATACAATTACAAAAAATTACAGAACCAACTGAAAGAACAATGCAAATACATTTGTCTGTTTGCTGTTTCTTCTACAATGGCAGTTTGCCAGAGATGACATGCTTCACTAAATGTCACTAAATATTATGTGCTTAGGACTTAATTATGCCTTTAAGGCATTGGCCCTTTCAGGGAAGAGAGACGATAAAATTGCTTCCTTGAGAGCTGTGAGCCATGCTCAGCCTGAGAAAATGCAACTGCTGGCAGTGTAGTGGGAAATCAAAAGGCAAGCTGATCATCTGTCTTGAAGGGCAGAGCATATGTGCTTGCCCAACACCTTCTCAGCTCTGCTGATGGGTGAGCTATCTCACTGCTCTGGGCATTAAATAAATCTCTGCTAAAGTTATTCCTGTATCTGTAGCCTCATGCTCTTTCTGTCTCATTGTCTAAGCTCTGCAATGGGAAGGTAACTTTCAGACTACAAAGTTCTAAATACATCTAGATTTTCCTGTATCTAAATGTAGTATGAAAGGTTAAAGTCTACTTCAAGCTTTTTTTCAGCAACCACTGAGCCAGGAGGGCTGAAGGGACGAGTCTAGACTGGGGTCTCACTGACATCCCTAAAGAGGGGCACAGGCCCAGCACACAAACAGAGTGGGAGACAGAACTTTATCTGAAGAACAGAGCAAACAGCACACAGTAAAGGTGCATCCAGCTCTTGCCATTTCTTTGGTTCTTCCTTTCAGAGCTCAGGGTGTCAGATGACCTTGTTGTGTTCTCCCCTCCTACTTGTGGTCGGCCCATGATCCCAGCTGGGATGATGTGGGACCCACAGGCAGCAGGGCCATACCACAGCCATGCAGACCCTCTTGGAAGCAGGAAGGGACGTGATGAGAGGATGAGCGGGGGGGAAAAAAAGATGGGAAGAGGGGAGCAGGTGAGGGAAGGTAAAAGGAACAGTCATGGTAGTGGGCTCTCTGGCTGAGGATCACACTTAATCCTATAGCACTTAAGCAGTATGCTTCCTACTAGCTGTTTGCATTCACGCTTCCTTCTTTTGCTTTAAAATTTGAAAGAATTTTTTTCTTTCATTTTAGAAGCAAAGCATTAATCCAGTTATTGTGACCCATGAGGTCTGAAGACATAAAGGTACAATGTATGCTCACAGATGCTCAGTGCATGATTAGACCTGCACCAGTGCAGAAAAATACTTATGAAATTTTCTAATGCTGACAAAGTATGAAAATAATGATAAATGCTAACTCTTAATAGTAATTAAAATGATGTGTTTTTTTTTCCAGTGGAAATAGCTGGCAGCTTCTAATTCTTAAAAATAGTGCATTTCATAGCATATTTATAAATTTCAGAATATATACATTTGGAGGTAACCCATGGGAGCACAACTAAACCAGGATTATATTGTACTGTGGAATTATGTAGGATGTGGCTGTCATAATTTCATGCTGTTTTTTTTCCCCCATCAGCTTATTATTTTATAGTAGCCATTCTCCTTAGTACTTAATCCACTCTTAATGGTTCCCTTTATTACAATGTACTTCCTAGAGTCAATCATCACAGGTGTGAACCAGTAAGTGATACTAGTGGTGCTGGATTTTCCAAGAGCTGTGTATTGTGACAAGTGACTGTTTGGACTTTTATTCTTTATGTAGTATTTGAATCTCAATCTACATAACTTCCAGATTACAATAAATTTCTTCAGCATCAGACTTTCCTCTTCCAGTGCTTCCTCTCCATTCATGAAATCATGGAGCTGAGTAACAGTTTATAAGTTCAGTAATAACCTTTGGCAGTTTATTCCTGCCATTGTGTCTGTCACCTCTTATGTGAGCTTTCCTGTAGCTCTTCACTCTAACTCTACCCATGGCCTGAAGCTATGAAGAAATAAAAATGACATCTGTCCTTAAGAGTGTTTGCTCCCTGGCCCCAGTCACTGTCTTGGCCTCCTTGCTGATTTGACACCATCTGAGTTTCTTTGACTCTGCAATTTCCTCTTGTTCTGCACATGTATAGATAGCAGCAAATCCCCTTCTTTGCTATACATTTTCTTAAATGCATCTGGGCCAAAATGTTATAGTGTACAAGGACGTAAGCAACATGCACTCTAGTCATAAGCACTGGCTTGCAAACAAAAAAACCTGTTTTAATAACTGGATCATTAAGATCTGTTAACATGAGTAGTTTGACTTTATACTTTGTAGAACAAAATGTCTTAAAGCAGTAATCTCTTCCTTGCTGCAAAATAAGTAAAACACAAATGCATTCTAACTTGCTGTCATCAGTGGTTTTCATACAAAGAACTAGGTTTACAATGATGTGCATTTTTCATTGAAATGAAATTTAACTGCATTAAAATAATGCACACTGTATTATGCCTTTTCCCATTCTATTGGAAATGTCTTAGCATGCTTCCTGCTTGCAGATGAAACACCAAATGATTCTATTATTGTGGTCACTTGTGGACTACAAAAAATGGGCTCTCTATCAGTACGAAGACATCTGATGCACTTGCCATGGTGTTGCTATTTATTACTTCCTTTTCCCTTGTACAGTAAGTCTCTGGACAGTAGCATCTAAGGTTTAAATGTTCTGTAGGAACTTGTACTGAAATGAGAAAAATACTGAGGGAAGATGCCAAATGATCTTTTTGCCAAAGATTTTCAGTGATTGTATATTTAATTACAATTCACCAAATAATATCTTCAAATCTGTATCTTGGGCTTATGACTATGTGTTCATGTCGTTTCATTGCTGTTGGTGGTCTTTAGGATAGAGAGAAGTCTTGTTTCAGATGTATTGATATGAAATGGTGCAGTGGGACTTAATAATAGAGAAGAGAATGTTTCTGGGGTAACCGTCCTTGTGATAAAATACGAAGATTGTGCCAATTCTAGCAGAGAATATTCTCCCAGTACTTATGTGAAGTGTAGGATAACACTCATGCTAAAATTTTCAGTTTGCTGGGTAATACATCTCTTATGCAGTAGGAATTCATTAAGTACTCCATAGCATCTTAAAAGCAAGATCCTAAAAATTTCACTTAAGAAGCTGTTGAGACTACCAAGTAAAATGCACAAAAACTAAAATGTTTCAGAGTTCAAGTTGTCTGATAACCTTAACTTTGTGTCCTAGTATATGCTATGACAGTTCCTATCTTTCCTCTTTTATTTTCCTTTTCTTTCCTAATTTCTGCTTTAATACTTTCCATGGAAGCTGTTCTTTTTCTTTGTACTTCAGTGTATTTTCATGTGCACTAACTACCTTCTGTTCCTCCCCTAAAATAAACATGTTTGCTAATGTACATCTTCATCCCTAAATCTGATAGGGGATACAACGTATAAGAAAAAAATGGTATTAAATACAGGTACCATCTCCATTTCATATGCAAGGATCTGAGATGCAAGGTTAATATTAACACTTAAACATTGAGGGCTCAGTTAGGAAGAGACCTCACTTGTAAAGTGCTTCGTATACTTTGTATTCATTAATTATGGAGTGAATATATGAGCACTTGTCTTCTGTGAATCAGTCTGCAGGTGTTAATCAGTGTAGGTATAACCAGAGCACAAAGTATGAAGGGCTGCTAAATGAAGCTAATGGTGGTTCTGTGCGCTGGGGTCTGCTCCTGGTGGGTAACTACAGTGCACAGGTAACAAGCTGGGACTCAGCAGATCCTGTTAGAGGCAGTGCAGTGCCCAGCTGTGTGCACCCAGTCAGGCTTCTGTCTAGAGCCCACCTCTGCCTGGGCTGTGACAGAGGTGGAGGCAGAGGCACTCACATAATAAGGGCACAGTAATGGTTGCACAAGCAAGGTTATCCTGGATGCTTTTCACTTTTAATGTGCTAGGCTGGTGTGCTCTTGGATGTATCTTCTGAAGCTAGAAACACCAAAACAAAAAACAAAAATGTGGAAAACTGTGGAAAAACCAAATCTAGCTGTGAATGAATTATTTCATGGAAGTTAACAGGAATGAATCAAATATTAAGATTTGCAGTGCAGAACAGTACAATTTGGTCTACTGGAGCAGCCTGATAATGGTACTAAACTGATTATGAGAATCAGGGACTAAAGAAAGATGAAATGTGCTTTTGCCATTGATTTTTTTGTGACAAAGGAGTAATGAAAGTCAGGACTCCTGTTTAATCTGAGATGATGCAGCAATGCAGGCTGCACTAGGATTTCTCCTTCTGCCATTGTAGCTTCCTCATTGCTTATGTTTACTCTGTGGTTCTTCAGCCCATGGTGTGTGTCCTTTTATCATGGCTATTTCTCCCATATCTTTTGCCAAAACATCTGTAATTTCATGGTGCCTATCATCTTCCCCAGACCTGCTTCTCTGCCACAGTGCCCTGGACATCTTCCCTCACTTACAATTTGTTGTTTGCCCTTGACTATAAGTCTTTCTGCCTTCCTCTTCCTTCTCTCCACTGCTCTGGTGTCAAGAAAAGAGGCAATGTACTGACTTTTCTCTCATGACCATTGAAGTGTTGGAGCTGTTTCAAATTCAGGGAAGAAAATCAGGCTCAGCAGACAGTAACATGGGCAATTACATTCAAAAGTCTGGAAGGATCAGGGAAGTAAAAATAGACTATTAGAATAAAGTTCAGAGCACATTTTGTTGGTCAAGCTCTTCCTCTCCCTTAGGATGTTTACATCCTAGAGCAATGTTTCCAGATTGTGTCTTTAGTTTGAAATGATGGGTTCTGTTTCTCCTGTGCTTGCAGGCAATTGAAGGCCTGTGTCTATATTGCTGCAGGAAAGGGAATACACACACTAAGTCATAATTTCATACTCAGATTGTTTTAAATGTGACATGTGATTTGTGCTGTGGATGCCCTAAATAAAGCACAGGGTGAAATCCAATACATTTCATTGCTAGGCTTCCAGTAGTGGTAGTAACATAGTGGATGTCTTCACTGGATCAATCAGCTCCTTCCGTTCCTCCCCACTTTCTGAGGACCTTGTATTAGAAAATTCTTTGATCCTGTAATCTGTACCATCAGTCATTAGTAATAGCAGTGTTTGGAATCAAATTGCAAAATGTCCTTTTGCTTTACTGTCTGCTGATGGTGGTAGTAATTGATTTATCTTCTATCATTTTATCTGTGGAGGATCTCCCCTTTTTAATTCTTAAATTAAGTAGTGGAGGCAGTCAGTCACTTCAATGCCTATTTGTCATTAACATTTATATTATTGTGACATTAATCTCACAACATATAATTAACTGACATGTCATAATGGTCCACTAATGCAACATACTGGAATATAGTTTTCAGTGAAGTTGTCAAAGAGCAATAAACTTCAATTTAACAAATTGACAAAATCTGTCTGTTCAGAGCTACTGCTACCATGAGATACAGTACTACAGACTATACTCTCTCAATTTGTGCTAGCTGTAAATCGAGTTTTCAATAGGAATACCTGGAGATAAACTTGGTGCATTGTGTCAGCTGGTGGGAAATGGAAGCTATTATCTTTTTGTGAAGTGATGGTGACAAGACCTGATAGCAAGGAGCAATCCCAACAATATGATTAATAATATAAAAGGCCAGAAGGATCCATTGTTATCGTGTACAAGCCATAAAACTTCAGCAGGTAAATCCTAGTTTGAACTAAATTGTATCTTTAAGAACTGGCAATCATGGAGAATCTACCACAATTAATATAGCTGCTTAACAGTACTCATAAAACAGGCACTGTAAATCATCAAGTTTCTGAACCATGACTAATCTGGTGATAAAGTGTGTAAGGTCTTTTTATTTAGCCTTGTAGAATTAAGCTTTCTTCCACTACTCTTTGAATATTGGCAGACCCCCTTGTGACAGAGGTGGTTGTGTTCTGTGGTCAGATTACCAGCAGTTCTGCCCCTCGCAGCCTGACAGTCATGCAGGCTGACATCTCAAGTAGAGATGGCAACACTACTTACAATCAGAAAATATAGCTGTTTTCACAAGGAGGGGAATTAAGATTCAGAGATATTACTCTAACTACCTGTTCTACTAGGTCACCATTGAAATTTGCACCAATACATATGAATATTTTAGATAATTATAAAGAAGTATTGTCAGCAAAACCAGAATATCCTTAACTGCAAATAAGACAAAATATTCTAGTGTAGTATTTTTCTATTCTAGCTTAATACTTCTCAAAGTAGGGACAAATCTGTAGAATGCTTTGGGGAGGGAGAAGATCAGAGCTAAAAGGATATTTTTTTTTAAGGGACATCTTGAAAGGAAGAAGAGAACTTATTGAGGTGGGGTGATGGTGCCGGACTTTTTCACGGAAAGCATTTTTCCTTCACCTTCTTAAAATAGCAATTTTTGCAGTAACATATTAAGTTGGTTTTCAACACTTAATGTCTTCTGTCATGAGACACTTACAAAGATCTGTGTGTTGAAGGAAATGACTTGGTTTTACTGAAACAATGTTTTGACCTGAAATATGTTCCGGAAGCCTGTGGGTTAGGAAGTGGTAACCACATGTAGTAATGGCTCTTTGAGCAGTGCTTGACTATGACAAAAATAGGCTTGGCTTCTGCTGTGTTCATCCAGCAGGGCTGTGCTCAGATCAGGAGGAAGGGGATGGTGCAGCTGGGAAGTAGCACAGTGGTACGGGCTTTACCTCCTGAGTGTGGGTTCTTCACTGTGGGCAGGGGCAGCTCTTCTGCCTGATGGCACTGATACGAGTTCAGCTCTGGCCATGGCAGGCTGTTCCTGTTGCTGGACAGACCACAGCTGGTTGATTCAAGATGAGCTTCTAGCTTCTTTCTGCTCCAGCATTGTGTTTTGGTGGTGCCTGCACAATGACCACCGGTTGGGCCCAACATTGTCTGCACCTCCAGCCCCTCAGAGGGAAATGAAGAGGAAAAAATGATCCTAACTGTTCTAAAAAAAAAAAAAAATACAAAGTATAAACGCAAAATCTAACCCTCTATTTCTGTCATGTCCTTTTAACCACAATGTGGGTAGAATGGAGCTTTTCCTTCCCTTTTGTCCACGCTCCCTCCCCTTGCCTTGTGATGTGGAGAACAAGAACCTGTTACTGTCTGTTGCTCTGTCCCTTCCACACTATCTTAGATGTGGCCCAGTCGCTCCTCACCCAGTCTGGTCTCTTCCACAATGCCTGAGGTCTGGACTCTCCTTTGTGTTAAAACTATTTCACATCTCTGTTGCTTAAGCATCCCTCTGTTTGGCCCTAATACCTGCATAATTGTTCTTGACTGTATCTGTTATCAATTCTGATGCTAAAATCATTTTCTGAGCCTACTGCGTGGCTAGTGCTCCTGGTTTCTGTTTTTCTGGCTCCCTTTCTAGTATTGCATCCATCTTAAACCAATCCTCTCCTGTATCTTTCATTACACACTCATTACGGTTTGCCTCCCACCCCTGGTCTGACTTCTTTGCAACAGTACTGCTAGTGCTAAAGAGTAATATGCAGAACATCTGTGTATGGAACAAAACTGACAGTGCAGCAGACCACTGTCAGGGGATGAAAGGAAGAACATAAGGGCACTTAGTTGGGATGTTCTGGAAACCATGAAATTAAGGACCAAGGAAGATGAGATGATCAGAATATACCCTTAGGCTTGGCTTAAACAAATCTAAGCTAATGCAGCTGTAAAGAGGCAGTCATGCTCCCCTCTGAAGGCTCTCCCATATCTCTTGCGTTGGCAGAAGCTTTCACCTGGCCTGTGTTGAATCAGCAAGCTGACCCAACTCATCAATGAGCAGCCAGGGCAGGGCCAAGGAAGGGATTACACATTTTTCCTAATTCTTAAATCCTTAAATTTCTTTAAAGCTGTCACAAAAACGTATGATCAAAAATGTGAATTTGGGGCTTTTTGTGAAATAGAAGCAGAAGAGTGCCTGGAGGAGAAAAACTTCTGTGTAGGAAGGGAGCTATGACCCCTTAGTGGGTCTTAATAGCTCTAGAAAAGTATTAAGAGTTGGGAAGGAGTAAATACTATATTCTTCTTCCTCTCTCCAAAATATGGAGAGAAAAAAGAGAATAACTGTATTGACTAAACTATTCAATTAATTGGTCAAGAAGTCTGATGTAACAGTTGTCAACTACATTCTTAAACACATGACTTCAATCTTAGAAACAATGCTACTTTGACAGCTTTTCTTCGCTGCTGCCTCTTGCCTTGCTTTATCCATCTGCTGTGGCCTTTCATTCATGAAGATAGTTTTTTTCTGTTCTTAAGAGCAGTGATCCTTTAGTGTATGATTCTGAAATGCTGAAGACCAGAGGACCTTCTTCTTTGCCTGGGGCTTCTGCCTTCCTACACTGACATTTTCAGCAAGATGCAGAGTCTGTCCAGACAGGGATAATCTCAGCAAGTGGAGCCCCATTAATGAAAGATGTGAAAATAAACTGTTCACCAAGGACATACCTTAAGCAGAGCCAAGGTCACAGATGAAAGCATTCAGGCATATGGCTCATTTGAACTTTGGAGGGTCCTCATTAGTCAAATAACAGATATGCTATGCTTGACTTAATAATGCTTGATATAGAAGATGACATAGGAGAAAAGATATTTAATAGAAAGCATCAAAAAACTCAGTCCTCTAATTTATATGTAAAAACACAAACTAAGCCTTTGTTAGATATCTCAATATATTATGAGCACTAGTGGCATTTTCAGTGTACATTTCCACTTGAAAGCTAATAGGTCTATATCAAGTGAGAGTATTTGTAAGTATCACATTCTGTAAAATGTGATACTACATTTTAGTGAAAAAAATAGTTAACAGATCTGAGACAAGGCTTTCTTAACTCTGAAATTCCGAATTCGGATCCGGTTCTTGTCGTCTTTGGTAGGATTATGTAGTAACTGATCTTTGTGTATGTGTATCTTCAGCAGTTATTGATTTAAATCCTAATTAAAACTTTAAGGCTTTTCCTCCTCCATCCACAATAACTGTAATAAATCCATTAAAATCATGAGCAAGTTTAACTAGAAAATATCTGTCATATCTGGATAGCTTAACTGATGAATAAATTCCCTGGTGTCCCATCTTAATTGACACCTGAACTATGCTATAACCCAGTGTGCCTCCATGTGAGAGAGCAGCTCTGCCAGTGCTGAAGCCTTTTACACCTTGTGTATTTCTGGCTTGCAGCAGACTAGGTTTCTGTTTAAGGAGCCTTTTTTAATAAATCAAGACAGGTCATTGGCAGCAGTGCTGTAAAGTTTAACTCGGCTTCAAGAGTGGGCTAGAGACTTGGAAGAAAAAAAAAAAAAAACAGCATGGCACTGATCCATAGGTATGGGTCTGCTTTGGGCTGGGAGGCAATCTTGTCCTTGACCAGCTGAAAGGGATGAAACTGATTCTCCTCCTAGTGAGTCCAGTTATTCCCTCAGTGTGCTTGTGGGTTTTTGATTTGAGGACAAAGCAGTGTGTTTCCCTATGTGCTTCTTCTAACAGACATCAACAATCAAATATTATGTACTAGTTGTCTCCTGTATTTTTGACTAGATTTCTGAAAAACTTGAGGTTTCTGAGGAAGAATGGATTTCTTCAGAAGTCTGTGTCTTATTCATATCCAGGGGAATTCTTGGGTAACAAATTAGCCAGTTGCTGTTCTGTGCTACCAACAATTAGAGGCACATCTCAGAATAACTATATCTGTTAGATGCTACAGATTGTTTCCATGATATGTGCTCATGATGTTTGTTGGAGCTCTGGGCAGATCTGGCCTCAATACGCCTGCGTTTTTCTCTCGTGTGTCTGTTTCCTCATAAACGTTAGGCATAGAGGATGGTTTCTGTAGCTCTAGTTATAATCTTGCAAAAGAGACTCTTACCTACTCAGATATGTTTGTTTAGTGGTGTGGGGGTATGCCCAGCACATAGGCATAGTCCTGACATTTGCTGTCTGGGTGGGATTTGCCCCATGCTGAATGTAGTGTTGTGTGGGACATCACAGTTCTGCATTTTGTTGAGCAGATTAAAACAGATAATTTGTACATTGCACCATGATTCAGTCTTTGTGTTTAACCTCCTTAAATGTCATTAAATGACTATAAGATGCATTTTAATAAACATATGATTTCATTAGGTAAAAATCTTGCAGAGAATATTCATATAAAAGCTATGACCAACTGTGTGTTCAGCTGTACCTTCTGTGCTCTGAAATTCTGAATGGACCTGTGTGCTGAATGGCAGTGCCAGAGAAATGACCTTGCTTGTACTGAAGAGGAGAACTTTCTATGTGCTCTTTACTGAATATTGTGCTGATGGGATATCTGCTTAAATCTGCAAACCATGAAGAAAAAAAAATCAGTCTGTTATTACAAAAAGGCAGTTAGAAGTATAGAAACATAATAGTGAATTTTAACAAGTGAAAGCCAAAATAAATTGACTTATGAATCTGCTGAGCAGGATACATTTGTTTCCCCCCAGCCCTCTTTTGCGTTCTTGACTCCATATTTGCAACATGTTTTATAGCCTCCTCATGCAACAATATTTTAATACTATCTTTGTTTCTCTTTCAAGAGAAATGTGATCAGTAGGCAGCATGGCAAGCTAAACAACTGTCGTCTAAAGTGATTTTAATGCAGCAAGGAACCAAGTGCAGTTGTATTTTAATGGTACTGAAATTACTTGTGTTATGTCTTGAAGTACAAAACTTCACCGCTTGTATTGTGGTGTATTTTTTGGAACTGGGAGCTGGTGTTTTGAGATGGTTTTGTTGTAAAAGCCATTATGAATAAAAATTGTCCCTTAGGGAGAAAAAAAAAAAAGAAAAAAAAATATCATGTCACATACTGTATTTTACCCGATCAACCAGATGAGACTAATGATTTCAGTAAAGCTGCTGAGGATGCAAGTTATCTACTCATGCAGGTTCTGATCCTACAAAGGTAGTGAATTTTTTGTTGAAAAACATGATCTGATTTACAGGATTCTCATCTTTAATTGGCTATTCTAAAGACCATCATTAAAAAGGTTGTAAATAAAACTATCAACCCAGAATGCAAACTATGGAGAAACTATCTCTTCATGACAAAACCACATCACCAAAGAATTCATTCAGGAGAAACTTAAAGAATATTTCCAGAAGAAAATGAGGGAATTCTAAATCCATCAGTTAATGGGTGTTCAGTATGTTAACATAAATATAGAAGCAGGAGAACCCAGGTACTGTGCAAGGTATCCTTTTTGGCACTGGCAGATGTCTCCATTCACTGGGAAAAAGGGGCACCTGATCTTTCTCCTTTACACACAAATTTGTTGCAGTAAATTGTAATTCTGTTGTGAGTTTCTGTTGTTTGTTTCAGAAACACAAGTATTAATGTTGTCTGCACTGGGGAAAGTAGACATTTAAAATTTGCATTCCTCTTTCCATTTTTATTGTTGTTCCACTGGGATATTTTTGTCTGACTTCTGAGGAGCTTACTGCAACTTCAGAGAATTTCAAGACATCAGAAAAATATTTTGTGATCCCTTTTGTTTATTTATAAAAGATTACTTAATGGAATTCATTCTTTCCAACTTGCACACTTATTTAAAAGTCAAAATCTATCTGCCAAGCAAAATAAACACAGCAGGGTAAGCTGCTGTAGAAAAACAAGGCATCAATATGTGATTTCATTGAGCTGACAAAGTGAAATCGTAATATTAACCTAATAATAGCTTTGGAAAGCCAATCATAACACCATTATTTAAATATTGTAATAGATTTTGAATTACAATAAGCCTTATAAGATAAATTCCTTTCATTGCCACAGAGACGCATGTTTTCTCCTTTGCTTATAGATTTGTGATTTACAAATCAAGGAACTTGTAGTAAAGCAGGTAAGGGAGCTGGCTGTATAGCATCCTTGGCCTCCTGGTGTGGTCGGATCCGATGGCAGTCTCAGATGCTGTGCTGGGGAGATGCTGTTCTGCAGCCATCCCTGGGTATGTTCCTCCTGGTATCCTGGAGCCTGAATAGATGGGGTCACAAATAGTGGTCTTTAATCTACCTGCACAAATGCTTTTATAATATTACACCTGTAGGAGCACATCATCTTTCAATACTAATCTCAAAGTGGCTTTTTTTCTATATAACCCTGCTATGAGCAGGATACCAAACTCTTTGTTTGCACTGCTGTGAACATAGCACTACAACAAAACACCTCAAATGGGGAAGTAGCAAAATTTTGTTGCTAACTTGGTCACTAGGTTTTATTTTCTCTCCTTCTGATTCAATTTATAATGGGCAACAACTTATTTTGATCTGTCGAACCCTGGTAACTAAAAAGTCCTGAGAAAGGAGTTTGAGGTTTGAACTGGAAAGTGACAGGTTCAGTTCTTCCAACCTGTGATGTATTATGATGTTCAGCAAAAGTAAATAGGAACTGAAGCCTTTCCTCTATAGTTTGGGCAGCCGGTTGTAGTGACTGCAGGGGAAGCCCCTGTTCTACAGGATAAGGATGCTGAGGAAAGGTGATCTGAGGACTTCTTTCATGTGGGTGAAAGTGTCATCTCATTGACAATTAAATTCAGGATTTTAAAGCAGTAGGATTTAAAGGGTCTGTTCTTATTTATTTATTTATTTTTTACAAAGCATTGCTCTGTGCAATGTTTAGGAAAAATAAGCACTTCATCTCATTTCCTTCCCTGTTGAGCCAGTTTGAGGCACCACATCCATCTGTACTGCCACTGGCACATCCAAGAACACGGTCTCTCCTGTGAAATGAGGAGATCCACTTGTCTTCACAAACATTGTTTTCTGGGATTAACAGAGCGAGCCTTAAGCAGTTCCCACTGTGGCTGCCACAGAGATTCAAAAATAATAATAAAAAATAGGCTGTGCACTGGAAGATTTAGCATGTGACATGGAAATATTTGGGTTAAAAGAATAACTAGAAACTGATATTTAAGAGGTTGTGCAAGTTCTACTGCTAATCAAAGCACTAATGCCTGCATATTATGCAAATCCCATTGTATTACATGTGTATCAACTGTACAAATATTGTAATTCCCTAAATAATGGAAATAATGTGATTTAGCAGGGAAGAGGTCTTATGGTGATAAGGCACTCTCTACAGAGCAGAGGCCAGAATAAATGAACATAAGTCTGAAATTACTCCTCACTGTCAACCACTACACTGCAAGTTAAATGAGAGCCCACTACTTTGATTTTTTGAATACTGGAATAATAAAAAGCTGCTTTCTTCTGTCTTTCTGCCATATCTTAATTGTGTGCGACTCCATGAGAGTTCTTTGGCTGCTGTGTGCTGTCAGCCCTCTGTAAAGCCATGCACAAGACTGAAATACTGCAGTTAAATTTTTTTGCAATGTTTTTTTTCAGTGTGGTGTAATAAAGGGTGATGGAATCAGGCCTGCAGTCTTTATAGCAGCAGACAAAATTTACATTTGTGAAACCACTCCCATATTTTCATGAACTGGCAATGTTGTTGGTGAAAAAATCATATTTTTCCATAACTCAACTCATTTGTAAGTGATTCAAATACATGTTTGTTTATATTGCCTTTCAAATTACTGGTATCAAAGGAAGAACACAATTTCTTATTGGAAAAATAGATGAGCTGTGAAACTGAAAAATGACTGAGTTCTTCAACTATGAATGTGTTTGTGTCCCGTAGCTACTGTATCTGAGTGCCTCACAAAGGGCTGACAGTGCAAAATACTCAGCTGAGAAATCTTTCCTTCGTCTCCCAGTCCCCTCCTTACATGGCAGCCCCTTGGGGTTCGGGTTTGGGCATGCTGCAGCACCAAAGCTGGGTACGTAGCAGAAGGTAGAGCAGGTGACACCACAGGCACCAAGTATGAAATGTAGACTGTCAGCTGGGTGACCTAGTGTCTAGGCACATTTTATTTCCAACTGTAGAAAAAGAATTGCAATTTTGTTATTGTTTGTTTTTTCTGGATTATGAAAAAGGGGTTGAAGAAAAAACAGCTCATCAAATAATCTGTAGTCCTATTCTAGGTGATCAAAACTCTACTCTCAAATGTTTCTTTATAGAATTGACTATTAACAGAGCTGGATTATCCTGTGGGTCACACAGCAAAAATCACACTCAGTCACACTTGGTGCCTTTTTGGTTTTCCCGTCAGATGAATTAGTATGGTATATCTAGAAGCAGTGGCACTGTAAGTAGTTAAAACTTGACTGTTGCAATGATACGACAACACCTTTGTTTTCAGTAGGGATAGCAAAATGGGCTCTTTAGGCTGAATTTATCTGTCGTCTTTTGTTGAAGTTACTTATGGTTGAAGTTACTTATGGTATATAGGTTGAAGGAGTCTAAGGGCTTTACCCAGGGTATTTCTTTAAAGAAAGGAAAAGCTGTTTTTCAATGAGAAACACTAAATATATATATGTGTGTATACAAAAAACATACTATGCAGGAAGTAGATAATTTTATTGTTAAAACTATTGCAGTTTACAAAAAAATTGATTTTGTACTTTTAAAATCACTGTAAAAACCTGTAAATTAAAAATCACTAAGTGTAATAAATAAAAAAGTCTAAAGAATTTTATCGCTTTAGAGCCTGTTGTCTTCAAATTGACTTTGTTCCTAAAGACTTTCACCAGCAATAACATTGGCTGTTTCTTAATAAGTATATTTTCACCCTATTTTTCTAACCTTTTTCCTTCATATCAAGTTTACAATAAAGGTGGCTTGTATTCAAGCAGTTTACTGAGTAAACTGCAGCCATAAACTCCTTTCTCCCTGTCCTCCTAGCCAGAGGAGGCATGTGACAATTCAATTTACTGTCAAAGTATAAAGCGGTGTGCCTCCGGAAATGACTGGAGTCTTTCTAGTTGTTTTCTCCTTGGTGACATCGCAGTTAGCTGTTCAGCATGTGTTAACTCGAGCAACTCAGGTTTCAGCCTTTGGCAGGAGAAGAAATTTTACAAGCAGTTGGCTGAAGCCTGAGAAGGGTTTTAAGGGAGATCTGTGTGGAGTATAAAGCCAACAGCAGTAAGTTGAAACTGTCCGCTGCAACCAAAATGCTGTGTTCTGTTTCAGCAGCAGGTGTTACCTGCTCCTGTGGGGTCTGCCAGTCAGCTTCTGTAGAGGGTGAGGGAAAAGCAGGGATTGTTTATTGGCAGCTAGCAACTAAGTTATAAATGAGGAAATGGACAACTTATATAATTAGCATTTGAAGTTTATGATGATTAAATACATTAAGATAGTACACCTTAATGTAAGGAAAAAAGCATCAATGATGTGCCGAGATACACCATTAATGGCAGATGCATGTAACTCAAATTAACAGCTACTGCAGTGCTATAGACTATTTGACCTAAGTGACTAACTTTTTGACAGCCAAAGGGAGAGGTAAATTGCTTTTTCACTCCACTAAAAACAAAACAAACAAAAAAAAAGAGATCACTTTACAGTTCTTAGTCTTCTGATAGTTTTATCTGATACTTTCTCTGCAAAGGAAGATTACTTTTTTATTTCTACTTTAAGTTTCAATTATTTCAGTTTATCGTTTTTTTTTCCCCCATTGTTACCAAAAAAAAGTCATTTTTTACCTTGTCATAAATGGCATTAGATTTCAGGGTAAGTTGGTGAGTGGGCTGGTCAGAGCAGCCTGTTCCATGTGGACCATAAAACAGTGTATTCTCTTGGCTTGAACCTTTGCAGGTTTAATGTTTTCAGTGTGAAATCTGCATGTGGAGTATTAGGGACTGCATCTAGTGTGACGGACAAGAGGGAGGAAGTTTGTCACCTAAGTTCAGACTGAAGTTCCTCTCTAGTCAGTCAGCAGCAATTTAGAGGGTAATTCAGAACAGGACTCTTAAATCCATCCCCTGGAGAAGATTCCTGGCTGGAAGATCTCAGGAGACAAGAGCAGCCTAATTTGCTGACATAACTCCTCAGTGATGCATTCCTCCAGTCTTTGGCTGTTTTCAGAGGGTATGAAAATGCCTCAGAGGAGGTTTAGGGTTTAGTCACAGCCTCAGAATTAAGGCAAACTGTTGCAAATTGTAGTACTGGAAGAAAAGGGAAATGCAATTACTAAAAACATGGAAATGAATGGAAAATGACCAATCCTCTAATATAACTATGCTACAGATTGAAGTCCTTACAAATGTGCTAATTAGAAGCTGGATTTGTCTTGTCTACATCCTAAATGTTAATTGCCTACTTGAGCAGTAGTCTGCTGCAAGTTTGCAGGGTGTTTGTAGCTTTGTGTTGGATTACTGGGAAACTTTAAAAATCAATAAGTTGTCTCTGGGTCATTCTGAACATACCAAGGTTGTGGTGTTTCTAAGTGTATGTCCCAGCCGTTTACTTGTTTAATGTGTGACAGAACCAGTCCAAACAAGTACTTTAGCTTAACAAAACAAATTGGTTTGCACACTGGAGATGTGCAGCTTTTTCCCTGTTTATCATCTTCAATACGGTTTGCCTCAAACCATCATTCACTACTAAAACTAATTTCCAGCCTGCATGTTTCCATGAATGTGAGTGTTGCTGGCCATGCTTGTAAGACACTATGCTGAAAATAACTGAGGAAATGATCCTGCCTATGTTGGTTAGCCCCACCACTTCTAATTTTTGAGAACTGTGACACCTGGAAGCATAACATCTTATCAGCAAATTTGCTCTGTGCTAGGGTGGAGTTCCGTAGGAAAAGAGACCTGAGTCTCCATAACAAGGGTGAGACCTAGAGGAGAAGCTCCAGTCTGACATTAAGAAATGAGGTTTGCTTCCTGAACCACGTGAAGAATGATTCTTCACTTTTATCTCATGCCATGTAGCCCTAACTGATGTTTAGAACCAAAACAGACATTTGTGTTCTTAACCAGTTAAATTAATTTTACTCCACCAGGAGAGATCATATTTATGCTTTTCCATTATTTTTTTAACCATTTCCTTCAATCTCTGTTAGGAAAGGATGGCTTGTTGCTTTTGGGTTTGTGACTTATCTGCTATATTTACTTTGGAATTCAAAACTGACTTAATTCAGTACTTGTATTATTTAGATGTCTGTTGTGACTTTAATTCTGTGATACTTCACACCAGACTAATAGAAATGGAGAGAATTTTGAGCTTAAGATTGAATGTCTGTGAGAAGTGACTTAACAGAAGCATGAAAGATGACTGATTGGTATTGACCTGGCTCTGTGAAAGCTAGGTGTTGGTGATGCTCATGATGAGTCTCATCATGAATAATGAGAGTCATCATTCACATATCAGTGTCTGTAAATGTGAGCCAAGAGAGGTTCTCTGTAGTGGAAACAATGAGATGTGAAATCAGCCAAACCTGTTGCGAGCATAACTTGTGGGTATGTTTTTGTTTCTGTGGGTGGTGGTGTTTTCTGTTTTGAAAACCCCTAAGCCAAGGAGATGGCAGGATGATGGTCCCACCCACCGATGGAGGGAAATGGTTTGGCACTGGGGCGATGTGCTAAAATTGAGAGGTTTTTGCGGAAATAATGCTTTGGAAAGGAGAAGCTGTGGGAGAGTCGGTACCATTGTAGGGTGTCTGCGTCAGAGACCCAACACCCATGTGTCAGGGCTGGTGTGGTGATGCAGGGTGTGGCACAGCTCATGCTTTCTGCAAGGAGGCCCATAGTTGTCTGTTGTCTTCTGCTCCCCACCACACATGTTTGTTGGGCTCTCACCCTGGTGCAAGATGTACCTGGTATTTCTAGGTTAATTTATTGATATATAGGAGCAACAGAACTGTCAAAGAAACTGATGACTTTGCAGTCTTCAGCTACCTTGTCTGAAAACCCAATCTTGCTAGACTGTAGAACGCTTGCCATTGACATTGTCTTGCTGAGAAGGGATTTCCTTTTGAATGCATCACAACTGGTTCAAATAGGATAGTGCTCATTGGCTGTGTTTCTGTAAGACAGGCATTTCTATTTCCTCTTCCGCTTTTCCACTAAGACTTCTACATTTCATGTATGAAAATATCAACAGGAGCAAAAAGGGAAGTATGGGACAGGGAGTTTCTGTGGAAGATTAAGTGGTTATTTTTGCAGTTTAAATTAGACTTGTAATAAACTTGTACAGGAAATGAATTGGGATGGCTAGCTTTTATGGAAAAGGGATTTATAGTGCTTTTTATTATTCATTTCACTCACAGTTTATCTTTCTTCCTTTTTTTTTTTTTTTTTTTTTTTTTAAATCCACACAGGATTAGTTTCTAATTAATTCAAACTCCACATTGATTAGTGACTTTTAATCTTTGGTCTCTCCTCCCTCTCCATCTGAAGCCTCACTAGCTGGTTTTAATTTTTGGATATAATAGCTCACAGTCAATAATTTGAGCAATACAAATATTACTTTGCTGCCTCTCTAACTGAGCTGTCAAAATGTCTCATTGGGCTTCTGTCCATTCATTGTTGAAAAATGCTTCCCCTCTCCCAGGTAAATGCTTACACTGTTACTCTTGATAGCAAAGCCCTTATTTATGGTTGTATGATATCATTGTTAGGTGGAGCACTGAATTACTTGGAGGAAGCAGCTTTATTCTTTGTTCAAGGAGAAGGGCATCAATCGTCTTGAAACTACTGAACAGTTGACTTAGGACTCTATAGTAAGAGTGGTAGCCCAGCCAGGCTTCCTCACTGTTATCCTACAACACTGCTGCCATGGCAAACTGATGCCAGGCATGCCTGCAATGCAGCATTCGTTGAGTGGTACTAAACTCTTGCCTGTTTCAGACACTGCTGCTTGCAATTGATTATGTGGACAATGACGATGATGTATTTCTGTGAGCCAGGTAAGGCTGCTGCTTTTCTCCTGAAGGCTTGGGTTGGGGTTCCTGCCATGCACACAGCAGTGGGACAGCAGAGTGACCTTCTCCCATCCATAATCCCATGTCCTCAAGTTTTTTACAAAAGTTCCTACAGAACTGCTTCAATTAAAATTGATAAGCTTGACTTTATCATCATACCTGACATGAAAATGCTCTAATATGGCTGAATCTGGAGTAACAGGACATCTTGTCCAAGTCATGCTCAAAAGATCAAATGTTTTTTTTTGCTTTTTTTTTGTTTTTTTTTGACAATTTCTAAGCTACATGCCTTGTACATACAAGGGCTATAGACTGCTGAATGGCTTTCCAGTCAGCCCAGAGAAAGGGTGAGCATGAGCCTGCTGGAAGGAGAAGGCAGACTGAAATCATCTGCTACCCTTCTGGACGATAATGTTCGGTGCCATTTAATGTTCGTATTTTGTGTGTTGTGTGACGTGACAGCTTTGAGACCGCAAGGAATGACCACAATGTCTATCTCTTTGATACACCATGTTTCAGTTAATGCAAACTAGTGTGTTTGTCTGGCTTCAGTCTCAGTTAAAACCAGTTTAAAGGAATATGCCACCAGCATTCTTTCTGCTACCACTAACCATGCCACAGTCTCTAACTTGAAATTGCTGTGATCATGGAGTTCAGGTGTCTATATAATGGCCTGTATTTTATATCCAGTAGGCGTGTGTGTAGCATAGCAACTTGGAGCTGAACTTGGGCGCATCTACTGAATGGATTGTAGCAGAATATAATTCTGTGAAAATACCATGAGCCAGGTCATTGGGGTGGGGGGG
>VXAV01010091.1:439311-452885 GCA_013399715.1 Alectura lathami | reverse complement strand
GCTATTGGGGTGAGTAGGGGGGGGGGGGAAGCTAAGCAAAGTAATGGCATGTACTTCTTTCTCTAATTCTAACTTTCTCTCATGAGCTCTTTTTAAATTCCACTGCAGCATCTTTAAATATGTATACACAGGTTTTTTGTTTGTTTGTTTGTTTTTTTACAACACAAGAAAAAGAAGCAGCAGCTTTAGTAGAAGCAAAATATTGCAAATCTAATGCCAAGAAGTTAAGGGTTAATTTTTTTCACTTTGAAAACACAGCAAATCTCTTCAAAGTTATCATGCTCTCTGTGAATACAGCACCCCTGTTGACATCAATTGGAGTTTAATACAAGAAGATCCTGTGGAATTTACTGCAAGGGAACCTGTGTGATGATCAGAGGAGAAAATTTAACTCTTATTACTTAGCAACTGAAAAAATGAAAAATATGTATTGGAAACTCCACTAGTATTCACATCTAGCAAAAGAGCAGTGTGTAATAGAGGGTTATAGGTACCCTATGGCCTGATTCTGCTTCCAGCAGGGAGAGGAGGTGCAACATTGAGCGCCAGGCATCATGGTTTGGAATGGGGGTTCATAATATCAAAAATGCCCCAGTGAAGAGTTGAGTATGAGGTGGGTGTTTCAAGGTTATCCTACCGGAACAGAATCTAATTACCTCTGCTGGGCAGGAGGAAGCACTGAAGTCTGCATGTCTGCCCTATTATTGATGCTTTAAAAGCCAGAAGGGGCAATATTACCTCAATATTTTTTCAGTGGTCATTTTATCCTGGCAGACCTTATACTGGATCAGATATTATTTATCTGAGCTACTGAAACTTTCTACAAAATGTATCATAAAACTATAAAGCTAGCAGAAGTGTAGTATGTTCCATGTCTAGTTGGGTGGAACTATGCTGGTGTTTCTACACCTGCCTGGTACAGGTCAAGTTTGTACCTCAGTAACATATGGGTCTGCTACACATTACTTGGGAGCTAACCACATGATTTTTTTTCTAGAAAAAAACAGCATTACTTCAATTAATGCAGAACTTAATCTGTGTGCAAGGCTGGCCTGGTAGAGGGTCATGTGCACAAAAGGTTAAATGAAACAGGGTGTTATTTGCCTACCAGCTCACAGTTGCTCAGTTAACTTTGGAAACTGCAATTTTGCATTTAAATCCTGGGGCTGCTGAGGTGCAGCAAGCCTGCTGGGATAAGAGACGTGCTCATTCTCACTTCAGTGAATGCTTTCAGTGGTGGTGTTTGGCCTGTGCTTTGCTCACAAATTCCAAGTATGAAAATGGTAATTGCCCAGCAAGTGAATCATGGAAAATCATAGTGTGAGGGATATGTGTGATAGGTCTCAAGAGCCGATAGCTGGGGTAATTAGTGCTGATGAGGGGGTTTGCCTTACGCCATGCTAACTGCAGGCTTGGTGTTCTTACTGGTCTGACAGTGGAAGGTGGGGGGGTGGGGAACAAACTTTTCAGGGATCTGATCGTGGTGGGAAAATCTGAAGGATTTTATCACTTGCTCTCAGTGAGACTGACCCCATGTGCTGGCAGCCTCCCTCTGTTGGCTGCCACTGTATAAAAAGGTGATTGTATATCTTCATTTTGACACAACTTTAACACTTTTTAGTAATGAGGGATAATACAAGTTTCCTCTCAAGATGAAAGGGAAAACAGTGTCTGAGCTGTTGCTGGAGGTTATAGTCAAAACATTTTCCTTTATTATTTGGTAGAAACANTGCTAAACTTCCAACCACCATCTGCCACTATCCAGTGATTAAAAAATAAAAATAAAAAATTAGAACTTAGTCACATGATTATGTACAGCATCTGTGGGTGTAGTAACTGGAATAAAGCCTTGCTGTTAATTTTGATGGCAAAACCCTACAATGGGTAAAGGAAAACCAGCCTCACATTGTGTAGTAAGACACAGCTGTGCATAAAATTCTTGTCAACGTATATAGGTTCTTGTACTTACTGCTTTATCTTGGCGGATTTTTGTACTTCATCAGTACAGAGTAAAATGCAACAGGCTTTCATTAAGAGTAGTATACAATGCCAAACTGACAAATTGATTTATTGTTTTTTTTAAAAAAATTAAGGATAGTTTTAATTGGCATTTTTCAAAGTGTACCAAATGTACGTTGAGTTCATTTTTACATATACACTTTTAAAATTCGAGGAGAAAATAGTTTGCTTATATTGATTTTTCTGTTGTTTAATAGTATCTCACGTGGCTCTTTCAGTAGTTCCTTTAAGACATGGCAAAAGATTTGAGACAAAAATTCTTGATCAGAAAAAAAAGCTTACAAGAACATGTAAGATCCTTCAGTACAGAACTTTACCTGCACAAAAGGAGCTGGCATGGAAAGGCAATGGTTGTAGTACCATCTCTGACAAAATACAAACTCAAGCATGACTTTAGGATAGATTCAGATGGTTTGTGTTATCAGTCACACAGAGCAGATGCCTCAAGTGTAAGTATGTTCTATACTTTTCTAAGGAAACTAGTGCTAGGTATCTTCAGTGAAGAGGATGTTGTTTACAGACTTTTTTTTTCTGGCTTGTTATAGTGGTTGGTCTCTTGTCAAGTTGAAATTTATTAACAAAAATGTTTTATCAAATGTCTTAGTTAAAAAAAAAAATTGAATGTGGAGTGTTGCTATTGACTCGAAAACTTTTGTCTCTTTGGTCTTTGGAGTCTGTGAATAAAATAGGTGGCCATGCATAAAGGTATCTGAACCTATCATTTTTGAAGGTGCTTGGAATCAGAAGTACAACTATTGCTACTGTAATAAAGCCTGCAATACAAATTTCAGAATCCTTAGATGTAAGAATTAAGGACAAACCTCTCACTGATGCCTATACTACCTAGTGGAACAAATCAAAATACCTAGCTCTGAGCTCTTCTCCTTTTCAACATCTTGTGTCTAAATGATATGTTTTTTTCCCTTAAATAATCTCAGGTTGCTGCAAGAGGTTTTCTGAATTGTGTAGAGAAGAACTTTTTACCCTTGTAATGTATGTTTCTTTCATGAAAACGAGAATAATTTCAGAGTACCTCAGTCTTGAATCTGAGGAACAAGTCACGTGCTTATGTTTGTGCATCTAAAAGTGACATAATAGTAGATGTGTGCAACTGCAGCAAGCATTGGAGGTAGCTTTTTGTTGTATGTCAGGAAAACATGCCTAAAATGTAAAAGGTAGGTTTAAATGAGTTCTAAAAAAAGATGAAATAATATGGTTTGTGATATTTTTCAATTTGTGTTGCTTATTCGTAAAGTAATTTGGGTATATTCAGCTTTCAACCTTTAACGTAGCCAACAATATATGTGTCAAACTGAATGTACTAAGAAGTCAATTCATTCTTCTCAATGTGAATTTTTTGTTCAGAGATAAAAGCTTATATCATGCAAAATAAGCTTTGGGGGTAGCTCAGGTCTCTTGTATCAGACTCATGACATGCACCACCCTCTGGTTAATGCAAAAGGAGGGTCTCCAGGGAAACACTGCTGGTGGGGATATTGCATCCACAGGAGCCTCCATGACCAAAGTAATTCCAGCTGCAGCAAGCTGGAGTTGAGACTTGATGGTATTTTGGGCTCCAGAGGGGCATTTTTCTAACTCCAGCCAGGGAAAGTGACTAAATGAGTGGATGTCCACAGAGAGGAGCCTTCATGGGAAGTAATGAGCCACAGAGGGATCCGGGGACTCTGGTTGGCTCAGGGACGTGAAACAGGGACAATCGCGGGGTCAGGCCTGAGCTTGGGGTAACTTGTGTTTGCTGCCTGAGCCCTTAGTGGGCTGATGTTAGGGTGTGGTGGAAAGTGCTATTACTGTTGACTGTGGTTTTCTTTTTTTTTTTTTTAATTATATTATTATTTTCCACTTCCTTTTTGTTTTGTTGTTTTGTTGTTTTTGTTTTTGCCTTTAGCACTGCAGCCTCGATAATTGCATCGTTGCCCTCTGCTATCATATCAAGTTTCTGAATTAGGATCTTTGTGNTGTCCACAGAGAGGAGCCTTCATGGGAAGTAATGAGCCACAGAGGGATCCGGGGACTCTGGTTGGCTCAGGGACGTGAAACAGGGACAATCACGGGGTCAGGCCTGAGCTTGGGGTAACTTGTGTTTGCTGCCTGAGCCCTTAGTGGGCTGATGTTAGGTTTTTGTGTGTGTATGTGTAACTTTTGTTGTGTAAATGAAATGTAGACTTAGTGAAGAAGCAGGTGTGGGGAACTGGAGAAGGGTGGGGAGTCGGAAACAAAATATTACAAAAACGTTTGTGGCCAGATGAAGTTTATGGAGAAAGTCCTACCTCCTGTAACATCTCAGCCCTGCAGAGGTGGACTCCTTCAAGTGTTGTCTTACTTTGTGCTATCTCAGGCTTTCTCTCAGCTTTTGTTTTTTAAATCAGACATACAAATGCAAAATGCAGCAGCCAGAAACACTGTTCATTGTCTGAAGGAGTGCACATCCATGCAGTGTTGGGTGGATTGTATCAAGGTGTCACCATTCATTCATTGCAATAGCCTTTCTCCTGTGTTGTTCTGGGTACACAAAATGTCCTTAGAGCCCCTCTGAGCTTTAACAATTTCTGATATACTGTTTTGTACAAATTGCCTCAATTCTTCATTTAACAGTGAAATTTTCAGTTTTGCACAACTGTACAGCAGCAAATGATTCTCAGTGAGACTTGCCACTTCAGCAATGGATTTGGATGGCAGTATTCCCTCCCCCGCCCTCATCTCCTTGTGGTGTCATAGGTACCTTGGAAAGACAAAGCCTGTTTATATGGTCGCTGTTGTGTTGCTGATTAACGTAGCTCTTTTGCAACGAGTGGATGCAGCATGATTTGGGATAGCTGTCTTCTGGTGAGTGGCTTCCATGTTGCAGGTGCAGTAAATTATTTAGAGGAACAGAAAGTGGTCGTGTAAACTCATGGTTAGAGGGCTTTCTTATGACAATTTGACTCAAGAGGGAAAAAAATACTGAAACATCCATTGGATCAGAATGGAGCAGCAGGGTGTCCCAGTGCTGATGGCCTCTAATGCAAAGTGAGGAGGTGAGCTTGAGCCCTAGGGGGGAGAGGCTCCTTGAAGAACGAAAAGGTATTTGTTTTTCAGTTGGAGAAAAAGAAAACTTTTAGTTTTTCTAAACTGCTTATTTTTCAAACCAAGCTCCACACTAGCATGCCGATTACTGACACAACCCTCTTTGGAGTGCTTTTAATTCTCTGTTGACTGATTTTCAAAAACCTTCTTGATAACATTGTGTTACCTCAACTAAGAAAATTACTGTATATTTTTATATAGTAATACATTTTATATAGTGATGTTATTTTTTTGTTGCTGAGCAAACTTTTTTTTTCAGCAAAACTATAGGATCAATAGACTTGTGTAGTTTGGGATTCCAGGTACTAGAAGATGATTCTTTCTTTTTTCCTTCTCACTCATCAACAAAGCTGAATCATAGCATTAATTTTCCTTCATGCATTACTAGCCTTGTAAGACTCAAAGTGCAAAACCAAAACCAGTACTTCCCCTCTGTGTTACATGCACGGAAGTGTCATCACACCTGTCTGTGCCAAGGGTTTGTTTCCCCTGGATGACAACTGTGTGAAGAGTTTCCTGTTAATTAAAACTTTCTGCTGCTAAATTTTTTAAATCAAACTCTGAACAAAAACATTGATTTTCTACATGGTAATCTCCAGTCATTGACTAGGAGTCAGAAGTGGGATTTCTGACACAGGAGTGGATAGGGAAGCACTCTGTTTTCTACAGTTACAATTAATGGAACAGCTCATTCTCACAACGCATATACTCTGTTATCCTCTCCTGCCCACACTGAGGAGAAGCTAGAAGTACAGATGGTATTTAACGCTCTCTGCACGGATTGTGTGTTTTCTTGAGTGAGACTAGCAGGTCTGGTTGCACGTACACACAGAGCCTTCTGTGTTCTCGCAGGAAGTTCAGTGTTTCTGTCCTGTAATAGTAAATCTGAATCCTCTTGTTAGTAATTATAATTGCTTTATTCAGAATAAAATGAGCTCTTTAAAGGGTTTAACTTTGCTCTATATGGTGCAGAGGATCAATTTTTGCCTCCTGATAATAGGTACCTGTATTGGAATATAAATAACGTTGTTTCATGGCTTTTGAGTGGCACTGCATTACAGATTAGCAGATACTCCTGCAGCATATGGAAAACTAAAGGAAACATGAGCATTTCTAGGTCATTCTTCTGAATGCTGCTTTATTTATTATATTAGTTTCCTTTATTTCTAAGCCTTTATATGATTTTGCAAAAATTAAGGCTGGCTGCAAAAAAAATATCTGCTCTGGGTTTGAGAGTAAAACTTCTTGGTAATGAAGTTTTGCAGCATATAACATAAGGCAGAATTTGGAGGGGAACAAGGCGTCTGTGCAGAAGTTTCACCTTCTGAAAATCACTGAGTTCCTTGATCTTGGTGGTGGGAACATGGGATTCAAGTTTGTACAGACTCTTGATATTAGCTGAAGTAAACAGAAGGGGAGGAAGTTCATAAACACTTGGTCATCTTTGTGCTGAATATGCTAGCATATGTTCAGGACCTCTTTAAAACATACAAGAGATTGTGTCTTTGTAACACTATAATTTCTATTTTCTAACAGGGTTGGAAAAAAAAATTCAAATCCTCTTCCAATATTATTAAAAATACCTGTGTTTGTGCATGTGAATGGCACTTCAGTAGTTAAAAGGACATTAGTGAGAATGCAGAGTAATGTCTTTTCTCTTCTGTATCTAATGGGACAGCGACTGAACGATTCCTACCAGGATCTCCATCAGCCTGTGCTGCTGGCAAAACCCTGGTAACAAATCATCTCCTCCTGGAGCTGGATGGGATCTGACTTGTAGGGTGGGTTCAGCTTCAGCAAGAATGAGATGTGATATGTCTTGCCAAAATGCTTCTTTCCAGGTGCAGAAGGCTGCAAGAGGCATCTCATAGTAAGGGATTGTCCTCCCAGATAGGCTGGGTTTTATGGTGAGATTTGAGTTTGATCCTGTCATTCTACACACACACAGCTGCTGCTTCCTAGGAGTTTAGAGTGCCCTAAATTTGTATGAAAAAGATTACAAGTCTCCTATGACTTGAATATTCCTAATATTAAAGTAACACAGCTGTATCTGAAAATAATGCAGATGAAAATAAACTCTTCCCCTTTCTTTCCTTCCCGGTGAGTGCCTCTCAAAAGGCAGAACCAGGGAAGGGCCTTGCTGGCAACCAGGAGTGATTTGGGCAGTGGAAGGGGAAAGGACTGGGTTGGCACAAACTTCTCAGCTGTGCAGGGTGGCCCTGCCAGGTCCTGTCATCTGAAGTCTTTATGGTCTGAGACCCTGTGGCATCAGGCTCCCATGAGAAATATTCATAATGCATGACTGTATTAGAGAAGGGATCTTTGTTATAATCTCTCTATTACAAAGAGAAAAGCAGCCTTAGCAAATTTACAAAAATTCAAAGAACTCTAAGTCTGCTGATAAGACTTGACAAGATTAACAGCAACAAAATAAATGTCTTGCTCCTCAAAATCACTTCCTCAACTTCATTTTTAAGACTGCCTTTCACGAACATAAAATCATCTGTAAAACATTTTAGTTATCTGGACAAATTACTAAAAGTAATTATTGACTGTACTAATAATTCATAACTACATAAAATATCCATTTTTAAATTTAAAATTACTGCTTCCATGAAAAATCAATTATTCTCATCTTTAAAACTTAAAATTATCAAACTTTTCAGGTTTTCTTACTTCATCTGATTTACTGTAATTTAACCCACCAGTATAGGACCTTAATGCTGACTTACTTTCAATGCTCAGAATATTTGTAAATTTGGGTCAAAATGTAAATTGGGGATGTGATAGCATGAGTTGTCATGTAAGGGAAAGATCTTATAGTCTTTAAATGTGAGCACAACTGTGAAATGTAGAAACTGTTTTAGAATGTTTTATTTTTATTTGCGAGGAGTAGAAGCTGACATAGATTCAAGATGCTTTAACAATCCTGCTCTCCATCTCTGGAGTGACTGCACTCCAGGAATAGCCCTGTTGCCTGCGTTTCTGAGTGAACACACTCATGTAGTAGTTCCATAGATTTAATTCTACAATCAGTTTCACTATGTCTCTCTCAAGGCTGAAATTTTCTCTCGCCTTTTATTATTTTTAGGCTCTTAGTGGTTTTGTGTTTTATAGCAGCATATATTGAAGCAGGATCAAGTGCACTTCATATACGCCTTCCAGATTTCACCTGGCTGGGTGTGTGGGGAGCTGAGTGCTGTCACAGGCTGGATTGGTCTCTCCTTTGGAGTGGATGGAGGAGCTTGCTCTCTGTTGGCACCAGCTGTTATCCCGGGCTGCAGAACAGTGCATTGATTCTGAGGTTTCCTAACATTTGTTCTGATTCTTGTGTTGTATTTCAGAGTATGGTGAAGCCAGTTAATATTTGTAATTGTTATTTGAGCTTTACAGCTTTGAACGTGGCTCGCATTCAGTGCGTGCAGGCTCTGAGCTTGAAAGCGGGACAAGGCCCATTGCTTTTACTGGTTCTCATCATACTGGATGCTGGGACGATGGCTCTATGGGGAAAACGGTTCCCTATTTGGTAATGTGATGGACATAAAGCAAGAACGGGATGCGTTTCAGAGAGGCATTATGTCTAATGTTTGTTTGAATCCCACAGAGTGACTTAATCAAAGATGTAAGAGTCCTTTCAGAGAAGGAAAAGTTAATTGAACAGGTTCAGTGCACACGGAGTAAGTAATTAACTATTGGTTTTCTGACAAGATCACACTTGATGGCCAAAGCCTTTGAATAGAAGAAAAGTGAAACTGGCTTGATTAATCTGGTTAAACCTCAGAAGTGCCTTCCTTGTCACTGTTGCAGTCAGACAGCTGGGAGTCAAGGTGGGCTATGGAAAGTGTCTTGTGTTGCTATCCTGCTCTTTGAAGGGCAGGGAATTATCTGAGGAGGGGACTGAGTGCCCTCTGTCCTAAAGGGCAAACAGACCCACACAGTGCACTATTCCATGATTATTCTTTTGATCAGTCATGTTCCGTATTTATTAAAGCTGATAAATTGCGCTGTAATGTGAAGTATCACTAGGACTTTGGCATCCTGGTGATAGTAAGGGCTAAGATGCCTGGGCCCCAGCGTGATGCTGAGGTGGCCATGCTCAACTAGGCTGCATGCCTGGCCTGTTCCACAAATACCTGGACCTGTAATTTTACCTCCTTACGCATGCTTCCCCATTTGTTTCCCTGAAAGCACCATGCAAATGTGTGTTTTTTGTTACTTCAGACACAGACATTTCAGTGGTGCAACGTGAATGTAAGTACACTTAGGAAAAACAGGAATAAACATGCTGCATCAGCCAAGTTAATGTTGCAATAGAATCTGAATGCAATGTTGTTTTCCTAATGTTTGAGTTGAAAACATGATATCATGTTATCTTATTTATCTTTGTACTTAAAATGTGTCTAAAAATTAAAAGCTTCTCTTCTATAGAAGCAAATATCAGCCCACTTTATCTTCCTGATGTACTGTAAACTGCATGCTCAGAGGAGGTTAGTGGCTGAATGGGGAATGATTATGAAGATGAATGGGTGGCCGGGAGACAGAGTCAGTTTAATGAGCTGAGCAGTAAGGAGGCTGTAATTTTTATAGATTAGCACTGAACTTGTCACTTAGCAAGTGATACAACAACTTAGTTTCGGAATTACAGTATGTCAGAAATGAGCTGAACGAGCTCAAAACCAGTGGCAATCTGATTATCTCCCACGTAATCCAAATTATAAGTGTAGTTCTCCTAGAATTGTGTTGCCTCTTCCCAATGTTTTATGTCACAAGTAGTGAGCAGAACCTGGAGAAGTGCCTGATTAATTGTTAGGTTACTTTTTTAATTATTTTTTTCCCTATGTTTTGCCATGTTGGCAATGCCTCCCACCCATAGCCTTTCTTGTGCTGCCTCAGGTGGTTGTGTCAGCACAAGTCTGCCCCAGAGGAAGGAGGCCAATGTGATGGTGTCCTGGCAATTCACCATGTCCAATTTCACAGTGTTGCTACTGAGGACTAAGTACTGTCTTTGACTATCAAGACTTAGTGTTCTTGTGTTAGGAGCTAGCTGGAGACCAACACAGTGCAGGTTTGTCACCTGGCTTCATGGCCTTCCTCTGCCCAGTGAGATTTCCCAAGCCATCAGCCTCCTCCTCAGCACTGCAGGCAGAGGAATGTCAGCAACAGCTGCTTGTCACCAAGGAACCCATCTCCCAGCACCATGGGCATGTCAGGCCTCACCAGCCACAGAGCTGACCTCAGAGATGGGCACTGCTCCACATTTGCTCCTGCTGCAGGCCCATTGTGCTGGAGAACTGGTTTCTGTTAGGGAAGGCAGCAGATGAACAAAAGCCTAGTCTGATTTTTTTTTTTTTTTTTTTTTTCAAACTGAGCAAAAGCTATGAGCCCCCAATCTGGCATCATTCCCAGAAATATTATTTTACAGGCATGATGGTTTTGATAATGGCATCGCTTCTGGAGTAGCATACAAGGGATAATTATTGTTCCACAAGCAGATGACAGCGTTGATTTCTCCCCCTCATAATTCACTCGGGCTGCAGGTTGATTTGTTGAAAGGAACGTTTTGGCGTTAGACAGCCCTGGGGCTGGAAGGGTGAAGGCCAGATCTGTTTTTATTGAGACAATGGGTATCTGTAATTTTGGAGATTGCTCTTGCAGTCATCAGTAAACTGCTGCGGCTCTGTTTTGGGGGACCTGAGTTTAATTTTGAGCCAAGTCCTGGGCAAGAAATGGGGCTCTAGCCCTCTATTCTGGTAGTATTTCCTCTAGAGGGTGTCTTATGCAAGGATGTATGCTAGCAGTGTGGGGTTTTTCATGGTAAGATTTTGCTGCTCATGCATACTCAGCCCCTTCTCTTGGTGGGTAAACTTTCCAGTGAAAACATACTTTTTCCAGATGTGTGGGTTTTCTCCTGATCATCACACTTCACAAGCACAGCAAAGGTGCTAAAATCCAGGTAACATGAGCATCATTCTTTGGCCACTCACTTGCTGTTTCACCCTGGGAACTTTTACCACCTGTCTCTTTCCACCTGTAAAATGAGAAGAGTGAAGTTATCTGCTTTTGTTTGGCTCTTGAGTTTTCAGCTGCTGCACGGTATTAAATAGGCACTATTATGCATGTTGCAAGAAAATAATTTCACCTGTAGCAAACAGTAGTAACTCAGGAAAGATATTTTAAACATAGGATTATTCACTCCCATGTATTATGCTACATGAGCTTCTTGAATGGTTTTACTGGCAGTTGCCAGCAAAGGTAGACCAGGGTCCTGCTGCACCTCACCCTGCACCTGCACAGCATCCTCATACCATCTGTTTCTGGGTGATGCTCTTGGGAGTGGCGGGTCCTCCTGAGCATGCCAATGTGACCACATGGCTCTTGATGACTTTTGCCAGCACATGAAGGGAGGGCTTTTACAAAATAATTTTCACATGTGCTTTCTTAGCTTTAGTTAATAACGAAGTTAATCTGTCAGGACCTGAACAGATGAGTCAGTGATTTTTGTGTGTAATCTTGTCTTTTTAAATGTAAGTGCCTACTTTTTAGATGACCCATTTAAAATAATAATAATAAAAGAAAAATAATGTGTTGACCTTTTAAAGCCATGGTATGCCAGACCTTCTAAAGAGATTTGGCACTGACATTTCTGTCATAATGGAAGATTCATTAAGGTCAGTGATAAATTTGCTGCAATAAATACAGAAGAATTAAGAGCTCATCAGCATTACCACAGTGTAATGCTCAGTGGATTGAATTATGTACTTAGAAAGATGAATCTGTGGCGATTGGCAAGCATCAAGAGGAAAGCTATATGTGTGCATGGATATGTGTGTGCACGTATGAGCAAAGGCAGGGGAAATGAGAGCAGGGGAAGAAAAAGTAAAGCACCGTGTTCCTCACTCATATTTTTCTGGTCAGTAATATTTTTTTGTAGACACTACAAATCATCATATGTTTGTATTCTTATTGCCTTGTAAATGACACTTCTTGTGGTAAATGCTGTGGTGTTCTTCTCCTGCAGATTACACAGTCTTTCTAGACATTCTCAGTGCAGAGAAGGATATTGATCATGATTGATGCGGCAGCATGAGAGGGTCAGCCCTTTATCTGCCCCCTGGAGTAATTGGTCTGCAGTTCGTTAAAGGGTAACAGAAGAGATATTAAAAATGAAGAAATGCACTAAGAGCCTGTGAGCTGTGCTCCCGGCTGTTCAGAACATCTATTCTATAATGTGGAGCATCAATCTCATTCTTTGCACAGGGCAGGTGTGTTGCAAGTCAAGCGCCTCCAATAGGCAGTCCTCACCAGCAAGATACAGTGTTCAATTTAAGGAAAGATTGAAGAACATCAGTCTTCTCTTAAAACAATTTGTACAGAATAAATTTGGCACTTGTCAGCTATTCCCACAGAGAGAAACTGATAATAAGACAGAGAAAATCATATAATGTGATTTAGGATTCCCAGAATGGGATTACCATTGGTAGTAAAATTGGAGGGAGGTGAGAGAGAGAAAGAGATTGACAGTAAGCTTGATGTTAATTCAGAATGCTCCAAAAGCATGGAAATCTGTCAGGGCTGTGGGTGCTGGATACCTGTAGCAGCAGACCCATTCCTCATGAACATTCAGCATGCTCCCACTGCCTCAGCTGAGTGCTGAATTCCTGGAAAATCTGGCCTTTAGGGCTTACATATTCTACAGAATAATCCTCTGCTGAAAAAGTGTCAGCTGCTGAACCAGTGCCACACAGGGCTTGTCTTAGTCTTTCCTTCTGGCAAAATAACTTTCAAGACCAGTTCAGCTACATCCATCCTGATATCCTATGTTGATAGTAGTTTATTAAAAAAAATAATAGTAATGAAAAAAATCTATGGAACTTATAACTTCATTCTGCTAGAAGTCACTCAGGTCATACCACCTGGAGCAGACCAAGAGTTTCTTTTAAGGGCATCTCTTCTACACTGCTGATACTGAATTGTAGTTCAATTTATTTGCTGTGTAGTTAAAGGCAGAAGTCACATAAAATAAGGCTGCTTACTCCATGTTCTGAAAGTGCAAAACAGAAGATAAAAGTGTAACATGTTAAATGACAAATGTACTTCAGGACAGAGGTACCTTTAGTTGCCTTTATGCAATTGCANGTTCTGTTTTGTAGATAACAATGAGAAAAAAAAAAAAAAAAAAAAAAAAAAAAAAAAAAAAAAGAAAAAATTATGTGCCCAAGTCTTTTTTAACATCTCAGCTGCATTACAGTATAAATAGGAAGGATGCAGCTAAAGGTGCTGGAAGGCATTTCACCTACACAAAGCAGAAGTTATGCTCTAACAATACCTGATATAGAGTGATTAGAGAAAGAGAGGGAAAGAGAGGGAGGTGGAAAATAGAGTCAATCCTAAAATTCATGCATCCATTGAAGATGATCATGGTGGTATTCTGCAGGGCAGGAGGTCAACCCCTTGCTTCTCTGCTCCCCCCC
>VXAV01010091.1:417515-429533 GCA_013399715.1 Alectura lathami | reverse complement strand
AAAAAGTCAGTGACAAAAAAAAATCCCAAAGGTCAAATAGGTCAATTTTAATAAATAATCAGAGATTACTTTCATTAGCTATTACCATTAACTATTATATGTCATTAACTGAAAGGTTATTTGCCATCCTTATGGAAGGAACTCACTGTGCATCTGCATACTCATTTATCTAGTTCTTCAGACAGTCACTTTTGTAGTTTCAGCTCAACATTTTTCTTGAAAAGATCTTTGTAACTGTTTTCAATGGTTATTTTTCCTGGCTCATAGTAGTTCCTTTTAAAATTTCACGTGTGCATTTGAATTAGGTTTCATTATTCTTCAAGGTTGTATAATATAACAAAATTATTTTTATCTATGTTATTAAACACACTTTAACATCCTGTTCTGTGGTATAATTGCTTATTAAATTCCATGGTACGGCTAAAAACTGCTGCATGCTGTAAACTTTCCATGTAGGTTTCTTCATCTGCTCCATCTTTCCCTTTATTCTTAATGCAGCAGGTCCTACGTGCACATGCTTCTTCCACTCAGATTTAACAGGGTTTAACAACCCACGTATTTTACCTGGGTTGTACAGGATCATTTTAAAGAGAAAGCAAAAGCAAACCCAGTGCTTGATTCTTCTGAAGTGCAACCACATGCTTCATGGCTCAGCTGAAGTCAAAGGAGCTGAGCGAACTCTGTGCTTCTGATTCAGGCTGCAAACTTTGATACTCTGCTAAAAATAAATGGCACACACACAGCCAGTGTGAGGCAGCCTTCTGAGGCAGCCAGCAGCCATGGTGCCATGCCCCTGAAGAGCCGTACATCAGCAAACCAGGGCACGGATGCAGCCAAAGGCAGGCGTGTCTGTCACTCTGCAAATGCTCACACATCTCCTGGGCTTTGCTCACCAGAGCAGCTTCACTGAAGCCCTGTGTGAGGTTACCCGTGTGTTAATGTTAACGCGATTACTTTCTAGGCAGGTGACTTGGATTTCAAGATTGCCAAGGCTAACACACTGGGGGAAAAACAGCTGCTATGAAATCTTCGTGAAACTGTTGTGGAAGTTGATTTTTTACACTGATTTCATGGTCTTTAAGAATGGGTGTTAGGAGGAGAACGTGCAGAATGGTTCTCTCTAAAGATTAGGGCTGTTTTTCTTGAAGATACTTTTCTATTTTGAAATTATAAAAAAAAAAAAAAGAAATACGGTGAATACAATTCTAATAAAAAATATTGATTCTGGCAAACTCAAATTCGGAAGTAAAATGTCTCTTTGTGATCTACAGAGAGGCAGTAAAAACAGGATTTCAATATGCCCTGGAAAAAGCAGAATTACCATGTATACATCTGATTTAACCAATCATTTTACAACTTACATCTGAAGGTTTATGTTTTCTTAAAGGCCTGATAAGTACCAAAATACCTGTGAGAAAATACATGTTTCCACAGGCTGAAACATTTTTAAAAATCAAATATAGGAATGCTCATGTCACCTGTTACTTATCACTTTGTAAAGACCTATTTGCAATATATGCTAACGATGTGGTTTCTTTTGTCATTCTTAGGTCTTTTTGATCCTACACATCATTAGGAGGTTCTGGATCAATTCTCTTTGATTACTGTACACATCTTGATTGTTTTGTAAATGCATTTTGTCTGTCCAGCAGGTCCTTGTTGTCAGCACAGCCACCGATGTGTAAATTATTCTATCTAAAAACAGCCTCCATGAAAACTGCCTGCAGCTTGCTGAATGCTATTACCCTGATATTTAAGTCCTGTCTGGGAATGCTGCTTGCTGCTTCCACTTCCTGTCATAGATGGCATCTGTAACAGCTTTTTTTTTTTTTGGTAGCTCTAGATAAGAGCTACAGCTGGTGTTCAAGATGCTTTTTGTTTGTTTGTTTTTGCTTTTTGTGTGTGTGTGACGGTGGGTTTTCAGGTAGTGGTGTGAACCAGTTATCTTTTGAAGGAACTTGTTGGTATGTGAGTGCAGTGTTCAAGGAAATCTATATTTTCTATATATTTCTCAGTTGTAGCAAAACGCTGCTAAGAGCACCACCAGCTGGCACTGGTGGCCAAGCACAGGGCATGGCCAAGCATCCCCAGCCACAGCCCTAGGTCTTCTTCCAACCAACTCACACGGCCCGCAGCCACAGTGTTGCTTTATTCCCCATATCTAGACTTTGAAAGTTTTCAGTGTTCTTCTGAGCAGAGAATGTATCTGATATCCTATCTGTGTATAGCGGGACACAGAGCTCTTCAGCAGGCAGCTCAGTCCTGTGGGGACGTTTCTCTCACAAGTTCTATTGCCTCCACTGTCCCTACCAGTCTTTGCAGGCACAAGCTGGCTTTGAACACAGTAAGTGCTTTCCCCTATTACACAGATTTCCATCTGTTAGAAGTTCCTGGGCCTCCCAGACACCTGCTGTAACTCAATCTCTCTTGGTGGCAACCAGAAGTGTCCGTGAACAAAATGTTATTTGGCAGGCGACCGCAAGCAGGTGTCCTGCGGTGTGAAGATGCACGTGTTCCTGCTGTCTTGCAGCCCTCTGCGTGCAAATGAAGCAGCGCTCTGTGAAGCATGAGGTGGAAATCGGCCCCAGATTGTGGAACAGTAACAGACGGGCATTCAGACAGTATTGTCAAGGTTAGATAGTGAGTTTGGGAAATAACAAGAAATGATGTTTATAGATTGGCTGGCAAGGAAGCCTGTACTTCCTCACCTAGAGTCAAGGAAAAGCAATGGAGAATGCAAACAAAGCAACTTTCCTATATATGGTAGGGCAACATTGCATGAAACTTGGAACTGGCTCCCCTACTTCATTACAAGGCAGAGAACCTCTTTCAGGGCTGAGTCCACTCAGATTTTGGCTCTCATTAAGGTATTGGCAACAGGGCTGGGCACAACCAATGGGTGGCTCCAGGGAAATAGCAGGAAGTCCCTAAATGTATGAATTAGTGATCCAGATGGGGCACAAGGCAGGCTGTGTAAGCATTTGACAGTCAGGGCAGGAGGTGATGATTCATACCTTGGAGGCATTCCTAGAATTATTGCAGGGAAACTTAACAGTGTGGTCCTGTGACCCTCAAAGCTCTGGAGAGGTGTTAAAACAAAGATCTGGCAATTTCATGGAAGGGGAAAAAATAGTTGCTTTTGCAGGAAAGCACCTGTGAAAACAGGCAAGACTTTATAGAAGGTTTTTTTCCTTCTTAATATTTCTATTTTGTTAACATCTTAAAAGAGATATTTATTGCCCTGACCTTAAGCCAGATATGTGTTTTGGCAAGAGCTAACTGTGAGATTTCAGGAACAGGAATATCCTTGTGCTACCTCAGTACACAGGATAGTCAGAGGAAACATTCTGGTGCTCAGCACAAGTATGTGTTTACAAAGCAAAACACCACAGGGATGCCCAATAAATAAAGTTGTGGGAAAGCTAAAACAAGACTGAGAAACTCCTTCATTATATGTTACATTCACGATCTCTAGTGAATAGAAAATGGAGAAAAAGAATAAAACGATTGGGAAAGTTCAAAGCAAGTCCACCAAGTTTTTGCAGAGACTCACTGTATTGAAATCACAAATTCTGCATGGGTCCCATGTTAGACTGATGCTTAGAACACAGCCTAAAAGGAATAAACCATGTGCATGGCAAGAAAAACATTAAAGACTGAATAGAAAATTTAGCAGAGATGACAAGTTATCCACAGAAAACCTCAGAGACCGTTATTTGCTTAAAAGAACTACTGTAATTGTAGCAGAATGGATCTCACTGTAAAACACTGCAACCTGGTCTCAGTGCTGTAGACTAGACAACTATTGCACTGTAATCTGCCCTGCTATCATTAAAATACAGATGTCAGGTGCAGGGTATGATCTGGTTAATATTTTCTGACAGGTACAGCAGCATTAGGGGAATAAATCAATAATTTGCAAGGTAATATTGCTATGTGAGACCAGTCCCTTTAGAGCCATTTTCCAACCACAGGGCAGCCAGCTCTGAACAGGTGGTTTTCTGATGCTGCTGTACCTGTGCTGGACCTCCCCATGAGCAGCAGGTGTGTTCGTACCCACCCTGCTGACCTGCCAAAGCACAGGGTGAATGCCTGGCTATTGCTGACACAAGGGCAGGCTCGAGGGCTGCCTGTGGCCAGCTGCTGTTCTGCCCAGAACATGCTGCACAGGTTGCTGCTGTGAGCACGTGGATAAAAGCTAGCGTGCTGTAGCAAGAGGCAGTTCTTGTCCTGCTTTTTCACGTTCAAGAACCTGTAACCACTGTCTAGCTGTTGCTGAGGATTAGACACTGAATGAAGAGTTTCAGTGGTCCCCTGCATTATTTGCTCTACCTTACTTCCTCTCTGGCTGGTGTTCCAGGTGCTGGCATGTGAGCAACACCTCCTGCAGGCCCCAAACATGTTACTGCTGGGCACTTGCACTCCTGGGCACGGGGCCAGCTGACTTCAGAATGGGCACTGCTCCCCCCTGACAAATAGGGATTAATGTCCCCAGCCATGAGACTGTGTGCTCTGGGCCTATCAAGCACATGGGACAGGATTCCCAGCTAGGGTCGTTCTAGTCGTGGTCTGTACTGAGTTTCTTCTGGTCCCTTTGGGAGATTGTGCAGGTGCCGATCTGATCCTAAACTGGATACATCTTCAAAATACTGGGAGTTTTCAGACAAGTTTCTAATCTGAGGGCAGCTCGGTTGACAGAGATGTGTTACAACCAATGTGGGGTCTAGGGACAGCAATGCTGCAGTTGGTGGGAGAGGGAGGGACATTGCAGAGTTCCTTCTCAGAAGCCAGAGCTCTGGGGGTTCTAGGGGCATCCCTTTGCTTGCTTGGCCCCAAGTCTACGGGGGTGAGCCAAGAAAAAAGCCACCCCAGCAAACACTATGCAAAATTCACACTGGAATCCAGCCTGCTATTTTCAGCTCCAGCTGGCCTTCCCCAGGGCACGGGCTACAGCCCTGGCTTCTGCTGTGCACCCAAACACAATTGCTGGCCCATCAGGTGAAAACAAAAATAATCTTCTAGTATTCTCTTCCTGGAAGACTAGCAGCCCAATTTTTCAGTTTGATAGCCCCCTCCTACAGGTACAACAGCTGCTGTATAATGTATGTAGTACAAGACCATTTCAGCGGGCATCCTGAACTTCTGAGCCTTCCCAGGTTGGCTCATTTGTAATATGGAAGAGTGTTTTGCTTATTAAGATTTATGGGGGAATTACAGCTAAGGGAAATCTAATGCAGGTTGTAGTTATCACGGCCATGTGTGCATTATTCTTACAAAAACACTGAAAGAGTTAAAGATTTAAAATAATTGAAGGACTTTGGAGTGAAATTAAGTATCACGTCTCTTTTCTCCTGGATTCAGAAGAGAAGGGTGCATTCCTTCTGACCTACTTCCTCAACCAACTGAAAGTCACCAGGAAAAACAGACTTGTATTGCTTACACTGTACATATGTTTGTAGTTTGATGACATTGCATGCATTCCTTCTTAATTTAAAGGTAGAAATAAAATGAGCTAATGTCCACCTTTGAAAATATCTGAAACCAAACTGGAATTCTGGCACTACATAACATACTTATTTGGTGGTAGAATGTCATCTATTTAAAACAGTTTAAGACATCACCATGCTCCTATTTCTTGAGTGTCAGACCCACCATTTTTTATCAAGAATAAAAATGTAAATATTTCCTCACGAACTGCAAATTTTGAAATTTTGACCCAACACTGGCACAGTTCTCAAGTTGGAAACATAACCCAGAAAAATTTTTAAGAGGAGTTTTCATCACCCTTGACTGCAAGTCTGCATTATGATCTTACTTTGACATAAACGGATACTGCAGGAGTTCCTTTATGGAGTAACACAACATTTCTCTCCAGCGATGAGGTTAGAATCTGAGCCAGTCTGTCAAAATAACAGTTATTTGAGTATGTGGTACCTGGTGGATACAAACCTGATACAGCAACACAGTCACAGCTGCTGTGTATGGTTGGGTTGCTAACTGTCTCAGAAACTTGCTATTTCTGTTCAAAAGACAAAGATGGCCAGCTGACTGGCAGGGCACGGCTGGGATACTATTTCCTTAACTCAGGACCATGCCAGCAAGCAGCGGCTGGTTTCTGACTCAGGGACCTGAGGATCCAGGCTGGGCAGCACCCAGGCAGCCCCAGCTGCAGGTTGCGGTGGGCATGGCTACAGGTGACATCTGACAGACGCTTTTCACTGTGCGGGATTTTAATGGCAGGGAACACTGGACCAAACCAACTATTCCGCGCTGCATCCTCGCTGGTTGGCTGTAAAGCCACAGCGTGCCCAGCAGGTTCACAGTGGTACTGTTTGTTCCCCTGGGTATTGATGGCAGAGCCCACCTGTGGGCAGCTCTGCTTGTCCCTCCTTTTCCCTTCACTTTCTGACAGGTGTGGCTTGTTGTATAGCAAGCTTATAGCTCTTCACAATATGATTTTGGGAGGTGATTTATGATAAAGTTTAGTGCTGCCATATAGCGTCTGTGAAATTACAGCTTTTTGGAGAGGGAATTATTTTGTAGCTCTGTGGAATGTTAGGGCTTTGCTGCAACAGACTCACTCCCTGAAAGGTGTTTTTGATGCAGGTTGGCTGCAGAAAGCTGAAAGAATGTATTTCTCACGCTTGAAAATGTATGAAGCTAACTTAGTAATGAAATACTCTTGGTAAGAGCACAGTTTTGGATAAGTATGGCTATAAAAAGATCTAAAACTGATATTTGGAAGTGCTGTTTCCAGGAAATCAGAGGTTTGAAACCTAGCAGTATTATTGCAGAACGATTTTATGAATTTCTAAACATTTCTGTGTATTAACCCTATCATTCTGAGACTAATGTATAGCAGTTCCAAATTAAGAAAATTTAGATCCTAACCAATCCCTAGTGAGTTTTTTTCTGTCTTTCTTTCAAGGAGATGAAATGATATTAAATGTCATGAAATGTTAAAGCTGTGATGTTGAAATGAAAATGTTAAGAAATGTATTCACTAAATTTCTAAAAGCTACATTTTCTCATTCTTTGTTTTCTGTATAATATTTTTATCACAACTAGGCTATTTAGATGGATATTCAGTAAAATATAAATAGAACTTTCATGTTTGTATGTGACAAGAACAAAAAAAAAAAAGGAATCTTAATATTGCTATTTCATTGATTTCTTTGATATTTAGATTTAATTTAGTGTTAATTCAAGGTTTTCTTCCATTTCATTAGAAAAGCAGAAGTTTTGTGAGGAAGAAAACTTCTCTATAAATGGAAGTATGTGTGTGTGTTTCAGAGCACAATGTGTCCTTGAATTGCTCCTGGTGGGTTTTGCTGATCCAGTAGTTCTGCGCTCTGTCTGCCTAATTGGGACAAGGCCTCATTATCAATACTTTCCACCCAATTACACAGAATCCTACACTGGACACAGTGTCATGTCCTTGTTGCTAAAAGTAATCATTGTTATGAAGGAACAGTGAGTAAGAGAAATAAAACCTCTTCTGTGATGTTAGCATCTTTTAAAAATGTGTTAGAGATGTTGTGGAGATTGCCTGGTAGCCTTTATCCTCATTTTAGTGGTCCTTTAGCACATTTCAGTATATTTTAAACATTTGTTTCCTGAAGAAACAGAATACTTCGGTATCTCAGTAGCTCAAACAGAATCTTGCTATCTGGCTGCACCTTGAACAAAATGCCTCAGAAAGCAACTACAGCCTTGGCTTCAATTCATTTGAGTCCGGTCAGTAGTTTCTGCATTTGCAACTGGTGACAAAACTCTTAAGTGCCAAACTAAACCAAGTATACAGAAAAATGTGTTTACAGACGTTTCTTAAAAAAAAAATAAAACAAAACAAACAAACAAAAAAAACTATTCAGAGCTGATTTGAAATTGTTTTCCATAATAAAGAGGACTTTGAATATTAAGTAATGCTTTCAAGTGGAATAAAATGTTTAGTTTGTATTTTAATAATGTTTTAATGCATTTAGTGCAAGATGGCGTGAAAACACTAAAAACAAAACAAGAAGTCAGAGACTGGCAGATAACTGAACAGTACACTTACCATTTCCCACAATGTGTTTGATGGCATCTCAGCCAGTTGTTGGGAGCCATGTCCAGAACTGATTAGAAGAGACGAGACTCCATTTTACTTGAAGAGGTTTTGGGCCCATATCTCTTATTGCCCGACTGTTCTTTATAATTACATCCATCCTACAAAAATTACATGCATTTCTATCTTTGAGAAAGACCTGACTGTAGCTGAAATCTATAGGTTTTGTTCTTGTTGTTTAATACTTTTGTATTAATGCTTAAACATATTTATATGCATGCAAAATTAGCATAGAAGGGCCATGAATAACTGATAATGGCTTTTGATCATAGAACAAAAAACTTCTTGATTAAAAACTGTTGCAAATAGGCAACATTTAGGTCGTCAAATATGTTTTTCTGAATCAAATTCTTAGGCTGACTGTTAGTGAGCTTGTTATACAATCTGATTATCTTTCAAATTAAAGATTATTAAGCCAATATACTGTAAAGGTTTCATTGGTGTTGCTGCAGTCCGTCAGGACAGTGCTAATGCCCACAGAGCAGTAACTGAGCATGTCAAAGTCTGTGGGAAATTTTCTCAAGGGACACAATTTTTCTGAGGAAATGTAAAGTTGCATCTGTAAGTACAGAATATATGCATTTAGTAGGAAAACATCTCATAAAATGAAGCGTGTTTACAATCTGCAGAAGCACAATAGTGACACTAAGTCTCCTTCAGTATACTCTCTGCAACCTTACAATCTAATCAGAATTGTCTTTTTTTCTTTTTAATTAAAAATAAAACTCCACCTCTGCTGCGACTCTATAAGAGGCTTGTAGTGCAGGATTGTGATTCAAGACTTGCAGCCAAGTGAGAAAACCTTTAAGGAAATGGGATCAAAACATCTTCTGTGGTCATACTGAATGTTTGTGGTCTTTAGTGGTTAAAGTAACCTATATTAGAAAAGCCTATGTAATTTATTATTCATGTACTTTTAATTTATTTTCTTTAGTGAAGGAAATGTGGGAAGAGGAAGTCTTAAAATTTTGTTCATCCTAGATCTTCTAATTAGAATTTACTTCCTCTAAAGCATTTTATCTCATCTTCCTTCAAGCAAAACATAAACCATCTTTGCTCACATGAGCTCTCTCGTGTGTGATGCTATTGAGAGACTGAGCAAGACAATGTGCTTTTTGAAAACTAGGAGGGCTTGTGACAAAGTCTGCTTTAGCGGACAGTTGAAGTCAATGACTCCTGAATTTGTAAGAAAGGATGTTTCTATCTGGTCCTTGTAGGATTTTTTGCCTGAGGTGTATCACTCCTCACATCTCAAAAAGTGCCAAAATCCTATGCCTAGGTGGACAAATACTGAGTTGTGGAGACTCTTTGGAGGGTAGGTGCCATTACCCTACTTCAGGACTAAGGAATGGAAAATAGTTTCTTTCTTTTTTAGGTCAAGTGTTTGTAGATTGAAGACATCTCTTGGGTAGCAATGGTCAAAAATGTAACTGATGGCATGAAAGAAAAAGAGCAAGAACAGAGAAAATGTTAATAACAGATCTAGGTTTAGGTGTGGTGGTGATATCCTTATTGTGGGGCAAGTGGCAGAAATGGACTGCAGAACACAGAGAAGTATCACTGTACTCTGATCTTAACTCTTTCCAGGGTCAAAAATCTATACATGCTCAAATTTGTCTCTGGCTCATATTTGCTTGGATTACTGCGGGGAGAAAGAGTAAGTAGCTCAGTAAAAAATAAAAATAATAGAAAAGAAACAGTGATGACAGCAGATGTAATCTGTTTCCTTTGCAGCTGGTTTTAATGGAAATTGAGGTACAGTGGAGCTTCTTGTAGTGACAGATTTGACTCCCACTTGCAGGACATTACATTTCCTTTTGTATGCCTGAAGGCCAGTTGAAGTTCCCAAGATCACACTGTAATCTTCCAAATATATTTCTAACTGCAAGTGAAACAAATTAATACAATACTGTTTCATGAATATGTATTGACTCTCAAGGGACACAGAAGAAAGAATATCTATAGACCTGGAGCAATGCATGTTTTAGTTAATTTAAAAAATATATAGCTTTCTGCTTGTGTTTCTTTTCCCCTAGAGATACAGGTCTATTTTCTTTTATTTTCTGGAAATGAAAATTCTCAAAAGACACGGTACTGTAGATTCAAAGTTCTGAATATTCGGGAATTTCATTTTTCTCTTAAATCTAACTTGAACTTTGTCTATCTAGTCAATATATATATGTAAAAAATGCAAATAGAAGAAAACTTGATGAGTTTTCTAGTTTATTTTAGAGTTTTGAAAGTTCTAAGATACAACTAATAACAGAAGTAGCATTGCAATCCTTAGGTGATGAACAAGAATCTGCTCCTAAGTTTATAAAAACGGCATTCAGAGTTCTGTTTATCCACTTGTTTATTTTCCATTCCAGGTGCATCTTTTGCTTGAACTGAGTCTCTAGGTATTGTTATAAAGCTGAAGTTAAGATGTACATACAACTGTGATACTGAAGTAAACACCCTCCCCCCTCAACCCAAAAATGGAAACTGGCTCATCAGCTAGGCTGTCTTGAGTGACATACTGGTACTGCTTTAAGCCATAAATGTGTGTTTGTTTGTTGAATTTTTATTTTAATTATTTGTTTATTGTAAGAAAGATCAGAAATTAAAAAACAGACAAACAGAAAAGCCTAATATGAGTAGAGCAGAAATGCTTTCACCACCAGAAAGGGTTGTTGTGCTTTTCTTTGTTTGGAAGTTTAAAGAGTGTCCCACAGTTTTGGAATCTTGGTGGCACTCTGCTAGTGGAAAAAGAGCAAAAAATAAGGAAAAAATGCAGTGAAACAGAGAAATGAATAGTACATGCTCAGTATTCAAATTGAGTCCACAGAGGAAATGCTAAAAATATAGGAATGCAAAACTCCTGCTGTTTCTCCTTGATGGTATCTCTTTAATTTACACTAAAACTATCTTGATTCTTTAGTGAGTAGTTTCTAAAATGCATCACTCAAGCAATGAGAAAGTCTAATGAATTCAGGTATAAGCAAAGGACTGCAGAGCCTACCACAGAGAAGTTACGGACGGTGCGTATTTCTGTCACTAATTCCTTGCTCTTAAGGTTTCCTTACTGATTCTGCTGGAGATATTTGAGTTACTATCTGGGAAAAGCTGTTCTTCTGTACACCAGAACTTATATGTACAGACAGGTGTACAAGATTTCTTTGCCACTTGCTCAAGGTTGAATATTCATAAGAATCATAATATCCTAAGTGTGAGAACTCCAAACCTGAAATGTAAGGTTCACAATGCACTAGGATGTATTTTTGTTCATAAAACCACTATGGAAATTATTAAAAGATATATATTTGTGATACATGGATGTATGGACAAAGGTAGCTGAAACTGTGTTATTTTATGGTTTTTTGTTTGTTTGTTTGTTTGTTTTGTTTTGTTTTTCTGAGCCGTGTGCTCCTTAACTGGTGGGTAGCAGGACTACTTAAAACCCATATCCTAACTGTCCCTGAGCCATAAGCATACTGCTGGCCTCTGTTGCATTCTGTGCAAACTGATTGTCCTCAGCCAACATGAGGAAAAATTAGGGCAGTCTTTCCCTAATTGAACTGATTGGTCACAGTGTTAGATACAGTCTCAGAGCTAGCTGAGGGAAGTCTAGAATATGGCATATTGAGAGGCAATAAAGGACATAAAAGATCTGTTCTTCCTATTTTCTTTCTTTTTTTTTTTTTTTTCCTTCTATTTTTCTTCTACTTCCCTTTTAAAATGTATAGCACTGCATGTGGTTCTGTTTATTCCTCCCTTCAGTGGATCAGGATGAAGCCTTGGTGACAGCCTTGTGGCATGGTCAGTGCAGGCAGGTTAGTAAGGAGTGCTGGTCACTACTGCAACGGTACTGGCCTTAATTGGCCAAAATAATAATAATAATAATAATAAACTCTGTTAGCTGCATTTTCAGT
>VXAV01010091.1:396281-417421 GCA_013399715.1 Alectura lathami | reverse complement strand
ATTAAAGAAGACATTTGATAATTTTACTGGAATTATAAGCTATGTATAAAACATTGATAACGCTAATTGTTACTTGAGGGATTTATTAGCCAAAGTAGTCACTCTTCTTGGGTACCCAGATTAAGAACTTACTGACAAATCTTGCTTGCGCATAAACCTCAGGGGTGATGAGATCTTATTAATTGGCAAACTGTATGACACAGTTAAGCCATGAACATAACAAAGATGTTTCTAGTAAAACACTCTTGGGATACAGATCTGTGCATTTCAATGAACTAAAAACTTTCTTTAGCAAGTCCTTTCTGTGAGCAATTACCGTTTAATTCATACCATTGAACTTCTTCAGTCAACAAATAGAAGTATGATGAGATCATGGGATGAATAAGTATATTAAAGATCAAGAGAAGATGCGTAATTTTTCAAATGACTCTGAATTTATGAGAGACGGTGGAAAAGCTATTCCATATGTCAGGGCTCAAGGCATGCACCATTTTTTCAGCAGCTTAATGATTTAGCTTCAGAAGCTTTCAAACAACCAAGTGAACACCTGTCAGCATGCAGGTGTGATATTCCGCTATTTTGTAGTGTAAACTGTGATTCCCAGGTAGAGCAATGCTGGCAGCCCTGTCATCATATAAATGTAATCATGCACTCTCCTCCTCTTGTGACCAATGAAGTTGGTGGTCACACCGAGACACTGCACGTCTTGGCAGGTCTGCTCCTGGCTTTCTTCACACAGGGATTATTGTGGATTGGCTGCAATGGATTTGTTATTTTCCATGTGTTAACACATGGGGACTCATAACTCTGACAACTGAGAAAAATACACTCATTTATATGATGATTACTCTTGTTTTCTCAGATGTAATCTGAAAACACCCTCTCGTATCTTTACCTTCTTGTGTGTGCATGCTGGTCCTAAGATCAGCAACAATCACAATACTAATTATATGATGTTTTCCTTGGCAGCAAGCAGAAAATTCACTAGGATTTTCTATTATAGTAAATTCTAGATGTGAAAATTAAGATAATCAAGTAAAACAGAAAAAGAGCAGAATGATAGCAAAACACACTTCTTATAGTTTTTACTTGGATCAGAAAAATCATTTTCATAGCTGCTTACAGCTGGAGTAGGTAGGTCGAGTTATTATGATTGAACCCTGTCAGGATGGAGTTCATGAGAGTAATGATACATTGAGCTTCTCTAGAGTGCTGGCGCAGTGCCAGCTGATCTACTCAACTGAAAGTGAGTTTTATACATGTGTTGGTCTGTCACAGTACTTAGGCCCCATGAGTAACAGTAACAAAGGTCTGATAGCAATTGTTTATTGGATCTGGCACAACAGAAGAGATGCAACTGATTTAAGACATTAAAATTAAATGATAAAAAATGAACCCACATCTAAATCAATATCACCTCTTTGATTTTGCAGTGTAATAATTCTATTTAATATCCCTAAAGGCTACTTTAGAGTGAGGTCATTCATAAACTTTTTCTAAATAGCTCCCAGTACTTTGAATTGTTCCATTGGTTTGTTTTGCTAGTTGTGGATCTGTGACTACTACATATGCCTTCATCACCCTGAGGTTCAGCTGGTGCAGGGGGGGATCCAGCCTGAACTTCAGCAGAGAAGTGGCTGGCCATGAGACAGTAATGGGGATAGAAGAGTCCATATGTTGCACTAGATAAGTGTTAATTGGAAAAATGAGAGTTGCAGTCCCAGAGCTCTGTAATGGATTTGTTCCTTGCCTTCACTGTGTTTCTTAAACAAACAATTTCAATCTGGATTTTCTGTTCCTGAGATGGGCTGGGTCAATTACAAGGCACACTGCAGTGATGCCATTGAATGTCTGGATGGAGCTCAAATAGCCTTTTTTGATCTGATAATGACTAAGTGTCTTGGGCTACGATTTCACTACAAAAGCTTTGCTTTCTGCATGGCACCATAACAATTATAATAACTGTGGGTATTTGGGCTAGCTCCTCTGATAAGAAGAGGGAAGGGAGGAAAAGTTTAATGTGAGTCTCACAGTAGAGGTTTACTTGATTTTCTTTGGTCTGTGAGAGCTTTAATTTGTTGACTCTCATCTCATGCTGAAAGATTCCTCTTTTCAGCAGCCTCTGGGGGCAGAGGAGGATGACAGTTCTGAGGGAGTTGCCTGCAGGCATCATTTCTCAGAAGTTCCTGTGGTTGTAGTTTTACCTGTTGTTTCGGTGCCTATAACCAGGAGTTAAAAGAAACCCATGCCTCTTTGGAAGTCAAAAAACAGTCTTGTCTCATGCCTCTTGCAGGTTTTATGTTGCTTCTGTCTTCGACGTGCCAAACAGAATTCTCTGTGCACACTGGAGACCCTGAGCACAGTTCCCTGTCTGGCTGAGTCTTGCAGTTTTTCTAGTTGATGACTTCCATTGTAAAAGCAAGAGCATCTGCAACCTTCGGTGCAGTTGCTCTGCTACGCTGGCAATATTGACTTCTGCTGTTGTCTCCACTGGTTTCAGTAGGGCTGCTGTCATTTAGGTTTCTATGATCCCTTTAAGATTTGCATTGTGCTGTGATATGGCAAGTGCATCTCCACAGAATCAGCTTGAAGTCACCACAGCAGACTGAGAGCACAGAGCACAAGAAGTGGGGAACTGCTGAAGCTTTCTCACTTGCCTCCTATGCATTTAATTGAATTTCTTGTAAATCACACATCCTTAATCCTTTCTCAGTAAGCATTGTGCTATGCAGGAGCCCTCCAGCAGCTAGCATCTCTCATTGACTCAGTTGAACTTGCTGGGTTACTTACAATAGCCGCGGATTAGACTCGCTATGCCTGGGAAAAGTAAATTTTGCTTGTGAAAGAAACAAATACATCACCTAATGCTGCCCCTTTCTTGCCTGTTTGAGTGTTCGGTTTTCTGCCTGCAAGACTCCTCAGGGGAAAGGATTCCTGTGGCTGTCTCTAAAAGGTCTTAGAGTCCTTTACTGGCCAGAAGATGACAAACTCAGCAGTAGACCTGCCCCAGCCTGCCGTCTGAGAGGAGGGGAAAGTAGAATGATTTTCTTAGCTCACTTCTGTGTCATCAGTCATATTCTTCTTTCTTCGTACATGTAGGGTTCCCTTATTATAAACAGTTTTCTTCTTCTTGTCCTTTTCCAGGATTTCAACTTATTCATACACAGCGTTTGTTTTGCACTTCNGAAAGAAACAAATACATCACCTAATGCTGCCCCTTTCTTGCCTGTTTGAGTGTTCGGTTTTCTGCCTGCAAGACTCCTCAGGGGAAAGGATTCCTGTGGCTGTCTCTAAAAGGTCTTAGAGTCCTTTACTGGCCAGAAGATGACAAACTCAGCAGTAGACCTGCCCCAGCCTGCCGTCTGAGAGGAGGGGAAAGTAGAATGATTTTCTTAGCTCACTTCTGTGTCATCAGTCATATTCTTCTTTCTTCGTACATGTAGGGTTCCCTTATTATAAACAGTTTTCTTCTTCTTGTCCTTTTCCAGGATTTCAACTTATTCATACACAGCGTTTGTTTTGCACTTCACATTTCTGGAGCACCATGAAACTAATGAAAAAACACTGATACAGGCTTCCTTGTGAAGTGGTTGGTGCCCCATGCCTGTTCAAGAGGCATTTGTACAACACCCTCAGTGATATGCCTTAACTTCTGGTTAGCCCTGAAGTGGTCAGGTGGTTGAACTCAATCTTTGTTGGTCTCTTCCAGCTGAGCTATTCTATTCTGACTCACTATGAACACGTTCACTGGCATTTTTCAGAATAGTTACAGACCTGGAGTATGGTATAGGAACTCAATCTTATAAGATACATTGCTTTCTAAATAAATAAGTGCATCATAAACTACTGTGACTGGTTTTGAGGAACTGATGAGAAAATGAAATCCTTATTCTAATGCCTATTAGAAATGTTGCAAAAGCTGTTTGGTGCTGTGGTTGCTCTGTTCCTAGTGAGAGTTTTCTGTAGTGCCATGTGCTCCTCTTTCTCCATTCTCCGTTAGTGGAACTCATCTACTTTTTGTTTTCCCTGTATCTGTGAACCAAAACTCAGCATTTACTAAGGGTCCAAATCTCATACTGAGCTTCACAACTGATTTCAGGAGATTTTATTGGTTCTTTTCCCTGGATGGTTTGGTTTTTCTCACAGTTATTTTTGTTACTTTTCATTTTCCATCACAAGCTAAACTTACCCATGTAATCCATCCCTATGGAATTGCCATTTATGTTAAACTATGTTAATGTGTCTGTATTTGAGAGTGTCCTCAGACAGCATTTGAATGCATCACACCCTTTACCCCTGGCAGTGGTTTTCTCAAAGGCTGACCTGGATCTGTCATGTCTCTGATTACTTCTGATTCTAGGCATCATGCACATGAAGACCTTATCATTTCCTTCCTTCTTGCAACTAGCTCTCATGTGTCTACTGACTGTTATCACATCCCTCTCTGGTCTTCTCCTTTCCAGGCCCAGCAGCTCTGTTTGTCCATTGCATTGCTCTTCCAGAGTTCAGGTAGTTGACCAACTATAATTTTTCAGTCTCTATGCTATTATGTTACAGCATTACGTGTACACCCATTTATTTTCTAAGCAATTTTCCATGAGTATAAATGAGGCATTCTGTTCATAAGTACTGTTAACCACCTGTGGAGGTAAAATTGCTAGTGCACAAGGAGTAAGAGAAAATCTGAGACCATATGGTCGAACACCTGCTTCTTTCAAATGCATGTGTGGTCAGCAGCTCAGGTACCCCTGGAAAAGAAAGTTGCTTTTTGTACTTCTTTCCCCCCTTCTTTGGACCAGTGTAACACAATCTGTACTAGGCAGAGTCTGAAAACAGGTACTGAACTCATAAATAGGATCTTTGCAGTAGTGTTTGGTTGGGTAATACAAGCAGAAAATAAGAAGCACAGCTGATGCAATTTGATTGCTTTGTATGTCTGCATCTCTGCTTCTGCAAGAATGGAAAGCATGACTGCTTAGGCTATGTACTTTCTCGTGTGGCCTCACATTGTCATCTGAATTTGACTTCATGCATGTTGATTTCTCTGATATAAACTCCTGGTAGTTTTGTATTTTGCAAGTTGAAACAGCCACATCTTACTTGCGAGCCACAGCTTTCACAAATAAACGTAGCCATCTGTGCTTGTAGATCAAATACATGCCTTTTCTACGGATGTTATCATCAGTATTAACACAGCTAATTTTTAGCATGGCTTCATGCATAATTCTAAATAAAGTAATTGTAACTCACAGCTGTCAAAATCTTTTGGTTGTCTGTTTAGTTCATGATATGATCTTACTGGTCTGTAGAGCAGAGAGAGGAGCACTGAAAGCCCCCCATGCACTAATGGGTTAAACAGATCCCTGCTTTAATCTGTCACAAAATTTGCACAGGCAGCTGATAACAGCTTTCATTTCCATGGCAGGACAAGAGATACATCTGTAATAAACTTATTGCTGGATGATGCAGTCTAAACCTATGCTTGTGTTAATCCATTGTGATCAGGGTAAATCATGCTTTTCAGCTATCTTGGATCTGGTAAAATGAAACCGATTTGAACATTATTGGTTGTTGATGATGTTTGTTGGTTCAGCTAAGACATTACTATAAGCAAATTCATCTTAGTTGGTATTTGGTTAGGCAAGAACTCTTAAAGTGTTTTAATTTGCCTTTGGTTATCTTAGAAATATTGTGTACAGGCATGTTGCATTGACCTACTAAATGGAAAGCCCCATAGTCAAATAGATATTATCATAACAGCCAAAAATTAGGATGAATCCAGTACTAAGTGCTTCTTAGTATAGAATGTAATTTTAAAAGGATCTAAGCCAGCTATCTTCCATAAAATGTGCTGTGGAACTTTGTAAGTACAGATTGCATGCTTTTCCAAGGGCAAAGTGTGACCTTCAAACTTGGGTGAGAGTGGGAGCAATTTGATTTCCATCAAAGGGAATAGCAGGCATACCTAATGGCTTTAAGCAGTGTTTGGATGCAAGAAGCAATATCTGGGCCTTTTCTGAATTAAGGCTGTATGTATTGACTGACATTCAGGATTTGATGTCTGACAAGCTGATAGCTCTGAAGCTGCTCTCTGCATATCAGCTGAGATGGGAGCAGAGATGGAAGATTCATTCCAGTAGCCTGCAAAAAGGGGTGCTGAAAACTGACTGTTACCTACTGTCACCACACTGGCACTAAATACAGAAATAAAGGCAGGACTTTGGATCAAAGCCTCTTGTACAGACATTGTGTCAGAGGTGATATTGTCTAGTATGACAGGAGCTTTAGAGAAATACAGGCTAAATGAGCTAAGTACCTCTTGCTTTATAATTTAATTTTGAGAATCTAGTGGTTGCTCTCTCCAGTATTAGAACAGTTAAAAGCTGAGCTGGTGTTATGATGACTGCAGGATTCCCAGCACTTGACCAGACACAGCACTCTGAACTAGATGCTTCGTTGATTAGTTTAGCCAATTCTTAATTGAAGAAGTTGAAATTCTTTAAAAAAAAAAAAATTTAATATGAAGTCCCAAATCCACCTGGATCTGAGGGAGTTGCTCAGTGTGATGCTAGTGGGGTTGTATCAGAGAAACACCAGTGAGAACATCTTCAGATGATGAGACAAAGTTAGAAGAACAGGATAAACCCCTGAATATTTTTCTTTTAAGAAATAAACTTTTTATCAGCACCAACTCTGATAATCTGGTAGCATTGAGCTGCACAACCTTTCTTCTTTGGTCCGTGTTAAGGGGTACGGGGGATTTCATTTTCTTAGAGTTGGTCTCGTGCTGTTTTACTGCCAAAAGCTGAAGGCTGGATTTGCAGTGGTTGTGTTAAGGTGCACATCCTTTGGAATAGATTTGAAATTGGAATCTGATGAACCGATCATTATAGTGCTTTTTATTTTTAACATCTGGACTAATACTAAGTTTGCAATTCAATTCCTAAATACAAAACCTGGTTTAGAGAGCTGCTGAAAGCCTGTAATTCCCATTGATCTCAGTCTTTTGCATTTAATCAGTTTCCTAAAATTTGACCTCTTTCATCTGGTAGCCTGACACTTGGCTTTCAAATTTCCAGTGGCAGTCTGCATTTTATTAGCACATCAGGTAATCTTTTTATCAATTCTTCCACTGAGATGCAATACCTTTTCCAAAACTCATAAGGAGATTTTGAAATAACATTTTAAATCTGGGCATGCTTATAGTTGCTGTCTAGTTTTATGTGTTTAGAAGCCATCAAGTATCAATGTTCTTCTTATTAGCAGTGCAGTGGTCATTGTACACTACTGATTTTCCCATGACAACAGAAAAAACACAGTAACTTGTCAAAAGAACCATTCAGCATTAGGAACGAATTTATCTGGATGCATGATAAGATTTTTAATCTTTCTTTGTGCATGAACAATGCATTTTTCCAGTTTGCAGGGTCCCAGAAACCTTCCTATTACCTGTCACCTTTCTTCTGAAAGACATAGAAATAAATCCTCACACTGTGCGGCAGCAATTCTCCTGTGGAGGAAGGAGGCTGGATACCTTTCCCTTCTGCGTTATGGTGAAAACATGAAGATCATTTCAAAGAGTTGCTTGAAGTGCTACACTTTCAGCACAGCAGACTTGGGTCTGCACAGATGTGTGCCTCATGGACAAGGTGTCTAGTGGTGACCTTACCCACGTACTGCTCTGGAGCCGTCAGGTAGCTGCGTGTGGAAAATTCATCTCTCCCCGTTCCCTGGTTTTATGTTTCCTCAGACAGTCCCAATGTATACTTGTTATTCACTTCATTATGAAAATATTCTGCAAAAGATTCTCTTTTCCTTAATGACTGATAAAGGATTCACAGTCAATCATGGTATATGCTGACTTAAAGCGTACTTCGATAGATCTCTGAAAGGCATGAGTAATTAAGTGCCTTTAGAGAAGCTTTGTAATAACCAGTAACATCAAAGGAGAGTAATAAACCAGAAAATAAACTAATAATTAAACCAATAAATCTTTTAAACATCAGTGGATTAGAAACCTCTTTGAAAATAATCATGTGCACTCGCCAACATCTGAATGATGGACTTTGTCCAAGAAGCTCACACGATGCGGAACAGAAGATGCACAAATGTCCATGGCACGGAGGGATTAGTCTTGGTGGTTTATGTGGTACGAAATATGTACTCAGGGAGGCAATAGTCCTGCTGAGCCTGCTCTCAGAGGTTTCCCGATCAAACCCTTCCAGCAGCTGCTCTGTGTGTTGCTGGTTTCTCCTTTGAAGTCGTCTTTACTTACAGGCAGCAACACGGTGGGCACAGTAAGGGAGGGGTGCTGTGGCTTGCTTTGCATGCTGGCCTGTCTCACACTGCTCTCTTTGGCCAGTCCCCAGAAGTTGACCTGAATTATGGTGGCCTACAAATACAAGATGGATGACAACAAAGTTGAGCCTGATTGTAAGACAGCATACTAAAATATTTCACAGGCATAATCTCTAGAACCATAGTTACAGTGAATTTTACAGGCATTTGATATGACAAAGCCAAAAGTCCAACAGGAGTTACCATCCATATTCAGGAAAAATCTCAAAAACCGTGGCCTGACTTTCATTTGTTATACTTGATTTTTACAGTGCAGAATTTATGGAATTTATTCTCTTTTTAGAGAAAAAGAATATTATGGTATTGGTATTCCAAAGTTGACATTGTATCTGAAAGTAAGAGCTGTATATTATGCAAGATTCAAGTAATGGGATAAATATTGCTAAGTGCTGCTTAGAGAATGAAATGCAGAACTGCAGTACACCCACACACAAATAAAAATACTATCAGTTGGGAGTTCTTCATTGTGTTTAGCAGAGAGCTGTAAATGCACATTTAAATAGTGATTTGTACCACTACTTTATTTTCTGTTTAGATCCCTGAATGTAGAGAAATCAGAGCCTCACAAGCTCAGTTCACTCTGGGATACCTGAATATATTGAAATTATTTTCCTACAGCATTGTATGGGAAATGAAATCAAAAATCTTTTGACTTTCTTAGGGTAATTGATCAAGATTAGGTAGTTTTGTGTTCATGAATGACCACAGAGATGATCTCAAAATTAAAAAAATTGGTGCCAGGTTTACAAAGAATTCTACGCGTGATATGTGCTGGCGGTTAGAGGTGATATTTCAGTATATTTTGTTGAAAGAGATCTGCATAAATTCAGGACAAAATTTTCCCAATAAATGAGCTGTTCCAAGATACAAATTTAGCATGTATCTTGGCCAATTTGTTCTTATGAGTCACTTATTATAGAGCTACTCAAAGAGATTCTTTGGTTTCTTTATGAGCCAAATGTGCTTTCCAATCTCTTCTGCAGTAACTCTAGAGCTTGCAGGCTTTGAGAAGTAATTTTAGGATGGTCTAAGGAGTCTGGATGGAAATAAATCCATCTGAAAACAATAAGTGGAGTTGTTCAGTTATGTTTTCTGCTGTGTTTTTTTTTTTTTTTTTTTGCTCTATCAGTGAAAAACTGCAAATGCTTCCTATGGCTGTATTCTCTACCAGTCATTTCGCAGTTTGGTGATTGCTTCTTCTCTTTGCAACATCTCCATTTGTGGTATTTCTGCACTTTTTATGAAAGTCCTCAGGGTTTTGGTATCAAGCGCAGTTGAAGCAGCTATTTAAACTGTGGGTTTGTTTTCCTCTCATCCTCTCACTGTCTTCTTTCAAAATATGGCCAAAACATCAAGATGAGTTTGCAGTTCTGGTTTTTATTCCTTCAGTTCAAAGTCTAAACTTCTTTAGAATGTAACATGTTTACACTGACACTTGTCTTACAAAGTTTGTCTTTGATCAGCTGGTGCTAATATACAGGCTGTGACATAAGTGATCATGATTTTATTCAGCAGCTGGAAGTGGCAGTTTAGGAGAGAAAAGAGGAGGAATTTTGCTTTGTAAAAAAATTATACATACTTATACTGTATTTTGAATTTCATAAAGTAGAAATACCTGGGGAACAATGAATGAACAAAAAATGTTCATGATTGCTTGAAAGAATACAGCAAATCAACCTGTATAACCTCTCAAAGAAAAATGTGCTAATACAAGATCGTTCCCTTTTAGCTGTGTAGCTGTATGCTTCTATTTTATTATTTTTTAGCTATATTTGTGAGGTCCTTCAGCTATATTTGTGTGGTTTTGTGGCAGCAAGATCTATCATCTTGCCCCATATTTGGTGATTATGTCCATGCAGGGTGAGGATAATGAATAAAGATGATGACTAGGGCATATATATATTTGTTGAGTTATTAGAAAATACTAAAAACACACTCATTATTTCATATTTTTTAATTTGTTAAACTTCTTATAAACCTTTCAGATAAGCAAAAGGATAGATTCATTCTTAATCCTTCCTTTGATACCAAACTTCCTGAAAACTATAAAATGTGCAATGTAGCTGATGTCAAAGCAAATGTCTCAATAGGAATTTCTCGAAGAGACTACAGAAATTTCTGATACTGATTTGAAGCCACGACAGGAAAATAATATGGGGACAAAATGTCATTTGTGTGGTAGTTATGAAGCCTTGAAATGGCAGAATGGTGAACAAATAGTGAGCAGAAGGTTAGGTCCATAGTTCAGAAGGGAGCCCTCTGCCAACAGTGTGCTGCCGCCCGCGCTGCCAGGTGGGTGGCTGTCACATTTAGTCCCAGTTAGAGGTTGTGCTTGCCTTGTGCAGGGAGTTTCGGTGATGAAGTTGTGATTGCATAGATCGCTGTTACTTGTAGGAGAGAGAGGGATTTTGCGCTGTTGCTCTAGGTGCAGTTTTGCTGCACAGTGACAGTATCATTCTGCAACTCATCTAACCTGGAAAAGATGTAGTTGTATTTGTATGTTTTCTAGGATATGTAGGTGAACAGCTTTGAGTCAGATATCTCTTCTCATCTCTAAACAGAAACAGGGAATTGCAAACCCCAGGATATGAGAGCAAAACTCCCACCCCTACAGGAGAGGAATTGTTTCCAGTGTAACAGCAGAGTGAAATGAGCACCAGGCAACCTTGCATGGCTACGTGCACTGTGAACATAGCTGGAAACCCTTGCAATGGTTGCAGGTGGTCCTATCAAGCCAGGCAGCCACAGGGGCTCTTGTGGTTCCTGCCACCAGATGAGCGCCCATGGAGCCTTCCTCTGGCAGGCATGCAGTCCTGGCAGGAGCTGGCAGGAGCCTGAGCTGGGTTACCCGACTCTTTCGGTTCCCAGATTGCTAACCTGTGCTGCAGACATGGGTGGCTTTCTACAAAGATGATCTCTGTCCTTCTGTAGCTCCCAAAGGAGAGGAAAAGAATTGAATCCCTGCCAGGGGAAGGGTTTAAGCTGACGTAACAATTCGGGGATTAAGCAGGTGTCTGCCAATGCTTTTGGTATCTTAAAATGCATCTTCCATTAATTTTCCTGTCCTGTGTCCTTCTGCACCGTTACGAAGAAAAAGTTTAATTAAGAGGTGGAGATGTCCTCTCTGCATATTTGCTGTGGAGTTGGATCTTTCTCCTCACTGAATGCTGGTCTGTATGCCAGATTTTAGGCTCTTTTGCTCTTTATTTTGATATTAGGGACTTCATAAAGAAGAGTTGCCTAAAACAAAGTGTTTTATTTCTCTTCATTGCTTAAAAGCTGGTGATTTCTGTATAATCAGACTTTTTTCCTTGTTTATGCTTTTATTTACTGTTATTTTTTACCATTGCATTAATTCTGCTTCACATTATGAATTTCCAAGTATAATTGTTGACTTGGAAAAAGCCTGTCTTTTCCAAATGACCCTTGCATTTTCTACTGACAAACAAAAAACCTGCAAGGAGGCAGTGCAGTGTGGCAGCTTGTGCAATAGTCGTGGACCTGAACAGCTGCCTCAGCCTGTCACTGTTAAATGAAACATAATCTTCACTCCTATAAAAGTTTGAAAACCCTGAAGTGCTAGAGTCAACAGCTGTAGTAATGGCAGGTTGTATGTGGCCTGTCAACACAAATAACTATCAGATACTGGAGGCTGTATAGCAAGTGTTGCCTGGGAAACCTATGTACAGCATAATGGGTTTCTATAACCCACCACACAGACAGACTGTAGCATCTTACCTCAGGAAAATGACAGATTTCATCCCGGCTCTCAGCCAAGGTAAGCAGAGGAGACCAGAACACTGGGACGCATCGTCCATGACCAGAGTGATGGAGCTACAATGCAAGCTCTGTGTATTTGCTGTGCATCTTGAACTGTGGGCAGACTGTTAAAACCCTTTTATTACAGGCAGTCACAGATGGATTTTTTTCCTCATGAATACTTAATGCAACATATAATTAGGCACGGAGAATGAGTGCCAGGCCTTGAATTCAGAGTTGAGCTTTGCTGGCACTGGCTGCAGCGTTGCTACCAGCAGCGCCATGGGAAGGTTTGCAGAAGCTTTTGGTGTTGGCAACTGAGTGCCTGGCCTGCATCTGGAGGCCGGCGCTGGAGGCAGCAGCTGGCTGGAGACCTTGAGGTCAGTGCCTGTGCCGGGCTGGGAGGCAGGGACAAGGCATCTGCTGCTGGAGACCTGCCTCTGCTACATCACCACTGGGCAGGGCGGAATGCTGGTGGTGTACGGCCAAAACCAAAGCTGTAGTTTTAATGCTTCCTCCATTTAGTTTTTGAGTCCATCATCCAGGCTATTTGTTGCTGTGGGGAATTTCTGGGAAGTAAAGCCTCTAGTTGTGCAATGAAATTAATTATGGACAAGGAAGTGTTTCTGTTTCTTGGCTCTGCTGTAAGTGGTTTGTTTGCTAGTCAGAGAGGAGAAGACCCACTTGTGGCAAGCTGCCACACTCATCAGTACGTGCACAGCTGTACTTTCAGATGTCTTACCTTCAGGATGGCCACAGTTTTGCATGAGAACCCTCAGAAGAAACAACATTGAGGAAAGTATGAGCAAAAATATTTGAATGGGAAAGATTAGAACGGGATTATCACCTGTGGGATCATGATGATGCACTCATTTTTCCATTTTTCCCTCCGAATATGCAAAGATGTCACAAATACTAGAAAAAAAAAGAAAACCCAAAGTATACCTATTATATTAAAGTTAAATTTTCCTAAGCAAATCTATTTTGAAAGTGACTCAATATATTAAGCTCTATTTCTGTATTTCCATTGCTCTGTCTAGGGCTAATATTCACCCCAATGAAGCCAAGTCCATGGAGAGCTATGCCTCTGATTGCACAATGCAGATCGAGTCTTCCTTCTGGAGAAGTACTGTGCAGTTCCTCATCCATATGTGACTGAGATTATCATAGAATAAAAGATGGCTTCATTGTAGTAAAGTGTGTAGAAACCTTTTTAAAAAATGCAGTTTTAGGATGGCACATTCACTTGGTAAGCTATTTGAATGATATCAATTAGTGGCTTAAAAATATTTTTAAAAATTAGACTATTATACTGTTACACTATTTCTTAAAATGTAACAATTTTGTAACAGATAACAGTATTTCTGACTGATTTGGTTCAGCTAGTGAGCTGTAATCAGTTGCTAACTGTACTTTCAGTGGGGTTCGCGCTCTGACATCAGTCCTTGCTTCGCAGAAGGGAATGGAACGGGAGAATGGCATTCTTACAAATTGTATCTCCTTGCAAGTAGTGCTTCCCTATGAAAAAATTCTCATTAAATTTCAGCTGACTCAGAGTAGCCTGTTTTGGGTCATGGTAATATATCATCAGGGTTTCAAAAGTACTGAAATTTATTACTTAAAAAATGAGAATAATGATGTTACAATGTGTTAGAATGCTCAGAATGTCGTATTCTGCATGCAGTTGCACTTGGAAATACTTTCTGTGAGTGGGACTTGTCACAGCAAGGAAATTCCTGAGCTTGTTTCTCTCTAAGTTCAAGACATTTACTAGCTGTACAGTGTGCTCTATCTGCAATGTGGCTCTTCTACAGTTGCTTCTCCTCTAAAGGAACAGCACGTTTTCACATTGCTTTGTTGCTGTGACTGTTTTTTTTTTCTAATAATAACCAGTCAGATTTGGGTACCTTAATAGCTCTGCAACTACTAATTTTAATCAGTTCTCTGCACACAGGGTGTCGCAGACACAGTAGTCAACTCTGCCTCTGTGCACTGCTGCTCGGAGGAAATAAGGGATGGTTAAGTCAGAGGAATTACTCACAGGGCCAATTTGATCCACTGGTTTTACATACAAAGAGAAACACAAACTCAAGGGGGTAAATGCAGAGGTATACAAGCTGGCATCTGTCATGGTTTGGGAGCCACAGCTGTTTAAAACTGTAGGTTTTCAGTGGTAAGTTTCAGTCATCACTGTGACTATTATTATTTTACTAAGCCTAATCCTAGGGAGTATGTTAGGCTGACAAAATGTTTCTCTTTGTTTATTCATTGCACCTGTACAGCACCCTGCACACTTGCAGAGTTAAAGTCCTGTTTCTCCCTGCTTTAAAATCTGTTCCAGCAGGAAGAAAAGGTCTTTGATAGGGAAAGGCAAGTGCCCTGGTGAGGAAAGCAGCATATCTTCAGATCTAGGTACAAGTGAAGCCACCTGATGAACTCTGAGGACTATGTTGATTTCAAGGAAGGAAAGGAGAGACACAATTTCACAATATGTCTGAGCCAGCTGTGGAGAAAAGACCAGCAAGTGATTGATGACATAGCTCATTACTACTTAGTGCTTGTAAGATACCCACTGTACATCCTAATTTTAAGGCACTTTAGGTCACGAGGTTACGATGTGTACATCCCTAGTGAAGAACTAAACTTCTAAATACTACCATTGGGCTGATTTATTTGGCCTCCATCAGCACCCATCTCTCCGAATGGCGTTAAATCTGACTCCAGTGCAAGTCACATAATAAAGGACCAACAATCTTTGTCTTATCAATTTGTGCAAACAGGAATTGTATTTAGTTTTATACAAATAGCGGTTGGTACCCTCAGTTTCAGGAGCAGTAACACGAGTGTGAAATCACAACCTTTTCCCAGCCCTAGTCACATAGCTCCTTCCAAAGCTACCCTTAGATAAAGGTCTCCTTAAAATCTTAAACAATGAAAGACAACAGTGGTTTAAACTCTTTCTTTTTCTCTGGTAGGTGACTATAGTGATATTTTTACATGCAAAACATTAATATGGAGTTGGTACATAAAAATATCCCTGAGCTCATACAGTTGTCCAATGAAGATGATGAGTAAAATCTGATGACTTGAGTTGTCGGTGGTTTATTCTGAAGTTAGAGAAATAATTATGCTGTACAAATTTAGCTCACCAACAAACCATTTGGTCTGACTACAAAATGCACAGTATGAAACAAAGCAGTCAGACTGACCAATAAGCTCTACTGGTAGAAATCGTTGAGGGGGTGAAATATAGTGTTACCGGTGTCTTCTGATGAAATGCAGCTCACACGCTAAGAAGAGAGGCTGCTGATTCCAAAACTTCCACCATCCCTCAAAGTTTCTGTGCAGATGGACCAGTGTGATGCAGGAGTCTCATCTACCAAGGGATGCAAACAAAATAAAAACAAAAAGTGTTTTCATGTTGTTACTTAGTTACTGAACCTAAAACTAAAAAGAATTGCTAGGTTTTCTTGCCCTGGTTTCTGATCTGGAACACCCTGTCTCTTCTAAGAGACATTTTCTACTTTCTGGCTCTTCCTTTAAGTACATTGTAGTTAAATGATTTCCCATAAATAATGGAATCGTGGACATTAATTTCTTTTGTGCTGCAGTGATGTTGTGTGCCGTGGCACTGACAGCTTGCTATGCCAGTAGCGTGCCAAACCCAGCAGTGCCAGCGGAGGTCCCTGTGGTGGCCAAGTGCCACTGCCACCTGGGCAAGTCTTTGCAAGAGAAACAGGATTGCTAGGAAGTAGACCTCCTGTAGGCTGACCCTATTGTAATTAGCCTTCAGGAGATGGCTCTGCATCAGCCAGAAATCCAGAAGGGCTCTTACGTAGCAGGCTGGAGAGCACAAAGTCAGGGGTGGCTACATGGCCGTGGAAAGAGTGTAGGCCCGTGGAAGCAAGAGGTGATGCTGCTGCTTTGTTCCTGAAGGATTCCTTTCACCAGTGTATCCTTCACTCAAAGTTATGTTTAGGTTATTTGTCGTTCTGTTGGTTCTTTTTGTGTTTAGCGGAGGTGATTTTTTTTTTTTTCCAGATAAATCTCAATGTGAGTGCTGGCTAGACCTCACAAGGTATTCTTAAAGCATTTTGACAATGTACAGAAAAAGCTGTTTCTCCTTTTCCAGAGTTTTAATGAAATTAATTCATTTCTACAGAGATTTATTAAGCCATTAATTAGATACTTGCAAATATCATGGTTCATTTACATTTCTGATTATGACACTTCCCTGTGTGGCTTTTTGAACTTCAGTGATTCTGTAATTGCTTGGCTAAATAGTTCTGATTGAGAGCCCCACCACACGTTTCTCGTGTGTGCAAACTTCTCCTAACTAATTATGAGACATAGCACATAAAGGATAAAGGGCAAGCCTGTATATGGAAGACCTTCCTCCCAAATACATCAAGGGCAAATGTTCCAGTAAGGAGAAGAAATAGTCTCAAGTGCTACAATTTCATTAAAAGGGGAAAAAAAAAAAAAAAGAGAGAAAAAAAAAATAGAAAGTAGGAAATGAAGTATGACCACACATCAATAAAGAGACTGCTCTGAAAAGACCTCTGAAAATACAAATCTGAGAATGCAGTCCTGGCAACTTCTTTGCTGGAAGTAAGAGAGAGCAAACGTTAAAACTGAAACAAATGTGTTGGACTGATTCAGTGTTCAGTGGTGATTCTTAACATAGAGTGATTAGATCCAAATTCTCCTTGCAAATAAACACTTGTGTAACCTGTGGTAATGAAACTAACTGAAGATACAACATAAAAATAGTAGTTACGCTAAATTTTGAGTATGGTTTTCCTATATCTACAGGCTTCCATCCCACCCTTTGCTGCTTTATTACAAGATGCTGAAAGGACTCTTGTCAGAAAAATAAATAAAAAATAAATCCTACACTACAAACAGAAGTATGCAATGCACAAATTCAAAACAAATGTTTCTGTCCATCCCGTCCATCCATGGCACGTGGCATGTACCATCACCAGTGGCAATCAGGGTTTTGATTGCACTGTTAAGATCTCATGCAAATCTTCTCTCTCTTTGTTAGCAAAAGGTAGGAAAAAATGTTAGCTGCTTTTTACCATCAGGCTGGACAGTCTTTGTATTTTGCAGATACCTGCCTTAGACAGGTCCTTAAATGCAGTTGGTGTTCACTTCTGGTTTTGAATGGCCAAATTGTATTTATGCAGTTGTTATTTTTGTGTCATTTAGTCAGAATACTGTATCAGTTTTCCCACTATGGTTTAAAACCACTCCTCTGTTTCCAAATACTTAGCATTTTTAGAAAGGTATTCAAACATTTTCTTCAGAAGTTAAGTTTAGAGTCAATAACTGTCTTATTTGGTTGGTGTGGTTAGCAAAATTAGCATCAGGAGTAATAGCAATCTTACAACTGATAGAAATACTCTGGAAAGTGTTTGATGTTTTTATGTATTCAGTGTAATATAGTGTAAATACAGTACTTCATAATATATTAATGAAAAACTTTCATAATATCTATTAAGGAAAGTAAGTTGGCTGCATCTTGGGAAAAAAGATGTGCAGTGAGGCTTTTTTTTTTTTTTTTCTAGCCGTGGCTTATTTAAGATGCCAAAACAAGAGCAGAAACTATTGTATAGGAAAAAAAAAAAAAAAAAAGAGAAAAATCATGTATAAGCGTTTTTTAATGTTAAACATCCATGTCTTTGTTAGCATCCTTGAATGTCTGAGTGCATATGCACAGGAATCTATTTCACTTGGATATAAGCGTCCGTGCTGTCAAGCCATGCCAGAGCAATAATCTAATAGCTGTGCCCGTATGAGTGCTCTGTGGACGAGGTGCTAGGACTGCTGAGAACTGCATGTGCTTAGTGCAGCTCCCAGGCGAGGGCTGGGGTGCAGATGTGCACTGAGACTCGTGGTGTCATGTCACTTGTAACAAATCTTCCCCAGCTGTGTTGGGAGGAGGATGTAATACTGTAGTGATTATTGGTTTAGCATTTAGTAGTGGTAAATGAACAGCATGTATCTTTATCTCAGGGGTATGGATGAGAACACTGATTGGGTCAGATAAGCTGTTTCCTTTCTATAGCTCTAGCTATAGAAAGTACATGAGATCAATCCAAGATTTCTTGCCTAGTTCTTAGCAGTATTCTTCATGTTCTAACGGAGATACGTTGCACCCTTGGTATTTATGCTTCAATCATCGATATTTATTCTTCATTAGAGTATTATTGGTATGGTATAGCTTAGACTCTATATCACCTCTAATTATGATTGATGTAGTAGCAAAACGTCTTATTTTATATCATTTTACTATTTGAATGTTGCTGTATGTTGTGCTTTAAATAGAAATAGTGAATTGTCTCCATCAAACTTCCATCATTAAATCTGTTTTTAATATGAACAACCTGTTCATTGCACTGCTCAATTGATGCTTGTGGTAGCTTTTGGGTCTTTCAAGGAAGATTGATAACCATCCTTATGTTCTGTTAAGTGTCTTAAAGGTTTGATTAAATGGGTACTGATAACCAGAACAAGACAAGCGCAGCAGAGCCTGCCAGTAATTCAACAAGACCATTAGGTTATCTGAAGAAATCAATATCTCAGTTTATATGACTGAAGATGTTAAGAAAAAGGCTAGATGCTGCTGAATACTTTTAAAACCAAACAGCAATAAAAATGTTAAAATAAAACCAAGATGTAGGTTTACCAATTAAGCCAGCTATACCCAGGAATGTTATTAACATGTCTGACTGTCACAACTTGGTCTGCTGATATTGGCTATTTCATGGATGTATTTAGTATTACAATGTTTAGAGAATCCTGTGTAGCAACATACAATTTACATGCAATAGTGTTCACAACTAGAGTAATTTGCTGTCCTTGTTTAAAAGGTGGGGAGGATAAGAGAAAGAGTTTAGTAAGATGTGGAAGAGAGGTTAAATTCTTTCCTGAGATTTCCAAAATAATATTCTCCGAAATTCAAAAGCACCACCATGCTACCTGACCAGTAGCCTGACCTCAGAGCCTTTCCACTGAAACAAATGTAATACTAAAAGGCCACAATTTGTAGACCAGATGCAACTCTTGCTGAAGTCAATGAAGGCTGCAGTGGTCTGGCACCACTCAGAATCATAATCCTTCATGGCATTGAGAAAATAATGACCAGTGGAGGAATTGTAAATTAGAAAACCTCCAGGTTGTTGCTGTTAATGGAGTTAATGATCCTTCAGATGAAATACAGTATAGCAAATACAGAATTGCTCTGCAACCGACATAAGAGATGAGGATTAAATATACATTGTTGTGGCCAAGAAACTGAATTCAATGAGACTAATATCTAGTGATTTGTTAAATGTAGATTCAAATGTGTTCCTTTTTATATGAAAGGCCAGTGTGTGCTTTCAACAGTCTTCAAACGTAGCTCTTAAGCTTTCCTCTTGGAAAATCAATTCAGTGGCTTTGCAGTTCAAATTTGCACTAGGGAAAAAAGGGCCAAATTGTGCTGCCATATATAGGTACAAATCTGTTTGATCAAACTCGCTTCACTCTGAGTGGATTTCTTTGACTGAACAACTGGTGCTGAAAATAAGAAAGAAGTTCATAAATCTAATTAACAATCATATTACTGCCATTTTACTTTCACGTGGTGTTAGAGAGTTGCTGCATTTCCTGGCTCTGTTTGGTACACTGCAGAGAGTCCTGCTTTCCTCAGGTGTGCTGTTACCAGGCTAGAACTCAAACCTCCTGCTGACACCAGCTTCAGTGTGCATTCATTATTAATACAGAGAACCCAGTAACATTGTGAGCTTGCTGAATTAGAGGCAAAATCAAAGGCATTTTACCTGTCAAGACGTTAATTCAGAGCTCTCACTTTATCTCACAATGGATGACAATGCATCAGTGATTTCTACCATAAGAGCATTGAGGTACCTTCATTATACTTAGCTAGTCTGGCAGCCCTAAATCTGTGCTCAGGGGCAAATCGACTGCTTCCTCAAACCTTGTATGGGACTCCCCATGATAAGCATGTTGTTTTACACTGCTCTGTTGCGGAATGTATTGTGTGTGCATTTACTAGCTGCATCTTTCAATGGTATAGGTATCTAATGTCAAGGGTTTGATGAACACAAATTATGTTGCCCCCACAAAATGCAAGGTTGGATGCTGAGATCCTTACTGGCCAGAATTGTATTGCAGAGCTGGGCCACTTGGCAGAGGTTGCCAGCATGCCCTCTGCTCCGTTCTTAGCTGCTTCCAGTAGCAGGGTACAGACCATTGCTGTTACTTTAAAAGCATAGAATCAAAGCATGCTTTGTCTGTTGAAAAATCTAAGAGTGAAGAAACCTTTCTGAAAGCAGTGTGAGCTTCTTCACAGCCCTTCAGCAAAATGTATCTGTCTCTTAAATCACCTTCATTTCACGTCCTTTAAACACGAGAGGAGGTATCTGTGCCCCTGAGGCTGAGAAATGGAGCCTCTGCTGCACTGAGAAAGTGGGGTAGTCTTGTCCCACAGCGAGCTGATCTCTGCTGAGTGCCCATTGTCCTGGCAGTACTAAGCGCTGTATTCAGGTGGCCTCTGTTCATCCTTCATCCTCATGCCAAGAGTTTCCATCAGCTGGCTGGAGGCCTTCAGAGGCCTTCCTGACATGAAGCACTGAAGAACGGCATGTCTGGGTTTGAAGATGTTGAACCTGGAGCTGAAGGACTGCTCAGATGGTTATAGCTGGTGCATGTCCTGAGCTCTAACCCAGCTCTATGAGTGACTTTGAAAATGCAGTTGTCTTCTCCCCAGTTCCCATAATTGTCTTTCATTTTATTTCGCTGGCTTCAGTCAAGACTTGAAAAAAAAAAGCTTTTCAGGGAAGGCTTCCAACTCTGCATGCGTAATCTTCTGCATTTATATTCATCTGAGCCATGCTTATACTATATTTCATCACAGAAGAGCAGGCAATTAAAAACACAATTAATTTCTTGCTAATTGAATATTTTCTGAGTAATTCACAAACCTGGATGATTACCAACAGCAGGCAAATATT
>VXAV01010091.1:362065-375562 GCA_013399715.1 Alectura lathami | reverse complement strand
TCAGCAATTCCAGCTGCTTCCATTTTCCCTCACAAGGATTTAACATCATCTTCCAGCAGCCTGAGCTGACTTTCTGTCCAGCATTCACAGCCTTGCAGAGCTTTAGCTGGATCTTGAATACCCCTGTTCTATTCTCTATAGCTCAGCAAGAAAATATTTTGATTTTAGTAGGTGAGTTCATGCACATTTATAATTTTTTTTCTAGATAAGCTAAAGTATATTTCCGTCATTGTGAAAAATACATACCTGTTAGATTTTACATGGGTTTTTTTTGGTCTTATCCATCTAATAAACTCAAACTCCATCATAAAAAGATGGTAAATTCCTAATATAGAGTTTACCCAGAAAAATCAGTGTTAACGAATGATAGCAAAGATAGTCTCAGAAGTACTATGACTTTGCCATGTGCTCAAGTATTTTTGGAGCCTAGACAGTACATTAAGAAATGACAGATTCATGTAGTTTATCTGGTGATTTATAAAGTTTGCTAGCTGATTTAATAGACTGCTAGAAAGCGTTGTTGTTCGACCAAGTAAAGAGAATCATAAAATGGTAATGAATGTTATGAAAGTTCATGAATATTTCATTTAGGGTCTCTCTCAGATGCCTGTTAGTTTATCTGAAGATCTAGGAGCATAAGGCCTATAAATCTGATGGAGGGTAGAACTGTACAGTACTCTGGGAGACAGAGAGAAGAGAGGTTTGGTGAAAGCAACATGTGTTTGAACAAGCATCCCCAAAGCAGTATATCTCTGTTAAGTTCTCTGTAAGTAGCCGTGAATTGTAAAGTATCTGGAGTATCAAGCAGCAGTCTTCTATTCATTTACTATTTTGCACATTTACAAGGCGCAGGTAGTGTCTCTCCAGCTTGTCATCTTTTCTAGCAACTTCTGAAAGTACTGGTTTACGTAGTCTTGGAGGTAAGCAGTATTTGAAAAGGCCAAATGGCTTCCCATCTCATCAAGTATTTCTTGTATGTGCTGACTAGAACAATATACAATGCAGATAAATATTCGCAGTAAAGTAATCTGGAGCAAAGGCTTCATGTTTCTCATCGTTAACATCCTGATGTGGGAAATGTATTCCCTTTTCTACTTTAAATCTTCCTTGGTTGTATTTCTCTTCTAATCAATTATTTTTTCTATTGTTTCTAGTAGATCTTGAACACTTCAGATTGAAGTTGCCTTTTTTTGTCCATACAAGCAGTTTGTCACTGTCACAGCAGCAAAATGGACCTGCCTTTTCACAGCAGTGCTGGCTTCCATCAGGTGGGCATTATTCTGTTTCCATTTTGTTGGTAGTTTGTCAGCAATAAAACCATTTAGAACAGTGGGCTCACAAATTCATAGAGCTTGAAGACTTGCATGACAGTAGGTAATGATATAACAGCACCTGAGAGCAGGGTAGCAGCAATAGCACCATGCCAGAGGTTCTGTTTAATGGGAATTACTCAGAAAAGTTCAAAACAGATATGAAGGACTTGAAGGGGCTTACATAGGGGGTGCACAGGTTTTCTGATGGTGCTTGCATGTGAAACAAGGTTGAATCCCTTCCTACAGTCCAAAGGCTGTGTGAAACCTCTGAAGAGTCTTGTTTAAGCCAATAAATCCTTTTGGTATTAGCCCATGAGTTCCAAGATCCAGCTTTATTTTTAGGTCTGTGGGCAAGGTGAGTTTCTATCTGAGGATCAGAATGCGCTATCTCCACTGAATTAGAAGGAAGCAGTTAGGACAGATTCACTGCAGCTAGCTGTATCGTGGCACAATATGCACCATCTGAGAGACAGTAGTGTATGTCACTATTTACTGTCAGTAAAAAAGCTAGAAGTCCATAAACTAGTCTGCTTTTACCAAATTGGTAGCATAATACAAAGAAAAATGTGTGACTTTCCTCTGAAGTTTATCACATTTAATCGTAGTCAGCATATCAAAATGTGGTACAGTTTTGTGTGGGTAAGCCCAAGGACTATTTTTGGATTATCACATCTTCGAGAGTAACACACTGAGAAAAAAAGGTACAAAAATTTTATAGTGAGTTCTTCTGAGATGGCTTGATGTATGTTTTCCAGTCAGATGAGGAAGTCATAAAATATTTCTAAATAATTGCTTGTTCAGTACTGGTTTGTGTCAAGAGCTGTTTAAACTAGAGGGAGAGAGATGCTGTCCTAGCAGATTTGACTTATGTTTACAGTAATTTGTTTGGCCAGTGCTTATTACTTAATAATCAATCTTTATTATTGCATTAATTCTAATTGGGATATGTGAAACATGTAGTGCATTGACCACATGACATCAGTTTACTTGCTGAATAATTTAAGCTATTTCCTTCTAATACCTTAGGCTACAATATCATTACTTTCAGGCTGTCCTAATATTCTAGTTATATTGATGTTATCTCACTTGTTATTACCTTCTTGACATGAAATTGTTTTTCAAATATAGAAATCTTGTTCAAATATGTCTAGATGACAGAATTCTGCATTATTCTGTAATGTATCATAATAACAAAACAGTGCAACATAAAGCAAATTATTCATTTTCTAACCTGTGCTAGCCTTCACAGTAAGAGACAAAAGATGCCAGAAGGAGAATTTTGGTCTGTATATTTTTTGTATAGTCTTATCTATTTTCCCAGAACGCAGGGAATAATCTTGCTGATAATACAGGGGTAGTAAATGCACAACCATTAAATGGACACTGTGATTTATCCCACTTCACATTGCTTTATAAGCAGTATGTATCACTCTTGTGAGTTTTCTTCTGCTTAAAGAATTGTAAGAAATATGTCTTGCTATTACTTTTATTGATAAAACAGACCAAACCACCTTAATTCATTCTTCATCCAGAGTCTTTTATCACAGCAAGGTTGTGATTAGGATTCTGATCACCCTGTGTGCCACTCTGAGATGGAGAGGCTCTATCTGCTCATCTATTATTCTTCATGAAGGAAAGCTCTAGTGTACCATCTGTTTTCTTACTGAATCTTGCATGTAGCTGCAAAGAGCTGGTCACCAGAGATTGAGTCTGGCAAGCATGCTCTTGGTTCGCTTGGAGATAGCCAAGCATTCACTGCTATTGGCCTGTTAAAGTTCCAGGTGAAAGTAAACTGCCGTTCTCCGGCGTATTTTAATTTACATATTTGAACTGGTGGTGTTTTGTTGTTGTTGTTGTCTTTTTTTTTTTTTCTCCTAACAAAAAGTCAAATGGGAAATCAAAGCTGTAAATAAGTATGCTGTAGAGATTTGGCTGGGGAGAGGCTGGTCTTGTCTTTTAAAATTTGATATAATAAGGGCTGTTATATGCTGATGGTGCCTGTCGCTTTAGACACAAGAAGAGATGGTTTCTGGTGTGACTATGTTTAATAAAATATAATTGGCATGGGATAGCAGCAACCAACTGAATATCATCACGTGATTGCTCTTACTTAATAAGGCCATATAATCACCTTTATTTTTAAAAGAACATAGGTTTGGAAGGGGCCAGCTGAATCACCCAGGCTGCACGATGTCAATATACCATATGATGTGGCAGCCTGAGGGGCAGTGCTGAGCCCCTGTTTCTGGGACATCTCTGCCCAAAGTACCACTGTCCCCTTCTGTACCAAGGTACAGCCCTACCCAGCTTGCTGCCACTGAGCTTTCCTTGCCTTCGTCAAGCCTCTTTTTTTTTTTTTTTTTTTTTTCTTTTAACTACAAGATGCTATTGGAGCTTCATAACCTGCAGTATTTTATAATAGTCTGCGCTATTCCCTGAAGAGCAATAAGAAGTAGCTTTTGAGGCTCCTCTTTTTGATCCATTATTTAGAGCCTGACTTGTGCTGTCTGCAATCCCCACATCAGTGCCAGTGGTCCTGCAGTTCTGCAAATTCCCTTCAGGACTAGACTAAAATCATAAATCTTTTTTTTAGGATGTATTTAGACGTCATCATAGCACAATTTTTTACAATCTGCTTCTCTTACCATGGATTTAATTTTCATAGTAGAGAAGGACTGTCTAAGGAAACAACTCTATTTCTTTCTGACTCTCAGCTTCCAGATTAAATTTTTACTTGGCAACAAAAGTTCCTTTCCCAAGATGATGGTTAGACTGTATTGGTCCTGGGCTCAGCTCAAGCAAACATTTGTGTTTGTACAAAACCTGGCTGTTTTCCCCATATGCTCAGTAGGACTCTGGGAACAGAGCCATACAGGGTCAGGAAGACCTGAAGTCATTAGCTCTGTGCAGATTCTGCATCAAGCAATGCAGGTTATTAGACTATGTCAGTAGTATCAAAGGAGTTTATTTTCTCTTCATTCCTGTAAATGACAGCTTTATAATATGTGCACACTAGTGCAATCAATCTTTTCTTTTTCCCCTTCTACAGCTGGGCTAGAAAACATTCTTTACCTTAAATATGCCAAAGCCTTTTTTTCACTTCCATTTAATTTGTTTTGTGATATAAAATTTTCTGCCTGACATGGTAGGCCAGTGATGCCACCTGACATGGCAATCTGCTAATGCAATTCATTCATAATGCCATAGCTGCACGCAGTAGTTGACAAAGCTGGTCAACGACAGGGTCTTTAGCTCAAGCAACTTGCAGTCCAAGTGCTAGTTATGCTGTGTGATGCAAATCCACAGAGACACCAGTGTGCTGCTCATGATACCTGTGCAGGGAGCTTCTGCGCACTTCATCTTTGCATCCCTAAGGAATTTTGCTCTGCTTTAAAACGTCCCAGAAGGCAACTTTGCTGAGTGAGAGTGCACATGAGCAGGCGAGTTACACAAGAGGCAGAGTAACTTCCTTCCTGCTAGGGGGTGGTCCCTGTGTGAGTGTTCAAGAGGGAGCATAGAGGTTTAGTCCCTACTTCAGAGACTTCATGTCTTATGCTAAGCACTCCTTGAAACACAGTTCACTGAGCATTCGGCCCAGGGGAATGCCCCAGGGATATAACTGTATATTACCATGTATCCCCACATAGTCAAATCTAAAAGTGCGTTTTTTTATTTTTTATTTTTGTTGACAAGTAGCTCAACAGGAGGAGCTGGAAGAGAATCTTTGTCCTCTTCCAAAATAACCCTAGGCCAGTGCTGAAAATACTCTCCTGGAAGGTAGGTCAAGGTAGAGAGGGCATGAACACAAGCTTTCTGGGTGGCTGCTGACTTTCTGTGAAAGAGGGAACTGACAGCACCAGCACTGCCTTCCCTTCCCTCCCCTCCCCAGAGGCAGGTGCAGCTGCAATGCAGCGAGGCGCTCCACTCTCCTGCTGTGCTAGCACATTGTGAGGATACTCATGAGGCAGCCTCAGAGAGCACTGGCAGCAAACCTCTGCCTAATTTCCAATTAGCTGAGGGGTGTTTAGGCTCATGACTGCAACAATTTGGGGCACAAAAAGCAAAATTCCAGGCAGTCCAGGTTCACATGCTTCCAGAGTCAGGTCATGGAGGTGTGGATGCTTTTCTATGTGGGTGCTTTGCTTCTTCCTAAATCCTTTATGTTGAGTGCAAATTCTCTCATCTTTAGCAAAAACCTTAAACTTTTATAGCAGCAGTTCCATCAGTAATTTTTGCTCATCAGAGCATGTAGGTAGCTAAAAAGTAAGGTGTTTTAGGGCCAGATTCAGAGAAGAGGTGAGTCTGTGCAGGCTCACTTGGAGATTCTGATGCAAGCAGCTCCAGGAACGGGAAGAACCAGGTTTCACAGGACTCCTCCTAAAAGCCCCAGTCTCCAGGACTTCAGGCAGAAGCTAGGAATCTGACTGCATGGCATACAAACTGTGATGCTGAACAAAACCCTGAAGAGGGTGAAGTCAGAAGCCTGAACACTGACAGAAATTAGTTAACAGAAAGGTGAGGTTTATTCAAGTATAAAAACAGTCAGCCTCCACGGAACTAAATGATTTGATATCAGTTCTAAAGGTGCAGATGGAGCACTAGAAGCAGTTTTTATCACTGTGGTTGTCCCTTCCAGCTGCCTCCTATGCACATCAGTGCGCAGAGCCTCACTGGAGTGAGGAGATGCGTTCAAAGGGAGCCAAATGGCATCGCCCCTTTTACTGCCATCTCTGACTCTTGCCCACACTGCTGTGAACCTGTGCTCAAAGGAAGCCATTTCAGCTTAAGATGAGAAGTTGCTGCCTTGTCTCAGAGGGGCTGATAAGGCAACAGGAAATGGCTGCTTGCTCTGTCCTAAGGTCTGCAAGTAAGCCCAGGTCTCAGAGATGTGAGCTGCTGCCTCTGCCTTTGCTGCTCTGCTCTTCTCTTTGTAGATGTTTCATTTTGTCTCCTCTCTAGAAGAGCTGTTATCTTCAACACCATCTAAAAAAAACAGCACGATCTTACATAACAGGCTAAAATGACTGCTAGTGGTGGTTGTTTGCCATGGAGATAGGCAGACTGATGTCTCTTCCCTCGGGCCCTCAAGCGGCGTTGAACTGCCTCATATTGCGTGGTGACGGGGCCATGATAACACTCTGACCATCTGAACCCATTTATGCCACTGAAATTATCCACATTGCACTGCAGTAATTGAGTAATGCTTTCTGCTGGAGCTCTGGAAGCACTCTGAAAACCCTCGGGCTGCAAAAGGCTGTAGGCAGGAAGGTGGTTATCTGAACTTCTGCAAGCCCCTCCTCACCTCCCCCCTATGCACCAGCTCTGGCTCTTACCTGCGTTACTAATTTTTTTTTTTTTTTTTTCTGTGTCCTTTTTTTAATCACCATTCTTCTGTTGTCAAAATTGTTGTTGCTTTTGATAAGTAGCAACATATACATATCTAACCTGATACAGCATGTCTGGAATAATATGGGAAAAATCAATTTTAGTGGATACATGCTGCTTTCAATTCAGATACCAAAACTCATGTGTGACATAATGCCACTGGTCAGAAGAAGCAGACTGAGCTGTTAATGGCCACGTTATCTGTGAAATACAGCTACTGCGTTTTACAGATTGCTTGGAGGAAAAGGACAGAACAGTGAATTCTCACATTTGAGGCTCTCTTGAAAAATATGTTTGATTATTCAAATATATGCTGATTGAAAAACAAGATTCAAAGTAGATTTTAAAAATGAAATGGAAGAATATCTTCATTCTTAGGGCCTAGAGCATGAAAGGTTCCGATTCATGATCATTTCTGCTCTGAAGACTGTCTATGATGCTGGATAATTCCATCAGGTCAGCTCCTCACAGTGGTCAAACAGCATTGCAGTCAGCATAGTGGTGTGAAGATCTTTGAGCAGACCTTCAGGGTCTGAATTTGGTCTCTGAGGGTCAACACCCCACCTCTAAAACAGCAAATAGCAACCTTCTTTTTCAAACTACACATTGAGAGTACCTTGTAACCACAATCCTTCTGTGGTGGAGCCTATGGAGATGCAAAGTCAAAATCATCATGGGTATTGCAGTTAAGATTCTAACTTTGCTGTTCTCAGTATCTCTACCTCAATTAAAAAGTGAGCACAAAACAATAAAAATAGCATACAATAAGTATATATATATATTTAATTTAAGAAGTCAAAATAATTCATACTCAAAAAAATACTGTATTGAATTTGATTCCATATGAAGGGATTTGAATTTCCTTATGACTGTTTAATAGCATGGGAAATATAAATACAGTGACTTTTTGTGTGCATCTTGCCTAACTTGAGCAAGTGTCACACTCAGTGGCAGAGTCTTGAAGTTCCTTTCCTCTAGGAGTGAAACATTAAGTTAGAAAAGTTTTCCCTGCTAGCAACTCCACTTTCTGTGGTGATGACAAATCAGCATCTCTTATCATCCAGCTTTTATCATGAAATGTGTATGAGAGGGATGGGTGAGTCTAAGGAAAATAAGGCAGTGGATACATACTCCATTTTATTTATTTAATATCTTAAATTATTAAAAAGACAGGTGCTGCTTGGCAGATAGCTTCCATTGTTGTATGAACTATCAACCAGCAAAAGGAACAATGTGTTGACAGATATCTTGACCGTGCATTACAATTACAGGGACTGAACCATGAAGGACAGAAAAGAGTGAATCACGTATTTATAGCTAGAGTGAGCAGAAGCCTACAGACACATGATAGCAATTTAAACTGGCATTAATTATTTTAAAATTAATTCCTTTTTAGACAATAAATGTAGAAGATCACAAATTAGAGGGCCTCTTTGCTAAAGGACACTTAACATTAGGGCAGGCTACCCTGGTAGATGGTAATAGGCTATAGTGCTTTTAATCCGTAGGTCATTGACTTGAATCTATCTCAAAATGCTAATGACTAGTGGAGGGCCAAGGATTTCTTCACTGATCTAGGCACATGTTCAGAAAATGGCAGGAACAATACAAGAGTCAAGTGAGAGACAAGAGAGGAAAAAAAAAAAAAAAAGAAAAAAGAAAGAAAATGCAGTGATTATTTTATGCCATAGCAGGGAATATAGGCAATATACCCACAAATCTTCCCTGAGCCAATGAACTGTTTTGCTTAGGAAGGTGCCTTTGTAAGAAATGCGTTACATGATTTTATGTTTACTTTTCAGAGAATATATGAACTGATGAGCAAAAGAGCATGATTTTAACATCTATCTTAAATGATTTAGGAACATTCATTCAAATTTTTTCATCTAATGATGTTATTTTTGTACATGATGCTGCTGTTGATTTTCTTCCTGGGCATAGCCTACTGAACTAGAACTAACTAAGATGTGATTAAACAGCCTCTCTCCTAAGCTCCACGTTTGACTCTGAATAGAATCAATTCCAGCACAATTGCTTTGTGAAGATTTCCATAGCTGAAGAAAAGCAATCATATTTCCTGCTGCTTCCTATTGTGCTCCATTTGCAAGTATGGACTGTGAGGAGATGTTCATATGGGGATTTGTGTATGCTGTAAATTTCCACCATACATTTCTCTGCACAGCATCCTCAAGTATATATTCCATATGGTATCAGCCCTTGAAATTTATCTATTGTCAGCCTATGGTTGCAGCCCCCCATGGCATCTCCCATTGGCAGTTCACCGTGGTCATCAGTGGATTTTACATTCTCCAACTATTAGCAGAGAATCAAGGCCAGTGACAAGCCTGTCTGTAACTCTAGAGTAGAGGTTCCTCATTTTTAGAGGTGAGAATCATCTGAGTAAGTTAATGCTGTTTTGCTTCTTACTTAATTCAGTCTGTCACAAGCACTGCCATTGCCCTGGCTGCACTTTGAAAGCCCTGTCATGCTCATCAGACTCCCTTCAGAGCCCCCACAAGTGCCTGCATTGCAGTCCTCTGTGCAGGGACACCATGTCTGGTTCTGCCCAGGGCAAAGCACTGATTCAGCAGAGCTTATCTACCTTCTACTGCCTGCAGCTGGCCAGTAGAGCAGAGCTTCCATGTGAGTACCATTTCTACAGAGCACACAGAGGTTATCTTTTTTCAGAGAGGAAAATTATTATTAATCTAAAAAAAAAAAAAATCTTCTATCATTACAATATCCTCTTTTCCCTACTCAGACTACTCTTTTTCTGACAGAGTGACTGAGAGTCAGTGGCTTTATTTTTCTGCAGCCCCAGTTCCTAACACGTGGTTGGACCTCGTTCAGCTTTCCAGTTGCCTGTCCGCTTCTGCTGTGGAGCAGAACTTGCAATGTATAGTGGATACCGCAGACCTTACAGCAGACAAAATGACATCCAGACTCTGTCTATGCTGCCACAATTCTGCTGTTAAATGTTCTGACAGTTAGATAACCTACATGATACATTATTTTCCATTTTGTTACTAATGTTTTATGACATGTTGACTCCTGTGCAGCATCGTGGATTTGAGTATTGTCAAGAATCAAATTTCTACTGTAACTCCTGACTGTTTCATAAAATAAATTTATCTTTAAGAAGTTAAATAGCAAATAGTGTTGGAAGAGTCAAATGTTTTCATTTAAATAATAGTTATTGATCTACCTGGGCTCCGGCAAGCAAATCCAGGTGCACATGATGTAAAAAATCACATCTGCTTCTTTCTTCCAGGATTTATAAATCCTCTGTGCTTCTGTGTTGCAAAAGCTTAGATCTTCATAGAACCACTAACAGCTGTGTACCCGGAGGTATGCTCTTGATTGACTGATATTAACTTTCTCAATTAGCCTTAAATGCAGAACTTTTTGTTAATTAAACTCCTGGACAGGTGCTTTTATTTGGTGAGGATTTTCAGGATGCTGTCCTGTGCAGCTCCAGGGACAATTAGATGACTGTTGTTCAGGAGAACCATTCTGCATTCCATCACCACTATCTCCCATTATGAGTCTAGCCTGCACAGAGAACGAGAAGGGCTTTCTATTCCACATTATTTTTCAAACACTAGTTCCCTCGCAAGGATATTTGCAAGTTCCAGTTATTCGTTGCAACTACTAGACAAAAATGTGATCAAAACTAGTGCCACATAAACCAAAAAATAGATGTAGATGTAACGGTCGTTGTTGGAGAGCATTGAATTATAGAACTCTGTTATCTAAAGCAATGAGATCAGGGAAATCGTTTGGCAAGCCACACAGCAAAAGGAATGAAAATCTACAGAAACTCTGTACATCTCATCTGAAAAAAAAGCTCAACAGGATAGAAATATCTTCGGGCTGTATATTCTATTTTTAAAATAAGTGATTTAAGTTGAATGTGCTGCTTTCAGACTAAAAGACTAAATAAGCCATACCTAACTTTTCATATTGCTATTTGTTTAATAGTTTTACTCAAAAACCTTTGTGTACATATGGTAGGAACAGGTGGCACAAAATGCCTTATTCAACATAACACTGCACCTCAGTAGTGTGTGCTTGTAAAAGGAAAGCTGGACACAGGCAGACTTAAAGGAAGTAATTCATGCCTCCTTTCTGAAGCCCTTAATATTGGAAATCAGGAGCTGTCTTGGTCTATATGTCACAGTACAAATGTCCACTTTGAGACTGAAGAGGCTAATCTGCACCCTCTAGTGACCCAAACTAGTTGAAACATTGGCAGCTACAAATTACTAAATGACTTGGAGTGCTTCTCCCCTAGTCAAGACCTTTATCATTACCAAAAATGTCAGTAAAATTGAGAAAACTGTACTGTATTTGTGTATATTGAAACCTGCACAGACCACTGTTGCTGACTCCTCCCAGCTGCAGCCGAGCCACAAGCAGCTGGGTTAGGTGGAAGGCAGGTCTGTAACACCCAGGCCATTTGCTCTGTCCCCCTGCCACCCATTCTCAGCTGTTGCACCCCTAGAGCTCAGGCTGGGGGGATCCATGCCCCACGTGCACCCTCTGCACACCACTTGGCCCTGCAGGAGGGCTGTGTCACCCTGAGCTCCCTGCTGCACGGCAGCGGGGCTGTAAGGATTAGCCCAGGGGAGCCTGAGGAGGTTGTTCCAAAAATAAAGGCAGTTACAGTAATCTGCTGTGGCACAGTATGCGTGTGTGTGATGGACATGTAATGCAGGCCTAGTGATTTAATAGGGTTAAATTCTGATTGGCAGGGAGAAGATTGATCATAGTAATGAGTAATGGGATGGGTACATCTGGCTCAATGGCAAACCAGCTTGAGGAAGAAAGTGATACAGTTCAGTATAGATTATGAAGGAATCATGTTGGACCTCGGGCTTATTCGCTATATTAAGTGAGCAATACTGTAAGAAAATTGGACAGGCTAGCATCCCCTTTTTAGGTAAGCATCTACTGCTTTACTGTGATACTTCATTCCTTTTTCAATACTAGGCATGAAATGAAGTGTTCAAAATAATACAGTCATAAAAGCAGATTTACAAACGGAGAGAAGAATCCCCAGCCCAGCAGCAAATGTAGTACCATGTAATGCAGCATTTGGTAAAGATTATCATGAAGCAATTGTCATGGCTGGATCCAAAATGTTTGCTGTCAGAAGTTCTGCTTTCAGTAGCAGTGAAACTGATAGGGAAATTGTCTGAGAAAGAATGCACTCCCAGTGTCGTTGAGCTACAAGGCAACTCTCCAAAAGGGACAGCTTGCAACACACGGGGGAAGTAAAGGAAACTACAGGGGGTTAGACTCTGCAAAGTATAGTGTAGGTGTTTGTTACTTAGAAGTAAAGCAAGTGGAGAAAGTACGTTCAAGCAGGGGGCTCCAGGGAGTTACCAGGGAGAATAATTAAATTTTGGAGGAATGTTAATGTTAAGAGAAAAAAAAATAAAGGTTAGGAAAAAAAAATAGGTCAAGGGAGTAGGAAAGGCAAGCAAAACCAACTGCTGCAAATGTGCTTCCTGCCTCCCAGAAGCCTTAGACTTGATAAGGAGAGACTGGCAGCAAGCAGGCAGTGCAACCAGCATATCCAGGTGCAACTCAAATGCGCTTTCAGTAAAAACATTATTTGGAAAATGGCCACTTCAAAACTTCAAAAAGGAGCTCCTCTTTTTTTTTTTTTTTTTTTTTTTTTTTTTTTTTTTTTTTTTGTTCCTGTGCTGTTTTATGTTTCTAGAATTTAACTGTATTTTTTGCTGGCTGTTTGTTGGTGGTGGATTTTGTTTCAATTTGGCCACTTTGGTATCTTTGCATTGCTGCATTTCAATTTTGATTGGCTGCTTTGACTGTATATGACAATTTAAAAAGCAAACAAACAAAAAAGGAGAAGTTTATCATATAAAGAATGTGTAATTTTTATACTTAGGAAAAATTCTCATCACAAAATCCATGCATGATTTCAGGAAGTCTGAAAAGTCACTTATTTAACAAAAGGAAAGTTAGGATGTTCTTTAAAACTTGCAAACTTCTAATCTCACTGTATTTTATTTTCACTATGTTTAATACTAAGCCTCTACACACAGCCCATCTTTTTTTAGATCAAGTCTTGAAACAGAAGCAGTAAATAACAATTTCTCTAATGTTCATTATCTGATTAAAGAAATTGAGTCATGTAACAGTACAGAGGTTAAAAGATAGGGAGGATTAAAGGATGAGTGTAGCTAATTAAGGAACCAGTCCTGCAAGCAATTACATACATGGTTAACTTTAAGTACTTCAGCATTAATAGGACTACTCACATGCTTAAGTTAAGCCCATGTGTTTATGAACTGGAGCCTAAAGGCCACGTCCTGTGAGATGCTGAGAACGTGCTATACATTGAAGTTGACAGGGTTGCCCTGGTTCCAGTGGGAGCTGAGGATACTGCGCGCTTTCCTGTATCAGACATCAAGGCAGGGTAGCATAAGCTAGCTGGGAAGAGGGTCTGGGAGGGGACAACAATGCATTTCACAGTCAGGCTTCCTCGATAGATAATCAACTGCATTTCTTTTCAGAAACACTCAGAAGCAATCTTTTGTTGATGAACATCTATATTTAATAAGTTACACATGATCCATACTGAATTCAGAATGTTTTTTTATGCTATCAGGCAGCCGTACAGGTAGAGTGACTACAAGCATGTTCTAACAGCCGTTGCTGTGGATCTACAATATAGGGATTGCCTGTAGCCACAGCACAAGTCTTTTGACAGCTTGATAATTCATGCCCCTGCATATCTCATTAAAACTGAAAAAAAAAGGAAAAGAAA
>VXAV01010091.1:338334-352525 GCA_013399715.1 Alectura lathami | reverse complement strand
AATTAGTTTGCTGTTTGCATCCTCTTTTTTGTTGTGTGGGGTTTTTTTGTGGGTGTTTTATTTTATTTTATTTTCACTTCTGATTCCTATCGTGCCATTCTTGTTCAAGCGAAACTTTGAAAATCAGGGTGTACTTTGTTTAACTGAAGATCGCAATATGGCCTTTTCTGAAGGGGTTATTTTAACAACTCTGATTTGGTGAAAGGGAACATGGAATGTTAGAAATACTTATTTTTACTGTTACTTGTAACTAATTTTCCATTACTCAAGCCTGTAATAAGAATATTCCTTGTAAATGCTGGCATTTAAGCAAATAAACAGCTTGAATTTATATACAAGCTCCTAAATTGAGCAGGCCTATTTTCATAAAGAGTAAGACCAGGTGCAAGTCAGTGCAAGTTGCAAATACATTTGAAGGCAGCACCAGTACAAAATAAATATGGATTTAGGCAGGCAAAGTTGCAAATTGTGGATTTTTGATTTCTTACCATGTGTTACAATTACAAATTGGGAAGGTACCAATGTTTTTAAAAGAATCTTTGCATATTAAATATGGTGTCTGCCTTAAATATCCTGACATGCTCTGGCACGCAACATTCCCGCTGCGAAGCAGCAGCACAGAAGTCAGAAGATGCCTTCTGCCAACAACAAGGTCAGCATATCCTGCCATGTCGGACACTGACGGACATCACCACCCTCATTCTCCCTCCATCCATCTAACTGAAATCAGTACGACTCTGACACAGACAAGAGCATTTAATAAAATGAAAAACATTGACTTTATTGGTCTCATAGCCAAGAGCTTTAACAGCCTGCCTCCCTCTGTGGATGCCCGTGGATTGCACAAAAGCAGTTAACCAGTATGATGATGGGGGCAGGGGATACCAGACTAATGCTGCAGACCGTTACAGGAAGAGAATGGACAAGTTAAACTGGTGAGATCCAAAGTCCTGTGGCATCAGGGAAACGTTTCTTCTGAATTCTTTGGACTTTGGAGTAGGCTCTCTGGATCAACTAGGTTCTAAACTGAAATGCAACTGACACATTTCTTGGAGTAGTACCTACAAAAAACCTAAACATTGTGAAGTGAATTTACCACCTCTACACCCAAGACCTCAGCAAGCCAGAGAAGACCAGTGAGCAACATCGTGCAGAATTTGGAGGCAGGAGAATATCTGAAAGTCACAAGGCCAGTTCTGGAAAAAAAACTGAAACACTAGGGAGTTCTTGCTGCCTGATACCCAAAGAGATGGGGGAAAGATGAGGAATTAAGGGATGGGTGGGAAGGGGAAAGAAGGGTGCATAGACAAAAGTGGCTTTAATCTTAATTAGTAACAGCAAGGATTTGCTTGAGATTTGTACTTAATTTCTGCTTTCAGTAATTGTTGAGGAAAGTAATTATTTCTATGAAATTACTATGTTTTTTTCCAAGATAGGAAAATGGAGGTATTTCCTATAGAAGCAAAATGTACATCTTGAAGCACTCTTCTTAATATCATTAATTTATGAAGGCTACAATCCTCAATTGTTGAGTCTACCTGAAAATTTGTATGGATTCTTGCTTCATTATTGTTTTCCTCTGAAAAGAAAACTGGAATTTCTTACTGGTATAACTGGATGAATTGAGTCAGATAAATGAAGCCACCCGAAACATTTGATAGAATTCAAAAAGAATTTAAATAACTGCTGGGAAATCAGGAACAGTTCAAGTCATTTAGGGTTTGTTCTTCATTTTTCCTGTTTATAATCCTAGTAATTTTGGCTTGTGTTCTTGTTTGTTTCAGCTTGTATGAACTTCTTATACAGGTCCTTTGAGATACAGTTATCCACAGTTAGATAGAAAATTCTGCCTTTCAGTGAATTCTGACCAAACAGAAGTGGAGGAGATGTAAAATCTCTGACCTGGAAATACATCCTTGCAAGCTTACATGTTGTTTTCAGATTCAGGTTCTATACAAACTTCCTCATACTCATCTGTACCAAATTCTTAAGTCTGTTCATCACCAAAGTTCTTAAGTCTATTCATCACTGTTTTCTTTATAGGGAGTGGGAGGACGTTCAGCTGAATTTGAAGATGGACTGAAAAATCCAACACCAAGGATATTGGTGCCTGTACACTTTGGGACTCAGAAATCAATGGCTCCTGTACCTGGAGGACCATCTAAAGGAAAAACTGTCATATTGTATCTAAAAATAAAAGGTGTAGGAAGACATTAGGAAGGGAAGAGTTAGTAAGAGATGGAGAAACACAGATGAAAAGTCTGATATATGGAAAATGTCATGAAAATGAATAGATAGTAGGAGAGAAGAAAAAATAAGGAATCTGTACAATGGTAGAAAATAGGGACTGAGAAAAGTTCAAAGAAAACACTAGCTTAACCTCAGTAACCCACTCACACTGGAAGGGCAAAGAATCTCATTTAACATTTCTTAGGTTTCAGAATTCATTGTACTTTGAAAGAATACTTGATAAATTATTTAGACAGTTTCAGCTGAGATTGGAAAAATCCCAGCCTGTCAGAAGCTAGGTTAAAAAGGTTGGTGCTATATAAATAATTTAATTCTTTGGGGAGGAAAAAAACATACAAATGCTACTGTCTAAAGCAGAGAGGCACTAGACCTGCTGAAGCTCACTAGCCTGACAGTGAATTTAAGCCAGTGCTGCAAACAGAGTACGCTCATTTAAAAGCAGGGGCTATGCCAGAGCTAAAGTTATCAAAAGAAGGTCAACATTAAAAGGTCTACAATAATTCACTGCTTTTATACGTTCACTCTTTTAGCGCAGTAAGCATACCCCTGTTTAAAAAAATCTGGTGAAAGCTTCTTTTTACAGTGATTTCTCATGGCAAGTAACTAAAGTAAAGCAAGCTTATCATATCAGTGTTGGGTGTTATTTAATTCATTGGCTTTATTTCTATAAAGCAGGCACCCTCTGGCTTTGTCACTGCTCTCAGCAGATACTTCCTGTTCCAGTCAGAACTGCTTCACATTTCCAGGGAACTAGATTCTTTGTTTGTTTTTATAGGGAATAATTATTATTCACTGCGTTTATTATAGTACTTTCTAAGACTAATCACCACAGTAACAGAGGAAAGTAATTTATACATATTCAATTACAGTTTTTATTTTTGTAAATACAAGTGCAGAATTTGGCAACAACAATGCCCTTCTGCTCTGACGCACCATCACTGTATTACAGTCTAAGTAATTTCACTTGAATAATTTCAGATTTATACTGAACATCAAAGTGGCCCCACTGCCAGCTCAGCTTTGCTGGCTGTCGTGCGACAACATTCCTCAAGAAGACACCATTCCGTGAAGAGCTTCTGTCCCCATTCCTCATGGATATCTACAGAAAATGAGGTGACTGAGGTGGCTTGGGAGGGATAATTCCCTAAATGCAATCTTTATTTTATTACTTCTAGCTACTCAAATAAATAACTAATCTGCCTATCACTTAATTGTGGGTGATGAGATCTTTGATGAAGCTAGCTAGGTCAGGTCTAGAAGTCACAGGCACTATGCTGGAAATCCAAAATATGAACATATCCTTAATTTCGTGTACAGTCAAAGCAGTCAGCTGGAAAGAATTATGAACAATATTCTGAGAAGTCTGACTGACACATACCAGGCCCATCTCAGATTTTGTGCCTAGCAAGAGAAAATAAATGCTGTAGATCTCATAGGTGATGGATCACAGTTCTGCAGAAAGGGGATTAGTTAAATAAAAATCCCCCCAAATTTTTATTGTGTGCTTATGTACAATACTGGATTTCCACTTGTATGCCTCTAGTGCAGTCCAATTAGCTCACTAGTCACAGCTTCCTGCTCATTTGGGAAGGATGCTCTCTAAAGGTTTCAGACATTTTTCACTCACTGTGTACTGATTTGTGGAATCAGTACCGCTGGGACATTTGTATCTCAAAGCCGCTATGCAAAGTCTGCTTTGATGTGTGTTATTAATTATTATATGATTACTGTTAGAAAAAGATGTATTTTCAAAGTATCACCGCTGAGAGAGAGCATGCCAGGGCAGCACGCTCCATGATTTGGCTGACCTGTGTAGGAGGTGGAGGGGAAGCAGATTCAGGACTTTATTAATTCCCGAGAAACTTGAAAGCATATGGCCCACAGTGTGGCAACAACCCCTGTTGCCCCAGCTGTGATGCAGCCTTTTGTACCCCGCCACTAGAAAGATAATGGTTTCTAACTTCAGTGTCCTCAGTATGTTTTCCACAAATTCATGTGGTTCTAGTCTGTAACACTGATGTGAAGAAATTCACTCTGTTTCGACCTGCTAGCCCCAGCCACTCTTCAGAGCCTCTAGTAACGATCTTCCTTCTTATCTGGAGCTTTTGTCAGGTACAAGGGCTAATCCTTCTTCAGCCCCTGCCCAGTGACTCCTCTGGGTACTTCAGGGAATTTGGGCTAGAGCAAAGGCAAACATTTGTTATCTTGATTCTTGTCAGCTGTGAGGTATTCTGCAAAGATACACAATTCTCACCAAAACTGGATGAGCCTGAAACATTGGCTTTAATTTATTATCTTTACACTTTATATTAAATCTCTTAAGTGGAAGAGCTTAATGAAGAGGTGATGATAAAGGAATTGGCAGCTTTCTCTTTAGCATTTAGGATTAGTATTTGTACATAACCAGTAGACAAAGCACGTGTAATAGTTATGCTTAGTTGTCTAGAAGAGCTGTGCATGAAGAAAATGACTACCTTCAGTTTTAGCAGCAGCATGTTAATATGGCAGGCACTGCAATGGCTTGTAATGTCATACAGAGTTTGTTGCAGGGAGGTAAATGATGAGCAGGAAAGCAGTCTTATTTGAGAAAGTTTTCAAAAAAAGGGGCTAATGCAGTGAAGACAATATTGTCCATGATGGAATTCCCCCATTTTCAAAGAATGAGCTAAGTTACTTCCAGTGTAATGCAAAACTGAGTTGATATTTTGAATACTTGGGGGAAAAAAGAAAAAAACTTCAAAAAATCAACCAATTCATAATATTTATTGTTGATCCCATCTGAATAAGACTTTGTCCTTAGCTTGTAATAGATGAATGAGTTTATCATGGTTTTATGTACCTCTTTCTCCATTTTTTTCAGAGCCTTTCCAATTGTAATGCAAATGGAGAAAAATAAACAGCACTAAATAATTGTAATAAAAACTGAGCAAAAAGAAATGGAAGAATAGTTAGATCATCAAAATTAACGTCATTCTTTTCTTTCAGAATTAGCCACCTAATCCATATTTCTGCTCTTCGCATTTACTTGTATCAGCTACTGGAGGCGAAAATCACTAGTAGTGCACAAGCTGGTTCCAGATGGTTCTGGCTGGTTCCAGCCAGTTCAAGATGGTTCCATCTGCTTCCATTTGGTTTCATCCAGTTCCAGCCAGCTCCACGCAGTTCCCTTTTGACCTCTGGTTTCTCAGCAACAGTCCATTTTAGGTCCATTTTAAGTTCACAAGTCCCCCACAGTCCCTATGTGGGGATCTGACAATATCTTTCTTGTCTTTTTCAGGCAGCAGCTGGTTTGGCAGCATGCTTTCTGCAGAGCTGCCTCTATCCTGAGAAACAGTTATGGCCCAAATTTAATTTGATGACTGAACTATAAAAACCGAGAAGGATTTGTATAGGGTATGCTGAGGACACAGCAGAAGCTGATGTGATGAGGGCGATACTGAAAAATCGTTTGAAGAAACAAAACAATTAAACTGACAATCATTTCACCACTGAACATTTCATCAAGCTGGTTTAAAATCAAAAACAAATCAAATACCAAGAAACGTATAATTATGGGACTTTTTAGTCAGATCATTTGTGGAAAAAAAAAAATCAAAATGGTAGTTGTAGAGCAAGTCTCTTCGTTCAGCGAGATCATAGCACACGCTTCGGTGTGCATGCCCATTCCCAGCCCGCCTGCCTCCCTGCCAGCCCCCCAGCCATGCAGCCGCACATGGCCCCGCAGTGCCAAGGACAGCCAGGCACACCGGGCGGCCTGCAGCACGGCTGCCAATGGCAGAGCCAGGCATAAGCTGGCCTCCATCACACTTACACCAGGGTAATAACTGATTTCAGGCCTTTGATCTCAGCTGAGTTTCTCCAGATTTACGCTGATGTAGTCAAGATTGGTTTGTGACCGCTGGGTAAGATGACACATTATGGTTTGAGTGTTGTTCACTTCGCATTCAAGATCCAAAGGCACATTACTGACAGTCATATGCTAATAAGAGAATAAAAGATAACTGAGGAAGAAAGAAATAGTTTTAAGAACAAATCTTCTATAATTCTGAGAGGAAAGTGAACAGCACCTAGATAGAGATAGATCTGACAGGCATACTATATATAAACCTAAACTTTTATCCTCATGATTTGGATTTTTTTTTTTTTTAATTCAAAAAAATGAGTCATCCAAGTATTCATTTTTCTCTTTCTCATTGAACTTTATTTTCATATGAATATATTTGCCTTCTTTTACAGTAATGCTTTGCTTTTTTATTTGAAAAACCTTCTTTGAAATATTGTATTACAACCTTGAAAATGAAACACAACACTTTGATATTTATTGATTTGTTGTTATATTTCCTGTTGTGAAAATGTCTGAAATCTTTGAAACTGAAGATAAAAACAAAATGCTATAATTTCTTTGTGAGTAAAAAACACAATTGCCACCTGCTGACCAAGCAAAATGAGTCCTGTGCCAACTTCTTATATAGATATATATATATAGATGATTGCAAGTGACCAACATGGCTAGTAAATAAAATGTGAAACATTGGCAGATTAAATATGCATAGCTGCTAAATGAGTATCTAGAAAGGAAGCACATTTCTTGGCAGCATGGATTTAGAGAAAGTCCTACAATGTTAAAGCCAATCCTACCAAGTCCTTTCTCCTGCCTTTCAATCCTTTTCATCCTGTACTCATTTATTTTACTTTGTCAAAAAACAGTAATACCAACACAGCAAGCCCATCCTTCTGCGCACTGGTTACTAGGTGAGGGTATGCTTTTGATGTAAGGAGTGCGATCTGACTGAGGTTTTTTTTAGGTACTATATTTTTTCAGCTAGTAAATAAAAAGAGCCATCCATGCTTTTCAAAGAACAGACGTTTCCCATACTCACAATGCTTTCTTATTTACTGATTGAAATATAGTTCAGGTAGCACTTGAAAAGAATTGACTCCTTGAAATCCAGACAATCTCTGCAGAGGTGCTTTGGTTCAAATTTAAATATTTCTGGTTTTATTTCAGTTTTAAGATGCTACTCATTTTAAAGCATCATCTTTTACAACTCCCAGAAAAAGAAATGTTGCAAGTGTCCAAGTCTACGCTGTTTGAAGAGACTGTATTGTAACATTATCTCTGCATCCTTTTGATATTATAAAAGTGCTGACAGCACTTTGATGTGGAAGGGATGAGATACAGTAATGTGAGGGACTGCTATGAAAGGAACATCATGCTGTAAGCTGGAACTATGAAGAGAAACACACAGTGCAATGACAGCTTAGCACAACATCTAATTTGATTCCTTCTTTGCACCACAGCAGATTCATTGAACTACAGCCATCTGTTAATGAGCAGGCAGTCTTCTGAGCAGAGGTCACCTTTCTCCCCTATAAGATTCATTCCACACCAGTTGTAAACTCAGCCATAATCTCCTTTTCTTCTGCAGTGTTTTGTCTTTGGCAAGTTTACTGTCATGTAAAAATTAAATCAAGAGGGAGAAAAAGTAGTGCCTGCTTTTTGCAATTTACCAGGAGAAATTGTTTCTGTTTAATGGGGAAACTAGTTATAATTATTCATATGTGTAGAATAGAGCTATACGTCACAGAAACCTTCTATGCACAGAGTGAAGCTATGCATCACAGAGTTGAGCTTAATTCCAGTGATAATCCCAGGACGGAGAGCATGGTTTTACTTCTGGGAATCTGGAAGCACCTGGGAATAGTATGACTTATTTCTTGTATAAGTGTTTTATAGCACTTCATCTGTCTCATATATATATTCATTCACACTGATCAGTGCCACTCAGAAATAACCACATCTGGCTGAATGCCACTTTGCTCCTTTGGCATAGATCTCACATCAGAAGCCTTCTACACTTGTTTATCAGTCTAAAGTGCTCTGTATAGTGTCCCAGTGCAGTTCAAAGTGGTCACTTTGACCTCAGGCTCTTAGTGGTCTAAGACCTGGCTGGAAACTGTCTATTGTTTAAACTGAGATATACCTGAGAAAACTAGATTACTCTGCTAAAGAGAGCGACTAGCAGGATATTTTGGGAAGCCATACCTAATTTTTGATCTCGCTACTTCTGTGGTAAATGAAATACTGAATTATTTCATGGGACAGATTATTGAAAATTATTTAAAATGAGTACTTTCTTGCATGTGTATGATTTTTAATTTCATTTATGAATTTCAACTTATGGCTAACTCATGTGGTGGAGAGAAAGACATAGAACTACTCCAAATTCTGTTTGTGGCATATGATTTTCAGGGTTAGACAGTATTAGGGCACCAGGGTGGAGTACAAAATGTTGGAGCAGAACAAATTCAGTTGGTGGAGGAGAAGGTAACTGTCTTGACCAGCAATGAGAGTGAGCACAGCCAGGGCCACCAGCTCTACAAGGGTCAGAGGACCTGCCAGAAGGTGCCTCAGCTGGGCAGCAGAAAATCAGCTGAAGTGCACAAACGTGTGGCTTGATAGCCTTGCACATACACGCTCCCAGCAATTCACTTTTGGTCTGAAATAGCCTGCATTGCGAACATCACAGCATGATGCAAAGCTCATCTGTTAGTGGCTGTGGTACTGAGGACTGATGGGGAGAATCAGTCTGCAAGGACAAGGAGCTCTTCCTTTCCATTTCATGGATTCAAATTTGTCACTGCTGTACCAGATAACTGCTGTGTAAGGCATATGCTGTTACTGCTCATTTAAAATTATTTTGAAATAGATGTCATTGGTTTGGAGCTCGTTGATAAGAAGATAAATTTCTTGCTTTCATTCATGTATTTACGTTCATTTGAAGCGATCTTTTGAGGACAACCAGACACTGTTTATGGAATTTAAGTTTTAGGGAAACAAATTTAGCTGTTGATGTCAAGGATTTCTTCAGTATTTTTCAACTTATTGAGAAACCCCAATATTGCTCTCTGGTGCTAATAATAGATTTAAATCAGTTCTGCACTGAATATAAAGATTGGATTTTTTTCTAAGTGGCATCTTTTTCTGTTTTCATGCTCTTACCCTTCCCCTCTCCCTCATGCTCTATCTGAATGTAAAGGCTCCTTGACAAACTATCATTTTTTTTTTTAATTTACAAATTCTATTTTAAAAAATCCATCCTTGAGGATAATGGATTTATGAGGTGCTATAATGATGATTCATCAATTTTTCAGCATTTGTGTTGCTGTCCACTAACTTTTTGGTGTTACTTCTAAAAAGTTGCAATGACTCTTCAGGATAAATTTCAGGTTATTATAAAAATCTGGCTCTGTGAGATTTGGAGGCTATTCATGATTATTTTAATATCTATTTCATGTATTTTAGGAAAAAAAATGGCTAATAGTCTTGCTATAAGTATTTTTACCATGACACTGTAGCTAAAGCTGTTCCTTGTTTATTTTCTCTCTGTGCTTCCTCACATCATGCCATCTTTTTTCTCTGCTCATCCACAAACAAACAAATATTGCTTCCTGCTGTCTCCTGGACTGCTGCCAGCTGTCCTGATGTCAACAGGCAAATGACAAAACCAGCCCAGCAATAAAGAAACTCGCCAAGAAACGATGTTCTGCAGCTCTAGCAGGCAGCGCGTCCTTCAGTCCTCCAAGATGCTGGCAAAGCTGTTCTCTTCAGCAGAGGTCTGCATATGGGAAATATTAGAAGTATTCTGTCATTTAGCTAACTTCCGGTTATTGGGCATAAAATAAGGAAAACAAAATAAATTCTTTCATCTGTCCTTCAAACCAACATCCCTAGAAGCAATGCTAAGAAGACTATTTTATGTTTAATCTATCAGTGAGTAGCTACTTCATTGTCTTAAACTGCCCCCCCCCCAGATAAGAGCTCTTGAGGGCACTGTTTCTCAAGAAAATAAGGGAGAGAACACATGGAAAAACGAGCTCCTTCTGTTTGAAGAATTTAATTTCCAACAGAGATAGACAGTGATAATGTGGAGGATGAAATACAAGTGATAGAAGGATTATCAACAAGTTTCGTAGCTATGAAAACCCCTCAGTTTCAAAAATGAATGTTATCTACATTCAAAGTAATCTGTAAATGAAGCTGGGAAGCAGTGGAACAATGTATTAGGGAACTTATGAAAGGATTTCCAGAAGTAACAGCTCATTATAACTGTTGGCAGGAGATGGTGAAAAAATCCATATTGTTGCTAACAAGTGCTGTGGTAGAAAATAACAACAGCTATTTGATTAGGGAACACTAGGAAAAAATAGGAATACATTTCAATTCCTAGAGTATCTGTGGCTGAAATAGGATTCTAAAAAGACCTGATTACAAGCCACTATTTCACCTATTAATTAACTGTGATCTAATGCTTTAAAAACAAACAAAAAACCCTCCAACAAATACTAATGCACAATGTCAGGAATACAAACCAAAAGAAAAATAATTTTTTTTTTTTTGTGAAATATCCATATTCAAAACCAGTCTACCTTTAAATTGTAAGATCATATCAAATGAGATTTTTTAAGATGATATCTGCAAAATAAACTCAGTTTAAAGGTGAGTCACAGTAGATCTGTGCAGGACTCTTCCAGGTAAGAATTAAAGAGCATGTTTTTTTGTAAAGCTGAATATTTTTATTCTTTTTGACCTATGCTCTTTTTTAGAACTATTGAATGATATGTGTATTGAATGGGGTGAGTATTTGTGTTTAGTTTCTATTAGGCTAATTCAGGAGACTGTCTGTCCTTGCCTTAACCTACTTTCTCTGCTGAAGTCATTTTGCTTCATAAGCCCCATGGAGATATGAGAAACAAAGCCAGTTTATTTCTACAGTGGCCCCACTTTGTTCAGAAATATCGCCAAAGGCTTATTTGGAAACTTTTCTCAGAGGAAATATGAACAGTTGTACTTTGTATGGCTTGTAAGGACTCAACTCGGAATAGCAAGTACAGTTAATAACTGTGGGATGAGTATTGTGCTTCCCTTCAAATTTAACGTTAGGAGAAATACCATTGGAATAGATATGTATCCATTACCTGGTATTAATCCATCAGGTATTAAAATGTAATGTGTCTAGATATTGATATAACTATTGCTTAACTATAACTACTACTATTCTGTATGACATTTTCTGGTACAAACTTGTCATGGTTTTCCATAGGTATTCCATATCATTACATCATGCAATGAACTGATGGGATTGGGAGAGCTGCTGAGGGAGGACTACAGCTCCCCGAGTGCTCCCGTCTGTCCCAGTGAGACTCACTTCAGCTTCCAACTCAGTTAACACTTGAGATCGCCCTGTCACTCCCTTAATTTCGATGAATTTTGTCCCTTTATAACTTGATGGCATGAGAGTGCACTCTGCACCAGTGTCCACCAGTGTCATACTTCTGTGGTTCTGATGTGCTAGGCCATCGAATCCACACAGTCCAATACACTTGATTGTCCCTTTCCCCTCCCTGGTCAGAGGCAGGGCCCCTCTAATTCTGGCTGTTGCATCCATCACTCATTTATTGTGGATGCACGACAAGAGGCTGGTTATCAAAGTCAGGGTATCTATATTGTCCAGCAGCAACTGGAGCGGTCATTCTCATGGGGCAGCCCTTCCCTGTAGCTGACCTCCCTTATAACTCATTTACCCATTTCCGTAGGACTGAAGTGGGTTTTCCATCCCACTTCCTCCTATCTTCTCCATGATCCCACAGGTAAAACCACAAGGTGCCACGTGGTGCATACCCATTGTTACCTATCGCTCGAGCAATGGGACCAGGAGGACGGCTGCTTCCAATAGCTGAAATATTGGCTTGTATGGGGGGGAGGTTCTGAATTGCTGGATCCCAGAGTCAATTGTATTGAGCTTGTTGGACACTTCGTTGAACTTACTGGACATTTCACTGAACATTTTCTCCACAGCTGAGACACAGGACCTTATGAAGGAGGCGAAATTTCTTCATATTCTCAAAGGGTGTGAAGTAAGTCACCCGTCAGGTGTCTCTAAACCATCCCTCCATCTCATTGCTGCCAGCATGCTGGCATACACTGCTGGTGCAGATGTGTGAATTTCTGCCATGTGGATGGTGAGCACCTGACTGTATCGAGGTCATGGACTGCACAGGGATCACTGGGTAAGAACAAGTTTTCATACAATATCTCCACTACAGCCATTTCTCTTAGATAATGGATACCCTTTTCCATAGTGGTCCACTTGTTTTAGAGGGGGCATAACATCATCCTTAAAGGGATATCTCTCTCTCACAGCTGACAGGATTTGCTTCCAGAGGGTGTGAGACCAATCATCCCCTTTGTTAAGAGCTATATCAACAGTTGAGCCCTTGGTGAGAGATCTCAGCTGGCGGGCTCCACTGCCCTCCAAATTCACACCACTGGCTCTAGTGTCCCAGCATCAGAGCAACCAGGTGATAACGTTTTCACCTGGCTGTTGGCCATAAACTGTCTGCACATCTTGGATCTCACTAATGGTCAGAGGTCAGATTGTTGTTGTCTCTCCAGTATCTTCACACCTTTTGTAGGATGACTTTGTTGATGGTTTTGCCTTTTTGATTCGATGGCCTTTTCGATGGCTTTTCCCCTGTTGGTGGTTCTTCTGATGTCTTCTCCTCTTCCCCTCTTCTTTCCTCTTCCTATTCTAGGCGAGATGATGTTTGCCAACACTTTTTTCCTTCTACAGAGGCAACTGATACAGACACAGGTTTTTCCAGTGATTGAGCCTCTGTTGTAGGCTCAAAGACACTCCCCTTCCCTTGAATGGTGTTAAACGGGGCTTGATAGGAGTAAGCCAGGCCCCAAATAATTTGTGTGTCCTCGGATCTGCTGGAGCTACAGCATTCTCCTAAATACTTGCCTAAACTTTCAGGGTTCTGCAGGTGTTTGGGTGTAAAACACGGAGTGCCCACTTCTCTAATCTTTGTCCCACACTATTCCACACTCTCTGCCACTCAATATTGTCCAGTTTTGGGGCGGATCCCTGACCAATATTGATATTGAAAAGCATATTCAGGAAAAATGACAATATGAACATGCTGGTCTTAACATCCCAGAAATGTGCAAAAATTTTAAAGGAAAGAAGGGGAAAAAGTGTGAGAGGAGTAAATATTGAAAAACTGTCTAAATGTTCCCCCTCCTGCTTTTGCCATGGACAGGTTCTCTGAGAAGAGAGTGAAGGACATAAAGGCATTAGCATTCCCTCAAGTGTAGTTTTCAATGCTTAAATTGTGACATGTTGTATACAATCACCCGATGGCTATCACCACCAGTGATTTTAAGATCTCATATATATATATACACTCCAGAAAAGAAGAGTGGCCCTATTAATTAAGCTCCCCTAAGTTTTAAAAAACACAATCTGAGACATGATTGTGTGCAATCCCTTACAAAACTGCATTACAAGGGAGAATAATCCCCATTGGCCTTCCTGGCTGCAAGAGTGCACTGCCGGCTCATGGCCAGCATTTCCCCTGGGGGACACCGCTCGTGACCGGCCTCCACCTGGACGTAGAGCCATTGACTACAACCCTTTGGCTGCAACCATCCAGCCAGTTCATTATCCAACAAACAATCCACCCAGTCATGACCGGTGCTCTTCAACATCTTTATTGACGACTTAGACTGTGGGATTGAGTGCACCCTCAGCAAGTTTGCTGATGACACCAAGCTGAGTGGTGCAGTTGATACCCCTGAAGGAAGGGATGCCATCCAGAGGGACCTGGACAGGCTGGAAAAGTGGGCCCACGAGAACCTCATGAGGTTCAACAAGGCCAAGTGCAAGGTGTTGCACTTGGGTCGGGGCAATCCCAGGTGTGTGTACAGACTGGGAGAAGAAGAACTCCTTGAGAGCAGCCCTGCGGAGAAGGACTTGGGCGTTGTGATCGACGAAAAGCTGGACATGAGCCAGCAGTGCGCTCTTGCAGCCAGGAAGGCCAATGGCATCCTGGGCTGCATCAAGAGAGGGGTGGCCAGCAGGGAGAGGGAGGTGAT
>VXAV01010091.1:324670-335585 GCA_013399715.1 Alectura lathami | reverse complement strand
TTTTTTTTGCCATCCTCTTTTGTTCTTATCTCCCTTGGATCACTTCCACCCTTAATACAAACGTTGATTTCACATAGTGAAGAGCTGCTTTTTATTCTAAATAAAATGTATCACTTCAAAGAAAAGAGCTTTGGCATCACATTTTGTACAAAACCTAACACTGCAACACTAGGTGGTTGTTATAGAGAAATTAAGTATTTTAACACAAAGATGCCTAAGTTTAGAATTTCATTACTACTTTTCTTACTAAACTCTTCTGGCTTGCTTTTTTCTTTTCTTTTTTTTTTTTTTTTTTTTTTTTTTTTATTTTTTTACTTTTTTGTATATAACACTAAAANACTGTTGTGTATATAATCATAGAATCATAGAATGGCTTGGGTTGGAAGGGACCTTAAAGATCACCTAGTTCCAACCCCCCTGCCATGGGCAGGGACATCTCCCACTAGACCAGGTTGCTCAGAGCCCCATCCAGCCTGGCCTTGAACACTTCCAGGGAGGTGGCAGACACAGTCAGTCTGGGCAACCTGTTCCAGTCTCACCACCCTCACAGCAAAGAATTTCTTCCTAATATCTAGCCTAAATTGCCCCTCTTCCAGTTTATGGCCATTACCCCTTGTCCTGTCCTTCTAAAGAGTCCCTCCCCAGCTCTCCTGTAGGCCCCCTTCAGGTACTGGAAGGCCGCTATCAGGTCCCCCCGGAGCCTTCTCTTCTCCAGGCTGAACAACCCCAACTCCCTCAGCCTGCCTTTGTAGGGGAGGTGCTCCAGCCCTCTGGTCATCTTCGTGGCCCTCCTCTGGACCCCCTCCAACAGCTCGATGTCCTTCTTGTGTTGGGGGCCCCAGAACTGGATGCAGCACTCCAGGTGGCGTCTCATGGGAGCAGAGGGGCAGGATGACCTCCCATGCCCCGCTGGTCATGCTTCTCTTGCAGCCCAAGATGAGGTTGGCCTTCTGGGCTGCAACTGCATATTGTTGGCTCATGTTGAGTTTGTCATCAACCGACACCAACAAATCCCTCTCCTCAGAGCTGCTCTCCAGACATTCTCCGCCCAAACTGTATTTGTGCTTGGGATTGCCCCAACCCAGGTGCAGGACCTTAACACTTGGCCTTGTTGAACTTCACGCATGTGCCCACCTCTCCAGCCTGTCCAGGTCCCTCTGGATGGCATCCCTTCCCTCTAGTGTGTCAACGGCACCATGCATCTTGGTGTCCTACGCAAACTTGCTGAGGGTGCACTCGATCCCACTGTCCATGTTGCCAACAAGGATGTTAAACAGCACTGGTCCCAGTACTGATCCCTGAGGGATGCCACTCGTCACCAGTCTCCATTTCAACATTCAGCCATTGACCACAGCTCTCTGAGTGCAACCATCCAGACAGTTCGTTATCCAGCGAGTGGTCTGTCCATCAAACCTGTGTTTTTCCAATTTAGCGACCAGGATGTCATGCGGGACAGTGTCAAACGCTTCACACAAGTCCAAGTAGATGACAACAGTTGCTCTTCCCTTATCCACTGATGCTGTTACTCTGTCACAAAAGGCCGCCAAGTTTGTCAGGCATGATTTGCCCTTGGTGAAGCCATGCTGGTTACCACCAATCACCTCATCTTCATTTTTCGTGTGCCTTAGTAGATCCTTCAGGAGGATCTGCTCCATGATCTTGCCAGGCACAGAGGTGAGACTGACTGGCCTGTAGTTTGCCAGATCTTCCTTTTTTCACTTTTGAAAATGGGGGTGATATTTCCCCTTTTCCAGTCAGCGCGAACTTCACCAGACTGCCATGACCTTTTACATATGATGGACAGTGGCTTGGCAATTTCATCCACCAGTTCCCTCAGGACCCACGGATGGATCCCATCAGGTCCCGTGGACTTGTGCACCTTCAGATTCTTTAGATGGTCTCGAACGTGATCTTTGCTTACAGTGGGCGGATCTTCCTTCTCCCAGCTCCCGCCTTTGCTTTCTGCAACTTGGGTGGTGTGGTTAGAGATCTTGCCTGTGAAGACTGAGGGAAAGAAGTCACTGAGCACCTCAGCTTTCTGCATATTGCTCATGGCCAGGTCTCCAGTCTCCTTCCATAGAGGACCCACATCTTCCCTAGCCTTTCTTTTATCATTATCATAATAAAGCTCTTCGTGAAATACTGCAGATGAGCTCCCAGCATTGTTACTGCATTTAAACTCAGAAGACAGTATTTTTCCAAACAACCTTCTAAAATAAATTCCCAGGACTGGATATGCTGCAAAATCTCAGAGCTCCAAGCGATGCTCAATATCCTGTCAATATCTGGATGATCTGTGGTGCCATTAGGACCAAAAGATTTATAAAAACAATGAAGAAATTCAGAAGTAATTAATGTATAGCTTTTTAATGTTTCAGGTCCATTAAACAATATGTTTAATATGTATATATTTTCAGATCCTTCCCAGTACTTTACAATTATACCATCTACACAGAAATATTTATGTTTCAGTCTCACATGAGATTCTTAGCAAGTAGTCAGACAGTCTCTCCCCTTCTCCATTGCTGAGATGAAAGATGAAGGCAACAGTCAAATTTTCAGTAGATGATAAATAGTTGTGCTAACTTGTGTTTTAGTTAAAGGCTTGAGAGGCTGCTTCTGCTCAATGAAATAATCAAAGTAGAGCTGCAAAGTGATAGAAGGAAGAGAGGAAATTCTTTTCTTTCCAGGTTTAGGTGAACTGTTGTGAAAGATAAACTATGGGAAAGACAGGTATTTTTCATTTCTAGTTTGGAAAAGAAAAGTTGAAGAATGGTCTAGCAATCTAGCCACATTTTTAGAAGAATGCAACAACTAGTTGATTGATCCTTAATAAAGGACAAAATTTAGGTGGAATTTACAATATAAATGGACTATTTTTGTTTCTGATATCTTTACAGTCATCTGTTTAAAGCGTAAAGTTTGGGTAAAATTATAGATCAAGAGTTAAGCAGGAGTGGTTCTGTATGCTTATTAAGGAATGTGGACAGAAAGCCCTAAATCAGTACCAGCACGTTAAGTATTACAATCGCCTGTTTAACGCAGGAAGAGTAAAAGGAAAGTGCCATCATGCCCTGCCAGTTTTCGGTGCACAGATCAGCCACCTGGCACTGAGCCTGGTGTCCCCACGAGAGGGCTCTGCTGCCACAGCTTTGCAGAACAGCATGGGATCTTTTCCTTAAAGGCCTGGAGATGGAAAAATACTTCATAGAGGTTTTTTAAAAAATCAGCACAAAGGAATAAAAACATAACTGAAAGGGGTTTAGTTGCTAAAAATGGATCCTAGTTACTAAATAAGACAAAGTTGCCAAATGATTACACAGTTCAATTCATGGTATAGGCTCAAAATTTTATGCAGATTTATTCTAACTTCAGGGGATTGGCTGTAGTGTAACAGCTTGCTTTGGTGAGCCCTTCTCACTGTGGAAAAACACCAGCGTTCTGCCTCCAGTCCACACCACTACAAAAGAAAAGGAACAACTAAAAAAACTTCAACAAGAAAAATGAGCAAAACAGTAAAAAAAAAAAAAAAAAANAAAAATTAAAAAAAAAAAAAAAAAAAAAAAAAAAAAAAAAAAAAAAAAAAAAAAAAAAAAAAGCAATTTTGCATTTTCTGTGCCTCCCTTTTCTGAAAAGTTTGTTTAGTCTACATATTGCTTTAAGAGTAGAAGATGCCTGAAGTGACAAGAATTGTTTACAGCCCCAAAAATCTGGTACAAAAATAACATTATCACAACATTAAAAGAAAGGAAATCTTAATGTACAGACTAGGACCCTGCTTTAAACAGGAGCTGACCACATTTTTGACTACTAGGAGAAACTGCTGAGAGACTGTCATTAAAAGTAATAGAAAACATGTGTGATGTGTTTTCACCAGTGGAAGCTGTGTGGAAGTTCTCAGTCTGCTCACCCCTTCCTGCTGAGCCTGTAGGGATAGTTCTGCTCTGAGGAGGTTTCAAAACAAGCTACAAGTGTGCTGGTGCCTCCATGACAAAATCATAGAATCATAAAATGTCCTGGGTTAAAAAGGACCTTATAGACCATCTAGTTTCAACCCCCTGCTGTGGACAAGGTTGCCAACCACTCGACCAAGCTGCCCAGGGCCCCATCCAACGTGGCTTTGTATGCCTCCAGGGATGGGGCATCCACAGCTTCTCTGGGCAGCCTGTGCCAGTGCCTCACCACTCTCTGAGTGAAAAATTTCCTCCTAATACCTAACATAAATCTCCCTTCTCTTAGTTTAAAACTATTCCCCCTTGTCCTAGCACCATCAACCCATGTAAAAAGTCACTCCCACTCCTATTTATAAGCTCCCTTCAAGTACTGGAAGGCTGCAATGAGTTCTCCACAGACCCTTCTCTTCTCCAATCTAAATATGCCCAGTTCCCTCAACCTTTCTTCATAGAAGAGGTGCTCCAGCCCTCTGATCATTTTGGTGGCCCTCCTCTGGACCTGCTCCAACAACTCCACATCCCTTTTGTACTGGGGGTCCCAGGCCTGGACACAGTGCTCCAGGTGAGGCCTTCCAAGGGCAGAGTAGAGGGGGACGATCACCTCCCTCTNACCTGGGATTGCCCCGACCCAAGTGCAACACCTTGCACTTGGCCTTGTTGAACCTCATCAGGTTCTCGTGGGCCCACTTTTCCAGCCTGTCCAGGTCCCTCTGGATGGCATCCCTTCCCTCTGCTGTACCAACTGCACCACTCAGCTTGGTGTTGTCCGCAGACTTACTGAGGGTGCACTCGATCTCCCTATGTCATTGATGAAGATGCTGAAGAGCACCAGTCCCAAGACCGACCCTTGGGGGACACCACTCGTGACTGGCCAACACCTGGATATAGAACCATTGACTACAACCTTTGGCTGCGACCGTTCAACCAATTACTTCCCTCCCCTTCCCTCCCCTCCTTCCTTCCTTTCTGTCGTTCAGTGTGATTTCTTGTGTCACTGCGGTGTGCAGTAAGTCTGCAGCTAGTGCATAGTAGCAGCTATCTGGAATTACAGTTTGATCCTTGCACAAAATTGCAATTCTACAGCATGCTAAAGTTCACACTGATGGACTTTAATGGGAATTAGTTGTGTATGAATGTCTTATTCTAAATGACGCAGGTAGGAAAACCATTCTCTAATACATCACTCTGTGATGAATTAATTCACAAACTATTAACTGCAGATGGTGTTTGTACTAAGAATCAGCTACTGGAGCTACTACAGTTGCTCTTCCAGTAGAATTAAGTCCTTTCAGTGAGCATCTACATGCAAACCTTTACTCCTCATGTGTAGAAGAACGGAAGCTGAGGGAGTTGTGAGAGCTCACACCAGGTGAGGAGCCAGTCCAGATGATTTTTAACTTGTATAATTTAAGCACAATGACAAAAACTGTCAGGGGAAAACAACATAACTATGTTTCCTGTGGCTTACTAATGGAGTGTTCATGCACAACATTAAGCTGCTGAATATGAATTTGTTGGGCACATTATCCTTTCTCCCTTTGTGCAAGTTTCAAAGATATAATTATGTTTGGCTTAATTGCTATTAGTCTCAGTTGAATTGTCACTGGTTTCTGCATTTTCTGTGTGTAGAAGTTTATACTTTAACTTTGTTTCATGCAAAATTTAATTTTGTATGAATTGGGTGCTATTTTAAGGTCCAAGCTACCATTTTGCCCACGAGAAAAAAAAAAAAAAAAAAAAAAAAGGGTGGGATATGGGAGGAGAAAAGCATTCTGTATTCATTATTCCTGTTCCAAATATACACGAAGCTCTTGACATGAGTTAATTCAGACACCAGAAGTAATGTGATCTTGTTAGTCTATCCCTAGTGCTGTGCTAACCTGATGAAACAAGCTGTAGCACAGCAGATTTCCACTTAGCACGACTGTTCCGTTTCTGGTATCAGAACTAGCTCATGTAGAGTTAACTTTGGATTGTGCACCTCCATTGCACTTGCACTGCACAGCAGACGCACCCTGAGATATCTCAGAAATGCACGTGAACCCATATGATAAATCTCCAAACAGCTCAAGTTAGAGCACTCTCATACAGTTTCTTCCAGCGTGTGCTTGCTTGATAATGCTTCATAATGTTCATGAATTTCTCTTCTTGTTTTGGTGGTGGGGGGGTGTTGTTTTGGTGTTTTTTTTTTTTTTTTCGCCTTTTTTTTTTTTTTTATGTTCAGGTCATATTGCTGTCTGCACCCTCAGGCCTTCCCTCAGAAGTGGAGGCTTTGGACACGTATGTCTCTTCACCCTCTCAGAACAAGCAGTTGTTTCCTGGAGGCTGCACCTCGAAGCAGGCTGTTTATTTCCTGGTCTTGTCCTCAGACTCCCTCTGACAGGATGCTCAGCTCTCCCCGTTTGCTCTCTGTCAGCAGGTTCACAGGGACAGCCTGAGTGATGGTACATGTGCCACCAGCCACAGGAAGCCCTTCTTGTGAGATGGCACTGCCACACTGATGCCATATGCCTTTTTATTTGATGGCACCTGTTTACACAGCGTGAGTCAGGAAAGAGATTACTTTCCCAGCACAACCACAGAGAGTCCATGGGCACTAGTCCCTGCCAACAGGTGACGTTCTATTTGCAGTAGGTTCATGGTACATCTCGTGAGAGCATTTAACAATTCATGTTGTCATAGTCTGTATAGCCATCCAGGTAACATGCTGTTTTCAGTCTCTTGTGTAAGCACTGCCATTGCAAATCAATTTGAAAGCCAATGAAATCAAATTCTGTGGTTAAAAGATGGCTGTAAGCAGAAAAATACTTAGCTGCTTTTCCAGTAATTACTATTTTTTATATCATATCCCTGTGTTTGTTTTGAATAGGATTTTCTCAGTTTATTGAGTCTTCTTTTTAGAATCACAAAGTAAATGAGAGAATTGACTTCTATAACTTTGTAAGCAAAACCAGCTATTCTCTCTGGCATATTTTTAAATTATATTATGCACAATTTAAAGATAGCACTACTAGTCTTTGGAAAAATGTGAGAACATGTTTGTACTCGCTTTGTAAACACATTAGGTGTTTGAGAGCAAAGACTGCTATCTTAGTTTAAACTAAAGTCGTGTGAGTTTAAGTGCCGCATACATGCTGAATCATCTCAGGAATGGTCTGATATTCCCTTTCTCTGACTCATCCGTGGGATTGCAGTTTTCGGTAGGGCAGACAGCTTAAATCTTGGTGGCTAAATTTTAAAGTGCTGCAGTAGATTAATCAGACTTTGACCAGTCTGTCAAAGCTTTAAATAATGAGCGTCCGCTACTCACTATGTCGTGATGCATGTGTACATATATATATATGTAAATTCTCACACTCAGTGTAAGAATAAATACCAGAGAGGAATGGTTCTTCCAAATTATAGAATTTTAAATAGCATTTCAGAACATTTGGTAATGTGATATAATGTCCTTATACCACGGGAGATCATTTGACATGACAGAACCTGGTGGCAGAATCAAACCCTATTTAAAGTGATGCATAATTATAGTCACATTTGCAATTAAACATCTTCTTTATTCTTAGACAATATGCAAGTTAAACATCAAAAAAAAAAAAAAAAACAGAAAAAAAACTATATGTAATTAAGCAATAAGGCCCCAGTCAAAGTCCTTATGCTAAGCCCATGCTGTTCACAAAGTCACAACTGATAGTTCCAGCTCTGCAAACTCAAGAGCTCCACACGGTACTTCAAGCAGGAGAACGCTCCTGTTGGATGTAGAGCATGTTGCAGTCCTGATTTGCAAAGCAATCCTCAGGGCACAATAAGGACGTTGTTTTCATCACTGGGATTTAAAAGGATTTTATTTTAGTACAAATAGCCTTATCCCAAGAGAATTCTCACAAAATAAATACTGTATTTCCATATTAATGAGAATGAATAAATTGTGAAGTGTTAAACATGTGAGCACAATTAATTTTTAATACTCTTATCCAGTCCTCTGTATGCATGTACTTAAGCAATGACAAATCGTACAGAGCATACATAAATTAAGGCTTCCTCATTATTAACAGTAACAAGTATCCCCATCTTTTCAATAGGTATCTTTTTTAATCAACATCCTATCCTTGAAAAGCTGAAGCCTTGCATTATTCCCACACAATGAGTACTCAATTACAAGTGTTAACAGAAAAATATGAGTACTCTGTATTGAAGAAAGCAAATAAATGTCCTGAAAGGTCATTTAAAAAAAAAAAAAAAAAAAAAAAAAGTTAACTATTCTAGCAATCACATATAAATGTTATCTCCTGTGAACAAGAAAAAAAAAACTACGAGATTCTGAAGGGTACATAATTTTTAGAAACTAGCAAGAAGATAAAGAGAAGTATGCCTCCAAAAAAAAAAAAAAAAAAAAAAAAAAAAAAAAAAAAAAAAAAGCAAGTTTGTTACCTAAGCTATAGATATTAAAATGTCAATGGGAAATTTCCATCAACTCTTGTCAAAAACAAGCACTGAGTAGGACTTCTACTTTTATAAGTGTTGTCTTTCTTATGGCATTCTCTGTCATAAGTTCCAGATTTGTTCTTGTTGTCTTTAATGAAGCATCTTCATTTTGATTTCGTTCACCATTTTGATTTCACAGAATCACAGAATTGAACGGACTGGAAGGGACCTCAGGAGACCATCTAGTCCACACCCCCCTGCAAAAGCAGGTTCCCTGCAGCAGGTGGCACAAGAAGGCGTCCAGGCAGGTCTTGACTATCACCAGAGAAGGAGACTCCACAGCATCTCTGGGCAGCCTGTTCCAGTGCTCCGATACCCTCACAGTAAAGAAGTTTTTCTTAGATTTGTATGGAACCTCCTGTGTTCCACTTTTTGGCCCTTGTCCCTTCTCCTGTAGCTAAGCACCACTGAAAAGTGCCTGGCCTCGTCCATTCGGCTCCTGCATTCCTGGTATTTATATACATTGATAAGATCCCCATTCAGTCTCCTCTTCTCCAGGCTGAAGAGACCAATTCTCTCAGCCTTTCCTTGAACAGGAGATGTTCCAGACCCCTAATCGTCATTAACAACTCCACATCCCTTTTGTACCGGGGGTCCCAGGCCTGGACACAGTGCTCCAGGTGAGGCCTTCCAAGGGCAGAGTAGAGGGGGACGATCACCTCCCTCTCCCTGCTGGCCACCCCTCTTTTAATGCAGCCCAGGATGCCATTGGCCTTCCTGGCTGCAAGACCGCACTGCCGGTTCATGGCCAGCTTTTCATTGATTGCAATGCCCAAGTCCTTCTCCGCAGGGCTGCTCTCAATAGGTTCTTCTTGGCCTTGTTGAACCTCATCAGGTTCTCGTGGGCCCACTTTTCCAGCCTGTCCAGGTCCCTCTGGATGGCATCCCTTCCTTCAGGGGTATCAACTGCACCACTCAGCTTGGTGTCATCAGCAAACTTGCTGAGGGTGCACTCGATCCCACAGCCTAAGTCATTGATAAAGATGTTGAAGAGCACAGGTCCCAAGACGGACCCCTGGGGGACACCGCTCGTGACCGGCCTCCACCTGGACGTAGAGCCATTGACTACAACCCTTTGGCTGCGACTCTCCAGCCAGTTCTTTATCTAGCGAACAGTCCACCCACCAAATCCATCTCTCTCCAGTTTAGAGATAAGGATGTGGTGCGGGACCGTGTCAAAGGCCTTGCACAAGTCCAGGTAGACGACATCCGTCGCCCTCCCTTGTTCCACTGATGCCGTCGCTCCATCATAGAAGGCCAGCAGATTGGTCAGGCACGACCTGCCCTTGGTGAAGCCGTGCTGGCTGTCTCAGATCACCTCCTCATCTCGCATGTGCCTTAGCACCTCCTCCAGGAGGATCAAATGGTCATGAGAATTACTCTGTTGTTACTGTCTCTCTCTTTTCCTGAAAGGGGAAATTGTGAGCACTGCTTTTCCCCCTTGCTGCCACTGTCTGCCCCCCCACACACAACACCGTGCCCTGCCACATGCACAGGCAGCAGGACGCGCACATCGGTGCTGGTGGCTGCAGGCCGAGGAGCTGGAGCTCCTGCCTCACTGGCTCCCAGCTCGCCGCGCGCCTGCAGGTGCCCCCACAGGAGCCATCTGGTGCTCCGCAGAGTTAATGCCTCTCTGGGCCTCATCTGCTGTGTCCTCTAAGAGTTTCATTACCTCACAGAAGCCAAAAGTGATTCCTGAGCATTTAAATACCATACACAAACTTTTCTTTTATTTTTTTTTTTTTTAGCAACGTTTTGCAGTCCAAACAAATTTGTGCCTATAATGAGCCACGTTCCATCACTGTCAATCAGTGATGTTCTGTTGCTTCAAACTTTCAGAGGCCCCAAAAAACCTCAGGCAAACAGGGTCCGCTCTCCTAACACTCAAAATAGTATAATGTATTATGTATTTTATGTGCCAGACACACTTTGGGAAATGTTTGGCCAGCAGCTCCTGCTGGTTTTGTCCAAGGCCATACCACACTGGCACACATTTCAGAGCTGCTGCAACACTTTAGACACATTCTCTTCCTTCCGGGAGCTGGTCTTGTTGCTGCTGTTTGCTTGCTTTTGGTTCTACCTGTACTTCAGAGAGGAACCTGGTACATCTGTCAGCAGTGTGGTTTTTTTTTCTTTTCTGTGTCTTCTTCACATCAGCACTTCAAAAGTCCCAGCTGTACTGACAGGAGCGATACGCCTACTATGGAGGCGCTCGGGAGCTGCTGTTTCAGCAGATTTCCTGATGTAAAGGGTATTTTTTTTTTTTTTCCGGTTGGTCGGCTGGTTTTAGTCACTGTTTTTCTTGAACACTCCCTACGACCATTTTTAACCGAAATAACGGACCGAACAACGACAGCACAACGACGGCACGGACGAGCCCGCCTCAGAGCCCGCTGAGGCGCAGCCACCCCCGCCCACATCATGGCGCCCGCCCCGCGTTTCCCGCCGTGCACCGGTGCCCGGAGCCTCGCCCCTTC
>VXAV01010091.1:313524-324296 GCA_013399715.1 Alectura lathami | reverse complement strand
CGTGTCGCGGCCTGCTGCGGCGGGGGCCGTGCCGGGGTGCTGGCAGTCTCCAGCCGCCGGTTCGCGTCCTCTGCGTAGCCCTAAGCGCGGTTTATGTATGCGCGTATGTGCGGTGGGGCTGCGCGTTTTGATTAAGGAGTTACACAAGCCGAGGTTTAATCTGTTTATTGCAGATGAACTGTTCTTGATGTGCTGATCTCCACTTTGGATTTTCTCGTTGCTGCACATTCTAAACTTCATAAAACAAGTAGAAGTCAAGATGAAGAGCAGGGTGACACAAATAAATGTAAGTGTCCTTATGCCTACGTTGTGGGGGTTGATTACTCTCTTGTTATTGATGATCAGATCTGAAGTTTATGTTATATTAAATAGAACACCCTGATTGTGAAGCAGACAATCCATGATAGCAGCCATTTACAACAGGCGTTGTTACTGAGGTCAGTAAGTTCCACTTGTTAGTTAGTGCTTGTTGACTTACAGGGGGAGTTCTGTACTCTGTTGAACTTCTATAATAAAATAACTGGTGAAAAGTGACCAACTGGATGATGGCTCAACGGAGAACATTAACATGGAGGAGTGGAGAAGTGAGATGTTGAAACAGGAAAGATAAAGAGGTGGGAAGCAGCAGTTACTGTGGCAGCTGTGTTTGGTGCTATGGAAACTAAAGCTTCCCCATGTGGAGATTGTGTGGTACATTTCTGAATGGACAGGAGGTTGTTTTTTAGGAGAGCAACAAGAAAAATTTGGCTTTAAAATTATTTCTTTAAAATGATGGTTTATAAATGCCACATTTTTTGTCACTAGATTTCTAGTGAACTTGAGTGAGATTTTCATTACATCTCTCATTGGGGTTCTTGAGTTCAACTCTGCATAGGCTTCTTGGCTGTTAGTTTTGTTTCAGGCGTTGTGACTGAAGTGGTTTTTGAAAGGGATGCTTGAGGGACAGGTTGATATCTTCTCATATCTTACCTTCAGAAGATGGAAAACACACTTGCCAAACAGGGAGTGGTAGAAGTCTGTGAGTAGTATTGTATGTGATGCAACAGAGTGTACAGGGATGTATGGAAGAAGCAAGTGGTAAAGGAAAAAAGGCAGCTGAGGGTCAGTCTTCCCTAGTCCCTGGCAGTAATCAGTAGCACACACTTCGTGAAGTGTTTAGAAGCAGTGCAATCATGAAAGTACTGTCTCCATCTATTTGCAATTTCCTGAGCCAGGAAGTGTCTGGTAACCTGTGATTTTTTTTTTTCTTCTGTATCCAGTCTCTTGAACCCATGTAAGAACATAGTGTCTAGAATAGCAGGGAGTGCGGCTGCTTAAGTACATGTTATTTGGAGGTAGCTCTACTTGTTACCAGCTGGACTGCTGTTAGCTTTATGTGATGACCATTGCTTCTTGTAAGGGAGTAGAGGACTAAAGCCATGGTACGCTTTGATGTCAATATTATATGTATGTTCACACTGATTATTTTAATGTCAGGGCTTGATTTTTTTTCTTTTTTATTAAAGCATGGCTCCAGTCATGACAAGAAAGAAAACTACAGTTCGCGACACAGAAGTTTGTCTCCAGAGGACAGGTAGAAATGATTGATTTACATACCGCATAATTCTGTTTATATACCTCCTATATTCCCATATAAAGAGATAAAATTATTTTTATTTATTGATGTATTTATTTTTTTAAAAAAAGGGGTTGATATCATTTTTGGTTATGGTGTATGCTACCATAGCCAAGCTGTGAGAAATTACTGTAGGTTTAATGATGTACTTGCATGTCAATAAAGCAGTAATCAAATAGATTTGTTATTCAGACTAAATATTTTTAAAATTCTTTAATCATTCAGTTAAAATCTCAAGGGTCTTGGAAATTAGATGCCAACTTCTTTTTTGGACCACAGCTGATGCTTTAGAGCAGGGATACGGAGGCCAGCTGCAGATGTAGTAATACCATTTGAAGTGCAGTCTGCTGGGGCAGGAGGTGAGCTGTTGGCAGTTTACCTGCATTTCGCATTTTAGTTGGAATAAAACATCCTGTACCAAAGACAGTAATTTTAAATAGCATCTTGTCTATTTCATGTAACACCAGCAAAAGTAGGTGAAATGAATGCATATGCTTCAGGGAACGCCAAGGGCGGCGTTTGCCTTTGGTATTTGGTGCTATTGACATTTAGCTTTTACTTGTATGCTGTAGGAGATGCTACGTTTTACAGTGTTTCTACTGATTTTTTTTATCTTTTAATTTTTTGCTTGGCTGGCAACATGTTATAAAGGGAATGCCTTGTTTTCGAATGATGCATGTATTAAGAGCAGAGCGCAGAAGTGGAACTGTTGATATGTACGTAACAGATTGCATTGCAAGTAGATATTAATAGCAGAGCTTTTCTGATCCTCTTACTGAGAATGTTGTGTTTGATTATGAACAGGGATGTAGAGCGTGACAGGTCTCCATCTCCCAGAAAAAGAAGATACTCTGATGACAGCAGATATGATCAGGAATATTCAAGAAGGGAATACTATGATGACAGATATTCAGAAGGAAGGTGAATACCAAGCCCTGTTTCTTAATCAGTACGAAGATATTCATTTTAAAGAACAAAAGGTGAAAACTTCACAAACCTTTGTGTTATTTGTTTTTTGTTTTGTCTTCTTAGAAGGATGGAAAGAGGGAGAGACAGATACTATGAGAAGTGGGAGGAAAGAGATTCTGATCGAAGGAAGCAGAGAAGACTCTCTTCCCCTGATTATAGAAGTCCAGATAGGTCAACAGTTCAGAGCTCACATACTCATGAGGAGGCCACTTCAAAGAAGAAGAAAGAAGAAGTGGATCCAATCCTTACTCGCACAGGTGGTGCATATATTCCACCTGCCAAGCTCAGGATGATGCAAGAACAAATTACTGATAAAAATAGGTGAGTTGAAGGCAATGTTAGAATTCTTTCTGAAAAGCAGAACAGTTTTAAGGAATGTTAGTGTCAACCTTTTGAGGGCTGTGTTCATTGAGGGCTCTGGGCAAAACAAAACACTAACCAAACAACAACAACAAAACAACAACTCAGATTATGACTGTATCTAGTTCTGCTGTTAATGGAGAAGTGGGATACAGAGCATAAATGGGGATTTTCTTGGTAATACGTTAGAAACCAAAACATACTGGGTTATACCACATCTATGGAGAATTACACTTTGATATATCATGTTGGTTTGGTGAGTTTCTAGTCATTATAAGTGGGAACTAATCTTTGCATTTGTGCTGTGAATACTTTCTTAGCTGTTTTATTTAATATGTATCATAATGCTACCTCAAATTTATGCGTTAGTAATTTGTGATACCTTTGTAATAGCTTGGCATACCAGAGGATGAGTTGGGAAGCCTTGAAGAAGTCGATCAATGGTCTTGTCAATAAAGTGAACGTTTCTAATATAGAAAACATCATTCATGAGCTGCTTCAGGAGAATATTGTTCGAGGAAGGTGAGTGTTAAAATATTTTAAATCAACTCTTTCGTTTTTCTGTTAATATGTATTTCATTCGTTTGTGCATCCTTACATGTATTGTGTATGGGTACTAGTCTGACAGTAACATTTGCTTTAGGCTGTTTTGCCCTATGAAGAGGAGCCCCCTGCTTGGGAAAAGGGCTGAGGCCAGAAGGGTAGAGAAAGGGTTGTATGCTTGGAAGAATCAGACAGTACAACAGATACTATACTTCCTTTATGTAGGAGTTTTTCCTACTCATTTTACTTTATTGACTTGCAGTTTAGAGGTCTCTGTCTATTTACTTTTGTATTCCTGGATTCTGTGTGGAGTAAATAATACTTTTAGCCGACATCTACATTCATTGCCATTGTAATGTGGAGAGACGGTTACTGCAGTACTGGAGATCAGTACAAAATTGTGGCAACTGTATGAGTAAATATGATCAAAACTAGACTAGTTTCATTTGCATCCAGAAGTAACTAGCAGTTTCAAAACCAAGTATTCTGTTCCCATACACTCATGTGAAATGAGTTCTGTTCCACTTACTAACCCCAAAGTAAGCAGGATTTAATTCCTTACGCAGTTTGACTTCAGATCCATGTAGGGTTTTTTTTGGAGGACGCACAGTCTGATTTCAGTAGACCGTAGAGAAGACAGGTGGATAGCAGTGTGTACATTTGGAGAGCTTTTTTTCTCCTTGAGCTTTTGTAGTAGTTTAATACGATGATGGTCATATTCTATGTGCTAATGCGTTAGAAGAAGCAAATCTTCTTCTAAAGGGGTGAAAAAACTAAGAAGATTCTTTTCAGTCTTCACTGTCGATACACGTTTAGGAGGCATCTTTAGGTAATGTAATAATTATCATCTTATGAGCCCTCTGCTTCCATTCATTTAGGCTCCAAGTGGTCATTTACAAATAAGTTGTGTTCCAATCCATAGTTAGGATGTTGAAGATATGCTGGTTCATCAGAGAGAAGCTTTGAAAAATGTTACCTTGCGTGTTCTGGTTTTGCGTTAGTGACCTTTTATGAAAATATAATAATATAATTTCTATTTCCTATAAATTTGTTTTGCTTGTTTAGATTATTCATTTTACTGAGTCATAATTCTGTGTTTTTCATAAATAATGGCAGAACAGATGTTTTTTCTGTCACAGATAGGATTTTGTTGTTTTAACTAGGGGGGGGGAACAAGGCAGTCATACAAATCTCAGAGCTGAGAAAACTGTGCATTGGGGTTAAAAAAGGGCTAATTGCAGGATACAAGACAGACTAAATGCTTACAGCTTTAAAATTTAGTTCTAATAGGGGTAATACTTGATGAAAGGTATGGTATCAGCATAAGGGTCTCTGAACTCACACATTTTAGGCAGCTCATCTTGTAAAACTCCATTTGTTGGGCAATAAACAACTGTTTGACCATCTGGTATATGTCTAGCTGTTATAACAATGCAGTCCTATTTTGTGATACATCCTGAAGGAAAACATTAAACGTTTTATTACAAGAAAAACCTTAAACTTGTTTGTATTTGCAGGGGATTGCTGTCTAGATCCATTTTGCAAGCTCAGGGTGCCTCTCCAATTTTTACCCATGTTTACGCAGCTCTTGTGGCAATTATCAATTCAAAGTTTCCAAATATTGGTGAATTGATTCTCAAGAGGTTGATACTAAATTTTCGCAAAGGCTACCGCAGAAATGATAAGGTATGTAAAATATGGAGAAACAACATGAGGCTTGTTGTTCTGCTGTGTTAACCTTGTACCAAGTACTTTCGGTTAGGTACGTTAAAGGAACACAGCCAAGACCTGGGAACTGTGAACCATCGTTATACTTGTCCTACTGTGTTTAATGTACTCATGTTAGGTCTTGAGTATTCCGAAAGCTTGACAACTGATTTTAGGCTGGAATCGTGATGTTTTTTTTTTTATTTGGAAGTATTCAGTCCTAATCATAATTACCAATGTACCAAAATAGTTATTTTCTTGACTTCATTTAACTGATAAGCACAAACGTGTAGTAGGAATGTCTGTTATAAGTTTTTCTTTTATGTAAGACTTTACTATTTCTTGTTTTATTTGCAGCAACTCTGTCTAACATCTTCAAAGTTTGTTGCGCATTTGATGAATCAGAACGTGGTACGTTACTTTGTGTTTCTACTTGAGCAGTACTTTACATGGCTAATTTTTTAATATTTAGCTTCAAGACGGTGGTAACTCAAGTGAATATACTTTCCCTTTTCTAAAGGTTATAGGAAGTCTGCGTTCAGAGTTCCTGCTGGTGCTTGCTTTAAGTTGTTAGAACCTTTTTAGAGAAGATATTTTATCTGGTAATTTGTCTGTGAAGTTATCAGTGCTGTAATCTCATGAAGACTTAATCATCTGCGGGGGCAGAATTAGACTTGATAGCATTTGAATGAAATTTATATCAATCTCTTTATCACCATCCGAGCTTAGAAATGCCAGGAGTTCTGTCCCAGGTAAATAGGATACCCTGGTTTGAAACGTTCCTTCTTGCAGTTGTTTAGAAAGACAGTGGGAATCTACAATACTCCTTTAAATAAGAGATTAAACTAATCTGTGCTCTTTGCTTATATGCCTGATCCTGGAAGAGACCTGAGACCATGCACTTCCAGAACTACTGTTTTACATCCAGCTGGTTCTAGTAATCCAAGCGTTGCTTTATTTGAACCTTGGAAATGCATTCTAGTTTTATGCTAGTGACAAAATATTTTATAATTGCTGGGGCTCACTAGAGTGTAGCCACATTTCAGGTACCTCTGAATTATCTTTGTTCTGTGTGTTTGCCTTGTGTGTGTGATTGAACAAGTGATGTGATGTCCTCAAAGACTGGACTTCTCAGTCAAGTGAATCACTCCAGTAATAGTGAAACATGGTAAACTCTAGATCTTTACTTATATTCTTTCTAAAGGCGCATGAGGTTTTATGTTTGGAAATGCTCACCTTGCTTCTGGAGAGGCCTACTGATGACAGTACTGAAGTAGCGATTGGATTTCTGAAGGAGAGTGGGCTCAAGTTAACAGAAGTTTCTCCTAGAGGTATTAATGGTAAGTATAATGGGCCAAAATATTAACCCTTTCTTTTTTGTTTGTATGAAGTCCTTTTTCATATGAACATTCTTCTCTTTTTCCAAAGCAATCTTTGACCGTCTTCGACACATTCTGCACGAGTCTAAAATCGACATGCGTGTGCAGTACATGATAGAAGTCATGTTTGCTGTACGGAAGGATGGCTTCAAGGATCACCCAATCATCCCAGAGGGATTAGATCTTGTGGAAGAGGAAGATCAGTTTACTCACATGTTGCCATTAGAAGATGAATACAACCCAGAGGATATTCTTAGTAAGTTAGGGATAAAAAATATTTCTGATTTTATTCCACACAAAGCCAAATGGAAGACCTGATAAGCAACTTTTTCTTTATTTTGTATTTTAAACATTCTTTTTTATTTTAAAGATGTTNGAACATTCTTCTCTTTTTCCAAAGCAATCTTTGACCGTCTTCGACACATTCTGCACGAGTCTAAAATCGACATGCGTGTGCAGTACATGATAGAAGTCATGTTTGCTGTACGGAAGGATGGCTTCAAGGATCACCCAATCATCCCAGAGGGATTAGATCTTGTGGAAGAGGAAGATCAGTTTACTCACATGTTGCCATTAGAAGATGAATACAACCCAGAGGATATTCTTAGTAAGTTAGGGATAAAAAATATTTCTGATTTTATTCCACACAAAGCCAAATGGAAGACCTGATAAGCAACTTTTTCTTTATTTTGTATTTTAAACATTCTTTTTTATTTTAAAGATGTTTTCAAGATGGATCCTAACTTCATGGAAAATGAAGAGAAATACAAAGCACTCAAGAAAGGTAGGTGTGTGTATACATGTTTTATATGTAATAGATGTATTATATGTTTTGTGTGATGTGCATGTATATAATCTATAATATGTCTTAATGCACTTAGTGTACGTTTATATGGCATTTAGTGGCACAACCATTGTTACTAGTTCTGTTACTTAACAGCACATGGTATTTGTGTCCCGGATAACTGCCTTTCAGTTCATCATACATCTTTCCAACATATTCCTGTTACTGTCTCCAGTATTATTTCTACAGTTATGTTTTTATTCAGCTGTGACATACCTTCTCCACCTGAGACACCCTTTCACTCTTGGGTGTCAGATCGATTGTGTCTTTGGAAATGAAATTACTGTGCTCTGTACTCCTTTAATCTGGCATACTGTTCTTTCAGAAATTCTTGATGAAGGTGACAGTGAATCTGAACCAGGTCAAGAGGCTGGAAGTAGTGAGGAAGATGAAGAGGAGGATGAGGAGGAGGATGAAGATGGTAAGTGTGTGACTGGCTGTCAATTTTACTGTTGATTGTATTGTTTTTGTTTGTTTGTTGGAGGGATTAAACAGAAAAGGAAAGCATGATTTCTGTTACACATCTTAAAAAACTAAGAATGTTGCCATGTTAAGGGAGGCTTTAATCTGGAATTATTCCCAGATCTATGTGTTTAATACTGGCAAGTGGTATAGAGTTCAGATTTGAAGGGAAGCATTCTGTATTTCTGCTCTCTCTCTGAATATTTACCTGTTGGTCACAGATAAGATGAACGCTGATTTTTGTCTTTTTTTTTCTCCCTACAAAAATGCATGTGCACACACAATACTGTTCAAGTCTTAGCAATATTTGTATAAAAATATTGCATAGTGAGTTACAGGCCTAATAAAAAATAGATATGTTCTAAAAGACTGTAGGTATTTCTGTGTGCCTTAATGTTTTCCTATTTCCAAACTGTTTTTCTTTCACAGGCCAGAAAGTTACTGTCCATGACAAAACAGAAATTAACCTGGTCTCCTTCCGTCGTACAATTTATCTTGCTATTCAGTCAAGGTAAATATTATATAAATTATACATCATTACATTTCTTTTCATGTGGTTGAACTTGAATTCTCTTGTATGCTAAAACAAGATCTAAAATATAGTTTGAAAAACTATTCAGTATGGAGCTTGATTTAGTTGTGTAAAGCAGACTGTTTTGGCAAATGGATACCTAAATTATCATTCCGGGAAAAACCTTGTTTGTTTTAGAATATTTATCAAATTAGTGCACTATGGCTTTTCTGTGAAGATTATTGTAATCAATTTTTGAGTGGACAAAAGCCAGTGGTTTTCAGGTGTTTTAGCAAAGTGTATATTGCACAGATAAAGAGAATTTTTTTTTTTTTTTACCTTATTGCAGCTTAGACTTTGAAGAATGTGCTCACAAACTGTTGAAGATGGATTTTCCTGAAAGTCAAACTGTAAGCTTTGCCTTTAAAATTTTTTTTTTGTTATTAACATGAATATGAGGTATATCTGTGGTACTATGTAGAATCTTTACTTGTCCAGGGACCTAGTCTGTATAGCAAGCAGATGAATGGTGGTGTCTCCCTTCAGCTCTTGTTCCTCAGTACGTGTCTTTAAACCTTTAGAGCATGTAGGCTGCTATGTATTTTGTAAGACGTGCATCTTACGCAATTATTCTTTGCTGTCAAGCAGTTCATATGTTTGTTTAAAGCCTGTTTGAGAAGGTTTCTTGGCTGGGCTGTTGGAACAGTTACCCTATAACAAAAGTACTGTAACTTGGCAGATGTTCTCAGAACTCTCTCTGAAAGAGTATGGGGTTGGAGGTAATGTTTTCAGGCAACTGTGGACCTTGTAAGTAGAGCTTGAGCTGTAGGCCAGTACTAAATGAATTGAGTTGTGTTTTCACGGTCTTTTTTGGGTAATACTGTGTATTGATTTGAAACAATTTGGGCATGGGTGCTTTGTTGCAGTCTTGGAGATTGTCAGACAGAAATTGTCTGCAGACACTGTTTAAGATCAATTTGTGTGTTTTCAAGTAAAGAAAATTGTCCTTCAGCCAGTAAGCAATCCATATGAAATTAATTTAAGAGTTCAGGTGACTGCTATGTATTATTACCTGATTCTTCAGTTCTGTGCATGAAATGATTCAACACTACCTAAACGCAATACTAAGTATACATAGGATTGTGGCTTCCAGTGAAACCATAACCTGAAGAACTCTAAGCAGAGGAAAAATCCTGTTTTGCAGCAAATCAATTTAGGTATAACAAATAGAATGCCCAAGCTGCATCACATAATGCAAATATATCTGCAGTAGCGCTGCTTGATAAGTAACTGCTCAGCTAACCACTTCTCAGCGGTTGGTGTGCAGTAGCATTGCAGTCTCCCTCAACTACTCTCTATCCTGTAGTAGAGTTGTTGTGCTCTGGCTTGAGATGGAGACGTTTTTCATTTTGCTGTTAACTGAAACCTTCTTTTTTCAGAAATAAATGATGCTATTAAATAGAAACATCCATCTTGCATTTCCCATCTGATTTTTAGTTTCCAACTCTGCATATTCTCCTTTCTCAAAATACTCACCTACACCACATCCTTTTTTATTTTCATACCCTTTTTTTGGACAAAAACTTTCTCTACCTCAGCATTCTATTATTATTTTATGTAAAAATACCGTTTCTTTTCAAAATTTCTGTTGCAGGCTTACAAGCACAGTTTTCTTCTCCAACGTTCCAGTTTTTCTTTTTTTCTCTTGAGCTTTAACAAAAAGTTTTATTGCTGCTTGTTGTTGATTTCACTGATTTTGGTATTCTTGTTCTGTTCTTCAGCTGTGATTAGTTAGTAGTGTTTGAGTTACCAGCATGTCTTATCTGTCTTCTTGAAGGAAAAAATCAAGTCATTGAAACTGATATTCTTTACAGTTTTTTTTTTTTTTTTTAAAAAAAAGGGAACCATGCTTTTCCTGTGTTTTTTAGGCTCAGCTGAAGCCTGTAGATCAAAAGTTGAAGAACTTTGTTGTGGTCTGTACTATAGCCTGTGACAAGCTGTTCTAAACAGGCCTTTCAGTTTCTTCTTTGGGCATGTTTTGTCTTGACAGAAAGAGCTATTTCTGTCTTCAAGTGCTGTTATTATCTGTATTAAAAATGCATGAATCCAATGCATTGCCGAAGAATATTTAAATAAATTAAAGCTGTAGTAGAAGAATATGGTATTACCAGTTCCTCTGGCATCTGAGCTATGATGAAAACAAAAACCAAGCATGACTAAAATGTCAGAAAAAGGCTTTTGATTTCACTTTCCTTTAACAGATACTGCTTTCTCTGCTCTTGGAGGACTGTGTTTCAGCTTCTGATGCTTTTAGTTGAAAGAAAAGGATTTGAGAATCTCATGGTAGTACAGATCTAGACAGGAGTGACAAGTACTTACCTA
>VXAV01010091.1:286296-297149 GCA_013399715.1 Alectura lathami | reverse complement strand
GAAAAAAAAAAAAAAAAAATCAGTGTGTTGTTCAAAGTGAGATGTTCCAGGAGCTGTATAGTGATATAGTAGAGTTTAGGGGTAGTGGGAGTGGCTTTGTTTTCTTTGTTTTCAGCCTATCCTCTCAACTGATGTAGAGCTGAAAGATCCACAGTGGTCCTGGGGTTTCTTTTAGCTAACTGTAGCCCATGCACAGTAATGAAGTGGCTCATTTAGCTTATGCTGCAGCACTGTACTGTGTTTTGAGCAGCAGTTTTGGCTGAAAGGCTTGAAGTGCAGATTCTGCTGACTTCTTTAGTCCTGCGCTCAGCATTCCTTGTTACTTGAAAGTGGGATTGAATTAGCCAGCAGTAGCTTTCTGCAGGTGAATCTGGGTATGATAGTGCAGAGACTTCTGCTGTCAGCTGTCACCCAAAGCAGGCGCACCTGGGCCTTGTTCTGGTACCTGCGAGGTAATGTGTGTGGAGCTGTGTCGGTCGTGCTGAACCATGGGGAGGTCACAAGAGCTCCTCATCCAGGGAGGAGGGAAGATGCCGTGCCAGACTGCTCAGGCAGTCACATTACATCAATCACCAAAATACCATCTCACAGTATGATAAATTTTGTAAGAAAATTATCCATTTTTTTTTTTAAAGTATTTCTAAATAGTTGTTAATATATCATGGTTTCTAAAGCAGTTTTGGTTGATATTTAAGCAGTATTGCAGAGGTCAAGTTGTACATATTGCCTTGCAGTATTGCAATGAACTGTGAACTTGACTACAAAAACATTTTTCTTTTTGAATTGCTCATGTTAAATGAAGTTCACAAGCAGATTGCATGCATATTGAACATCAAATCCAATTCTGAAAATTACTTGTAATGCTGATTAGATTTAGATGGTACATTATTTTAACCTAGGAAGATGCTGTTTGTTTAATTAAGGCTCAAATAACTTTTCTTAAGATGCAAATGCAGGGAATACTCTAGCTTAGCACATGTCAAACACCTAAAATAATAAGCAAGTTAGGATGGGATGTTTTTGAAGCTCCAGGAGCAATGTAAGAGTCTCCCTGTCATAAAATTTGTACAGCTTTATGTCTACAAAGGAAAACACTAGTTCCTTGCGTTCCTTCTTCAATATTAAGGAAATGTGCCTAGCCATAAGGCTAATTTTCCTGGAGAATCTAAAAAAGCAAGAATCTGTTATGTCAGCAGAGAGAACTGACTCCAGTTACTTTACAACATGCAGAGAAAAGGGACACTTGTCCTTCAATGTATTTTGAATCAGAGAAACTCAAAAAAGCTTTCTGTTAGTCAAAGTATTTTTCAAGAAACAATGAATTTGAAATGTAAAATAAGGGAGTATTTTAGTTTAAAATGCCTGACACATGTATTTACTAGGTCAAAAGTGGCATGGGCAAAATATTGCTCTGTATATTGGAAAAACAAGGTCACTTCAGAGATGCTTTGCTTTTTATATCTAGTTTTCTCTTGTATGTTTTCCTCAGGCCAGTCTATAATTTGGCTATGACTGGAGTCAAGGATTTTCTTTTCTTGTCTACTCCTCATGAATATCATCAAGCCTTTTCTTCTAACTTCTTTAACAAACAAACAAAAAAATAAGCGGTAAGATGACAAGTTAAAACCTTGCAATGTTTTGGTAAACTGGTTTGTTAACCCATAAACTGGATAGTCCATTGGGAAAAAAACAACCTGCCACATATTGACAGAAGTTTAAACTGCCCTTTGTATGTGCTCTTCCCTTTCTTTTTGTAAAACGAAGGCTGCACTGGCCCTTGTTCCAGCTCCCTGCCTGCCCTCAGCCCGGTGGCACATGAAGGTGTTCACCTCACCAGAGGCCCGCAGGACAGGGCCATGGTGGCTGCGAAGGCCATGCTTGGCCCAGGGGCACAGCCGGCTCTCGCCATGTCACAGAGCAGACACATCCCTGCACCCTGCCCTCTGCCAGCGTGCCTGAGGGTATGTCAGTGTCAGGAGACTCAGACTCGGCTGGTGGCAGAACGCTGCCCTCACCTGGGGTCTGGAGTAGCCAAGCGGGAGCTTTCTGGATATGCACCATCTTGTTATGTGGGGCTGCAGACAGCCTTTGGGGCTTCATGGGAGGAAGGAGTGCTGAAGGGAGGACTGCCTCAAATGGGACGCATGCTAATGGATGTGCTTCCTTTGTGCAGGCCCTGAGCTGGGTGCCGTGCAGGCTGCCATGCTCTGAGGAGGTTCACAGGGCTCCTTCTGGCGCGGCGTGCTTTGCTGTGAGACAGCAGAGGTGAGACAAAAGTGCTTCAGAAGTTGGAGCCAAATGACTTACCTGATCAGTTATTGAAATGAGAAACTGAAAGGATGCAGTTGGGAAAAAAGAGTCCCCCTTTGCAGCTCTGTTCCTTCCTGTTCTCTTTTCCCCACACACACACACACAAAAAAACCTTGCTCTACCTTTTTGTAGAAGAGCGGTGGTACACCAGCCTGTTTTGATCACTTTTCTGTTTGAAATGGCAACTCTTTGAGATGCCTCCAGCAGTGCTTTGCAGCCCATCGTTTCCTCCTCTCCTTATTTATGATTGTGGCTGCATGAAGGCAGCGCAGGGATCAGTCGGCGGCTGTACCCGCTGTGGGGAAGGATGCGGCACAGCCTTCCTCAGGCTAAATCCATCCCTGTGCACACCCAGTCGGTTTGCTTCATTTCTGCAAAGTGATTCTTTCATTTCCTTTTTGGTGCTCTATTTACAGAGAGGCAAACACCCTGGAAAACTGTTCCAGCTTTGTACATATGCATAAGCACACACACTTGCATACAAGGCCTTCTATTTTCATTCTCTCTATATATAAGAGTTTAAGATTAGTTTATGTGTGAGTTAAGATAGTTCACTGCAATGCATTTCAGCTATTTATACTCTGTGTAATGAGCTTCATTGCCATACTGCCTGAATAGCTCCAAAATAGTATTTTTCATCTATACCCTGCTAAACAGTGCAAAATATTGATATTCTTAATGTCACGAAATTCCATAACATTAAGCTTGGGAAAAAAAAAAAAAAAAAGTACGTGGTACATTTGCTAAGGCTTTGTTGTGATGTATGATGTAATATAATGCTGCTGAAGTGGAAAATTATATATTTTTATAGTACCTAATGACAGGCACTTCAAAAGGTGGGATTATAGATACCAGCACTGTTAGTGTATATTTTGGTGTTGCATTCTGACATTTGATACATATGCAATTATACTTCCCTTTCCAGGAGTAATTTAAGTTTCAGCTTAACCAGAGCAGCCAGGAGGAGGCTGCCTGGGAGCGGCGGTGGCTGATGGGCATCCTGTGGTCTGCACGAATGGGGTAAGCAGCACGACCTTCTTCTAGTGCACAGGGCTCCAGGCCTGCCTCATCTTGGGTGCATGGATAATCAAACACTTTCTCCGTTTCACAGTATTTATGGGAAGGCTGTATTTCCATAATTGCAGTTTTACTGTAGTTCATGAAGAAAATACAGCGTGAAGACCAATCATTTTGATGATCTGTAGATCAGTTGAAGGAGAGCAGTTTTCAAGGTTAGTCGATGGCAGCTGTCATCAGTATGTGAAATTATCATTTTGAATGACAAGTTTAATTTGCCCTTTAACCCTAGCACTGGCTTTTACTCCATCTTCTTCATAATGACTCCAGTCTCCTTATTCTGTTGAGGACATTCTAATCCTTTTCTATGGAAATAAATTAGAGGAGGAGGGGTGGATGGCTCCCATCAACAAAAGGCCCTTTATTTTTGTTAATGTGCTTTCTTCTCCACCTCAATGTTCTGAATTATGTGTGAAATGTTTAGTTCATAGTCAGTAGGTGTTTCAGAAGATGCCACAAATCTCGCAGACTGTTATGGAATCATCCACAACATTATGAGAAGAAAGCTGTAATCTGTTTTAAATGTATTGTTTTCATTTTCATTGAGTGTCTCTCCTGTTATGAGATAGGGTAAGAAGTGCTCATTTTCCCCTCCATATAATATTCATTATTGCTGATGTCCAGCACTAAGTGCTTTTCTGTTCATCTGTTCTGTAAACACTACTTCACAGACTCCCTTCAGAGGGAAGGCCCCCCCAGCCTACCATTCGCTCTCCTTTTGTTCTTGCTCTAGACTTTGTGATTCTGCTGCATACTCTCCAGCCATCCAACACAGCAACCCAGTTGATGGGACCACTTGCTTCTAAAATGGGATTGTATTTTTAGTGTTACTTTGTTGCTTTTCCTTGTGCTTTGGAGCAGTCTGGGTGTTTGCTTGTTGCCAGTCACTGTGTGTTGACCAGGAACATTCATAGTTTTGGGGCTGTTTCGCTGTTAATCTTTTGCCATACAGAATACTGAGCACGTCTTTGTGTGCATTATATTCTAGCAATGTGTTTCAAATTCATGCTTTGTCTCTTGCCACCCAAATTAGTTTAGTTAAAAAGCTTTTAGTTTTAATTTTGTTAGGAACCAGTCGGTTCCTCTTGTGCAGGACTTGTCAAAGGCTTTTTAAAATTCCAGATGAATTATATTATTACAAACAGATTTCCTCCTATATCTTCTGGAGTTTCTTACAAGTTAATCACAGCTAAATTAATACCTTTTTAAAATATTGTTACTGCACATTTATTATGTAACTAAAAATAAGGCCAATAATTTTCCCTTAAGACCATTGGTACAATTTATACAAGTGACAACTTGGATTAAAGGATTAAATAGTTGGAGAAAATATGAAAATGTTTCCAAGGGGTTAATTCAAGGACTTCAAATAAATTTTAAAAGACATTTAAAAGGAAAGGTATCAAAATGAATAAGATAGCGTCTGGTCATGGAATTCCTCTCCCCTGTCTTGGTGCCAGGTGGTTGAGCGGCTTCGTTTGGAACAGCTTCAGGAGTAGTTGGAGTTCAATTTGTTTCATACCAAGGAGCAAAATAAGCAGTCAAATAAAATATTTTACTTCTTGAAAACATTCTTAAACACCTGAGCTGGTTAGCTCACTCACAAGAAGACATTACAGAATAACTGTGTTGCTACAGCAGGTGACAAAAGCATGGGGAAGTGTGACCAGCCCCTCTGAGTGCTTTAATCTATTGCCACACCATGCGTTATCACACACAGAGATGCAGCACAGGCAGCATGCCACATGCAGGAAGACCTGAGCACAGGCTATGGATATGTCCCCTTGGTTGCTCACCACCTGCCTTCAGGCGCTGGAAGGGGTCCTGATCTGTGCCTTCTGGGTGGAAGGACAGACAGCAGGACAGGGCGAGGGGACAGGCTGGCAGCCAAGGGAGGCAGAGTACCCAGAAACACAGTCTGGAGCTAGAGCCCCAGATCCTCGCAGCATGCCTGACAGCCCCACAGGGAGTGGTGATGGATACAACTCTCTACAGGAATAGCGGGCTCCCTGGCTATGCAGACCATTATTGTAGACAGCGCTGCACACAGCATGCTGTATTTACCTCCTGTGGAAAACAGAAAACACAGGAATTGTCTTTTTGAAGACTTTTGTTCCTTGCCTCCTCATACAGGTGCTTTGAAGTAGCAGCTCAGAGCTAGACAGGGTAGGTTGTGTCCTCCTGCTCTAGTCTGGGGCTTCCTCACTCCCTTCTCCATGCAGATTTGCAAGCGAATTTTCTCACCCTGCATTAAATTCTTTCCAGATCCTAATCTTACCTATTGGTCTTACAGCACAGATTGCTGAAGACACGTTAATCAATGGAAAAGGAGCACCTGGTGCTGGATTCATCCACAGACATCTCTCATGTCCATGAGCTGGTGGCGAGGGACAGATCCAACCTCTGGCCACCCGCCAGGCAGATCTGCCAATGTGAGGAGCAAGGAGGAAACCACAAAGGGCTCTTGCTTTTTTCTGTATTCCTCGTTCTCTTGCAAAGGCAGACTGAAAGCGGGCTATTGTGGAGAGCCCTTCTCCACACTGTCTGCTGTGAGTAGATTTTAAGTTCCAAAAGGAATGAGTGAAGGTTCAGCAGTTTTGTGGCATGATAACTGTCAGTAGAGACAGCTGTATCATACATGATTTCATTTGCTGACTTGGAACAGCCTGTCTGTGCCAGGCAGTTGCTAGAGTGCCATGTATTTCCAAAAAAGCCTATTTCCTGTGCCTGGTGGGAAAAGAAGTAAGAAAAGCTCTCCCTAATGATCTAAAAATTGTAAGAGAGAGGGACTTTGTGTAGGTGTAGCTCAGAGCTGAGCATCACTTTGTCCTCCTCTCAGTATGAGCTGAGAATTCCTTCATTCATTTCTACACTGTTTCAAATAGGGATTACTTGTTACAAGCAAACGAGACTGCCCAGTATCTTGCTTCTTTCCTAGTTGCATGTGCTGTACAAATGTCAGAAACCTTACTTTCTTAATATACCTGGACTGTTTGTGCACAGAATGTTGTCTTTCATTTCTGCTGAGCACTGCTGCAGCTGCGATTGCTGATGTCCTGATCAACTTAGACATTCATTTCACCTTTACAGTGAGGGGAAGAAGGAAAGAGTGAGTGCATGTGAACCATCTGGTAAAATAGCCTGTAAGCTAATAGCCCATTTACCTGCAGTCATTCGCATTCCATTCAATTTATTTCTTAGCATTATGATGAACTTTGATGAAACCTAATATATAAACTGTATTTATAGTCTCTGTGCATTGAGGCATTCTTTTACCCATGGGTAAAGCAGAATATTTGTTAGTTTTCCCTCAGCTTCCATCAGTTGGGAATGGCAGGAGCTCAGGGAGAAGTTATTCCCCCTTTCTGGCACAAGCAGTAAATCTGGTACAAAAATCTGCAGATCTGCTGAAACTTATAATAGGTCTTGAAAAGCCAACAGAGATCTGTGTGGCCCTCATTATCCCAGGGACTGCTGCTGTATTTCCTCACAGCCTGGCCTTGGCCCGCACAGCACCCAGGAGAGAGATTTGTTCTGCGGACTCAGAGGCTTCATGACATAGAAACAACACAACATACTTTTTACTAGCTTCAAGGCAGCACAGTGTCTGGCACGTGCTTTGCACAGGGCCCCTGTGCCCTGCTGCAGTCCCTGACCGCGGGATGTCTCAGCTCCGAAGGGTTCGTCATTCCCATGGGAAGGGTGTCCCGGAGCTCCCTGCGCCAGCCATGTTGCTGCTGCCCAAGGAGCTCCATCCTCAGAAGTCCCAGTACAAAACAAAGTGTGACTTTTTTGCAGCTGTAGTCCAGGTACTTCCCTTCTGAGTGCCCGTTCTGCTTTTCCTGACAGTGCTGAAGCTACGCTTTTTTTGGACATGGGAAAGCAGATCTCGTGTTGGTGCAAATTGTGCCATGCACACAAGGTTCAAAGTGCTCCAACTGTGGTTACAGTCGATGTAATTTGCTTTGGTGGATACTATTTTAGTGACTGTTCTTTTTTGGAACTGTGTAATCATACAGATGCAGCTTTTGATCTTTCCAACATGTAATTAAGCGGTATCTATTGCTGTCTTTTCTACAGAATGGGCAAGTAAATGAATGAAAGTAAATGTGCTGGGGGAAGAAATGCACAAAAAAACCTTAACAACCCTATTTTTTCAGCGCTGTTAGAAACCCTGAGAAAATCAGATGTAGAACTGAAGTGTTCATATGCCATACAGGCATTGTAAGGAGTGATTCATTATTTTAAAAATGTTGTGGGATTTAGCAGCAAATAAGGTGGTTATAGGGGCATAATTTTGTAAGTCTGTGAGACTGTTTGTTTAATAGGTTACTATTTAATTAAATGTTGTTGTTTGTTTGTTTGCTAAGTATACAATGTATTTACAAGGCTGTGTATTGGAATTAATCCCTAAAATGAGGAACTGATTTAAGTCTCCCAAATTTATTTTACTGTATTATCTGCTAAGTAAAATTCAGTAATTGCAGTATTAATCTTTAACCAATAACATAACCCAGTCTCAACACTGCATGAAATCCCTGTGCATTTCAGAAATTTATGTCCACATAATATACCCATCCCTCCTACTGGTTAAGCAGAAGTAACTTCCTGGGATTCAGATTTAGATTGTTTGGGTTTACCATTTTCAGAGATATGTATGCAGGCAAAAAATCTATGAAAATGGTAAACCCAAATAATCTAAATCTTCTTTTTGGTCACCTCCATGCTGTTCTTAATGCACAAGCATTTCTTGCAGGTGCCCAAGTACTGTGCCCTGCTGACTGATCCATATGACTCATCCAGAGGCTCTACAAGACTTCCACCCCATTGATGCAATTTCTCATATTTCTGCTGAAATTAGCCAAGCACAGCTGCAGTTTGTCATTTAAATGTTCTTAGACCTGGTCTCCATTCAGATTTTGTATAGATTAAACTATTTAGGTTAAGTTCAGTTTTTATTCTGTATTTTACCAGAAGTTATCTTTTGACAGGAAAAACTGAAGTGAGAGGGAGCAAAGAAAACATTTTAATACAGAAACAGAGAAGTTTTCACATGAGAAAGAAGTCCCTATATGCACCCCCTTTGTTGGTGGAAAGAAGAGCAATCAAAAAAAAACAACAGTCAAATACAATTTTTCAGACATAAAGAGTATGGCATACAGTGTCCAATAATGCAGGCAATGCTCCTGCAGACTTCTGATGTGCATCACAGAGCTGGTGGGTACGCATATGCGCTGGTATAGCAATATGCTTGCGTAGCCTTCACGTATTGGAACAACTATACCAGCATAAAGCACCTCATAGATGTGTCTTCTCCCATACACAGAATTTTATGGCATGCTACACCAGTTACGTTGAGTAGTCAAGTGATATCACCTGTTCTGCTAATTGGGCACTGATAAGCTTGTTTAAGATATAGACTGAGCTGTAGTTAGAGCCAAACCCTGTTTGAGTTGAAGTCACTATGAGGACTGTTATGTATTTTGTGATTCTGGATGGTGCACTGAGATTTCATACTGAATAGTATTAATTTGAGTATTTGCAGTTAGAGATTGCAATGCATTTTCACAATGATTTATTTTATTCTCATCTGTCAAAGAATGTCCTAAGGCTGTTGTGAAGAAGCATGGTGACATTCACCACCATGCTGCTTCTTTTACCTCAGACTAACTCCTCCAAGGAAAGCTTTGTCTATGTAAAGAACTAAAGATTACTCTTATCCTTGGTACCTTCTTCAATCCACGGCAGAAGCCAGAAGATGACTAGTTTCCTGTGCAGTCTAAACCACTAGCACTTACACTGGGCTTTGTATCTTGTAGTGTTCCACCATGGGACAAGTGAGAAAGATATGGTATATGTGCTTGGCTTGTTGTCTGTCCTTGAAGCGGCAGATCTCTTGGAGAGGAGACTGTACTTTAGCTGAAGAATGATCTTTTCAGTTCAGGTTTTCTTGAACCATATTTGGGTGCGCTATTTTTATATTAAAAGAAAAATGTCCTATATATGAGCATCCATGTTATATCCTCCTTGTTTTTGACTCAGTAACACAAAAGAAAAAACATATTAACTCCAGTTCCTTCTCGTATCCTTCTCATAGTTCCTAATTTCTTCCTGTATGCTGTGCAGGTAGTATTATTTTTAAAGACAGATGGGAGCTCAGGAGGTGCCTCTGACCTTTCACCTGTACTTTAAAAGAGACACTGAATAGCTCTTGTCTGTAAATCCCTGGTGATTTTTAATGGAGGCTGCTTTAGGAATATTGAGAGAAAGAAATATTCTAATTGGTTTTGTTTTTCAGCTAAAGAACAGTTTGTTTTCATGTTAAATGAAGTAGTGAAAACAAATAGTATGCCATCTGGCTAGCCTACCCAGATACTTTACCAGGAGGTTTTCAGATGTTCCCTTTGCTAGTTTTCAACTGAAGTCCTATATTACTAACGTAGTTTCTCTACCAAACTGTTCATCCCTGTCTAGGAGTTACCTTTATTCCCTGAGCTGAATTACAATTTGAAGCAGCTGGAACTCTTCTGCAATGATTTTTCCTGGGTATTGTTGGAATTATTTATTCTCCATATTACAAACTCTCTAGTGTTTCCAGCATTCACAGTAAATTACTTATGCAGAGGAGTAGGCTTCCATGTTATCTGTGAAGCTGATATTCTCCAGGGACAGGATAACATTGAATAGTCTCAATATGTATCAGTGAGCCCTCATTCCTGGAACAGATTGTGACTGAAAGGAAAGGTTTAGACGCTTTTCAAGTGCTTGGTAAGATGTCATACGTTTTTGTTTAGATCACTTTTTTCTGCTCCAGTTTCTCAAAGGAGAAGAACATACTGCTAAAAGATAAAAACATGTAAGGTGGCTAGGAAAGTAATGAAGTACAGATGTGAATATTTTATTAAAACAAAATATTTTTTGCTGATTTGTATTTTTAATACTGTTTATACTCAGTAGAATACTTGTTCACAAGTGATTTTGAAAATTGTTGTGAATATGTAAGTGAAACCAGAACGCTTTGTGAAGAAGCATTTATGACTATCCTGACAAGTGTTTGTTATTTATTATTGATATGGATTGTGCACATACAACCCTAAGAATAGCTCACAGATGTGATTTTCAAAGCATTCTGTAGATGGATAACAAACAATTCCTTGTGCCAAATACCTTACTGTCTAAATCCATGTAATTTTACTCAACACGCAACCAGGAAATAAAAGCAATATCATGGGAATTAGCTGACCTGTCACACAGTACCAACAGCATAGTTATGCATGATTGAATAGTCTGCAGGTAATTCATGGACCAAAGTATAATTATATAAGGAATTGATTGCATAATTTTGAAAAATGCAGATAATTTGCAGGCACCTTCCATAAGGTAAATTCATCAGCTACTGAGCACTCTAGAGCTAGCAGACATATGCTAAAAAAGAGGATGTCTTTGAGCAGCTAGGAGGACAATTG
>VXAV01010091.1:267683-281545 GCA_013399715.1 Alectura lathami | reverse complement strand
TGCCTCGCACATCGCCGGGGCTTTGGGACGGGCGGATTTCTTTAGGGAAGGCGGAACTGACCTGCATCAGAGTCACCCCGGATGAGTCAGTTAGCGGTGTAAGAGCAAGTGCTCGGCATCACAGATGTCTCCATCCCAAGCCCCACGGCAGTGGCACTCTACTCCAGGCTGATATCTTATGGGCGCTAGGTCTTTGCTTTGGGGGAAAGCCTGTAAATGAAAAAGTTTGGATGCTGGCTGATTCTAAAGCCACGAGTGCTAAAAAGTTTAAATAAATCTTAAAAGTGAACATTGAACTGCTGTAAGCTGCTGGTTGTTGGGGAGAAGTAAACAGGAACAGTTTTTTTTTTTTTTTTTTTTTTTCTCCATCCTCCTTGCTGCCACATCAGTGATGTCTTGCACAAAGTATAAAAGCAAGGTGCAAAACCAGCCCACTATTACTGTCCAGAACCCATGTGTTTTCATGCCCCTATGCAATGCTCCATGGAATGGCAGTGCAGCAGCCTCGTCACAGGGCTGTGTTGCTGTGCTCCTGGTGGAAGCCATACCGGCAGGACCCATGGGAGTGGGGTGCTGAGGGTGGCTGGCATGTGGGCACACTCCGTGTCATGCTCGGGCAGCACCAAGTACCCCAGTGGATGGCAGCCCCCACCCTGGCCCCCGTCTGCAGCAGGGGGGGCGGAGGAGGAGAGCAGGCTGTCCCTGTGCAGTCCTGAGCTGGTGCTGCAAGGGTTTGAGTGGGTTATGCTGCTACTCCTTTCCCAAATAAGCCCTTTTGCTTCTCTCTCCTGTTTACCAGGTCAGTATGCTGCTTCGATGGAAGGATGAGGCATGTGCTTTTTCTTTTTTCTGCTTTCTGAGTGCTAAGGTGTTTTTCCATGGCCGCAAACTCATTCCTAACCCTTCTGGTGTTTGACCTCCTTGCATGGCTTTTGTGTAACTTGCACCGTCTACAGCGAGCAGGGTTTGGTGTGATTCTTGTTAGGTAGACATGAAATCGGGAACTGTAAGATTAGTTGTACAACCTTTTTTTTCCTATTATTTGGTTAAACAATTCATAAAGTAGCTAGAAATTAGAAAGGAAACATTCTTCTTACAGGATGTCTTTATTAAGCTTCCAAGTTCTTGTGCTTTTCCCTGATGAATAACATAATGGATGCCTGCTTAAGCGTAAAAGTGTTAATAAGATCTAGGCAGCACCAGAAGATTTTGTGGCGTTGCCTCCTTACACCGTGGCTGGAGCTGTCCCTGCCTCTCTGCTCCACCTGTGCTGGGCTCTGCCCCCAGGGGCAATGGCTGATTCACACCAACTGACTCTCTCCTAAGCAACTGCTCTTAGCTGTTCCCATGTCTTTCCTCTCTTGGATTTTTTCGCTGAAGTTTTAATTGAGAGGATGTCTTCATATGCGACTACGTTTGCTCAGGGATAACATGGTGTAAGAGCTGGAAAAAGCCTCGTGGAAGATAATCTTTTGGGGGAAGTGTAGGCTTGTTAGCTAATTAGCTTGGAAGTCCTTAGATTTCAAACAGCAATGAGGGTTGCTGCATAAAACATAACAGATGCTGAAGTGTCACTGCAGTCTTTGCTCTTCAGGTTTCACAAGGGACTGTGGTTTGAGAATATTTGCTCTAAGAGTTTGATAATCTATGAAATGAGACAGTGTTTTTTTAAAGTGAGCATATGGAACAGCTGTGGTAGTCTTAAGCCCTGAAACATCCATCAGGCTGTGCTGGGATGTAACAGAAGTTGAGTGCAAGGTTTGCTCTAGTGTGCTGAAATATACTGCAAAGCTTAAATCATCTGTAGTTAATAGGAAGAAAAGATGACTTTGCAGTCTGAATAGGTTGCATCTGAAATTCTGTTACCGGTCTGTTTTAAAACCATTAGCATTCCTTCAATATGAACTTGTAGAGGGTGAAAAGTTACAGAACTGAAGTATTTCATTAAGAAAATGGTAGTACTGAATGTATGTCAGCCATCATGATACAAACAGGAAAATCTTATCAGGTGTCAGCCTGTGTTACTTCTGATGCAATGAAGGCAGAAGCAGATGCTAAATGCCACAATATCCCAGTTACTGAAAGGGAAATTTACTCAAATGCACAGACTACGCTGGCATCTCATATCCTCAAGCTGGTGAATGCACAGTGAGCTGAAGGAATTGCAGGAACTTGACTCTCCTGTGTGATTCTAACATCCCACTAGTTGCATAGGCTGGTGGATTTTCACCAGAAGCTCTGCTGAAAATGTTTTTAAAGCACAGTGTTTAAAACAAAGCATCTAAAACACTTTGAAAATCTGTGTTGTAAGGATTTTCAAGTAATACAATCAAGTAAGGAATTTCAAATAAAATTTTATAAAATTCATCTGTTTTCATTTGACTGAGTTCTACCTTGTTGGAGAAAGTGCTGAAAAACAGTACCTGGTGTTCTGATACAATTCTTGGCATCAGTAGTGCGTTGGTGAACTACAGGATAACAAAGTACGTGGTGTTTTGTTTCAGTATAATGTGTTTTTTAATGACGAGGTCAGGGTCTTACTCTGCCCCTCCCAGCCCTTTCAAACCACCAAAAACCCCCTTTTTCCTTATGGTCTGCAATTCATCACATTTCTTGAAGATAGCCTAATGTACTTCCAAGAGTGATGAATCATGCCCATTAACCTCCTCAACTTTATTGTGTGCTTCCTTTCCAGATAAGTGTTCTCATCAGATTGTCTGCAATAATTCTTTTGAATATTTCAGAATTGTGAAGTGTAGAATCTTAACATGTATGTTGTACATTCTGCGTGCAACTGTGATTTTTCTCGTGTATGAGCCAAAGCTGACATTGCTTTCTATAAACATATTAATTGACATGTTAAAAATTCATTAGAGAACCTGAGCTGCCAAGGCTTGTAAAAATAGAAGCCTTGTAAACCAATCTAACTGTATCAGTGCAGTTCCAATCCTTTGCTCTTCAATATTGGCACCTTAGTGTTTTGCTGCTGTTGAATTGCCAGGCAGGTCTTGTAAGGACAGGTGGTGCTAATGCGCGTCTAGCTAAACTGCACCACTTACGTTATCGATGATGATTTGGGTATGAGTAAGTTAGGCCATTATGGAAACAGCCTAATTCCTCAGTGAAATTACCCTGCAACACTTCATTTATTGGCAACAACATTTTTTAGTGTTAGATATTTATAATGTGGTAATGTAAGGGAGAGAGGTAGCAAAAAAAAGTGTAACAAGTACAAGATAAAAAAAAAAAAACCACATCTAAAATCCTTTTCACCTTGCATTCAGCTTTTCATTTATGTAGCCTTCTATGTAAGGCCCATTTCATAGGTTTTAAATGTTGCAAGTCTGTCTTGAACTGAGAGACCACATAAACAGGTTTCAATTTACAAATAGGTGAAATGCACATTCTTCTGTTACGCAGGGTCTGCGCCACTACACCTTTTGGTTCTTGATTTTCCAGGCCTTTTCTAGGTTATTTTGCTTCATGACAGGATGATGGGTTGTGGTATTGGTGAAATGCTCCAATTCTGGAGTATATTGGACAGTGTTTCATTACTCTTGGCTTTCTATTGGAAATCTGTCCATTTGGTGCAGAGATGCCAGTGCTGAGAATGAGTGGGGCTCAGGGCATCCCATTTGAATATAGTAGACTATCAGGTCTCTTTAGGCCTCCTACAACTGGATACAATTTCAAAGATTAATTAGTTTAAGGATCAATGATGTGACAGACAGCATCAGCACAGTATGCTTCAAGATGGGAGAAAAGAAAAAGCTATAATGTGATTTTTATGTAACTTGGCTTGTTTCTCAGTATATATATGGTTCTTTCACAACAATGAACTTTGAAAATGAGTTTATTTTTCCAAGTCAGGGAAATAACATAATTTTGAGCATAGAGTCTCATTACCACAGCTTATCCCAGAGAAGATGAATTTGGGTAGGAGAGTAAGTAAACGCTCTCAAAGTGCCTGTACTCTGCCCTGGTCAGCAAGACTTCCAAAGAATATATAAGAACCTCCTAATGGGATTTTATAATGGAAATGCTAATGTAAACCAGCAGAAGAATATCTAGTCTGTATCTTTGCATGACTGCATGTGGCAAAGAAAAAAATTGCTTAATCTTTCTTCCTCTGGCCACCTGCTAATAATTGGCTGGTGAATTTTTGTCTTGGAATTGCAAATGCATGTAAGTGCCGAGATGCTCTTCATTTTTCTGTTCAAAATGAGATTATTTACTACATGTTACTAATTAAGAAAACCCCTTATACATCAGTGTCAAAGCTCTATGGAAGAAGATTCTGCCTTTGTCCCTTCCTGCAGCCTTGTCTGCAGTGCAGGTGCACTCTGTGCCAGAGCTGCATGTTGGGCGAGCTGGGGGGCCTCTGCATCATCAGTACAATCTGGTGCTTCACCCGCTCCCTTGTTAGTCAGCGAAACAAGCACATCAGTATTGTAGACATCAGACAGCATTAATGCAACTTAGAAGTTGCAAATTTAACTATTTGAAAGTTAGGAAACACCAAAAATGTTGTCTGTGTGACCTTAACTGAGCCTGTTGTTGCATATAATAATGAATCATTTATGAATCATTTTTCTTTTTTTTTTTTTTTCTGTGGGACTCTCACCAGGCTTTGTGAACAGGGTAAGTAATGCTGTCTTGGTGATAAAATAAAATTTTTGCAATGCTTCCATGATGGGCTTCCCCCCACATAGATGGGGAACTTCAGCACAGAGGCATCTTCAGCAATGTTAGATGCTCAGCTGGGGAGCTGTTGGAGCTGGTACATCAGTGCTTAGACTGATGTAACGTGTGTTCACAGCAGCGCTTCTGTTGCCTTGCGTTGTAGTGAGTGAGCGTTCAGCATGTCTGTAAACTAGAGCTCAGTTACGAAGCCAGGTTCCCAGGAAAGGCGTGCGCAATGAGTGACGGTGGAAGGCTTGATTTCAGTGGCTCGCTTAGCATTACTAGCAGATCTGTGCAAGAGGCCAGGCTACAGGCAGATTCTGCATTGCAGCACTGAGAGAGTTGTCAGATTTTTTTTTCTCCTCTCTTCCAACTTCTACATCAAATGAGGCCTTATTTTTAGGACATAACAGTTCTTACAGGTTACGTTGATTCATCTCCGGTCTGTGAGAGGAGGGGAAACATGATCTTGTAATTTAAAGAGCTTTTTCTTTGAGCAAACTATACAACCCGTAAATTCAGTCCTCAGGAATTTTGGTAAGTCTCGCATTGTTCATTGGTGCTTTTCAAATGTTTAGATTCAGAGCATAGCTTCTGCAGGTTATGACTGAAGCAGTGGAGAAATCAACTTCATGCTACTGTATTTGAGCATTAGAGATGAGGCTTGATGTGCTTTATTTGATTTTCATCGGTATTTGCTCAGTTGTGACCAGATACTATCATGGAAAACTTCAGCATGTTCTTTTAGACAGCATGTTCTTTTCAGACGCAGGAGAATCTTATTACGGATAGAAAGTTTTGGAAGTCTGAAATGGGATGATGACTCTCCCAGACCCATAGATAATACAAAGTAATACGAAGACCTTTAATAGTATGGGTAGGGATGTTTGGTGCTATTGTCTTTTTCTATATTGTATTGAACTGCTCCAAATTAATATATTTTCTGCAAAAATAACTTCTTTTAGATGGAAATCTCTCTTCTCATAGAAGTACCTGAGACTGCTGTAGCTTTACTGATCTGATTTGAGCAAGTCTGATACCACTGAATGTGGGACCATGGCAGGCAGGTGGCAGATGCTCTTGAGCAATTGATGTTCTTGAAAGGATAGACAACAGCCGCCCACATGGGCAATTTCTTTCTCTTTCAACCGGATTTGAGTAAGCATTTCAAGTCAAATTCTGCTGTCTCTCTTTAGCATGTGGGTTAGTCTCTGCAAGCCAAGAGTAGTGCAAAAATAGCTTCAGAAACTAGAAAATGGAGCTTTATGACTTCAGCAGACATCAAAGTAAGCTGCATTGATCAGGGCTTTATGAACTTCAGAAACATCAAAGAAAGTTGCATTGGTGATCAGTAGTAACAAATGTTGACAGAACTAATGCCATAATTTGATTATATTGTCAACGCTGTTGTAATACCATATGTTAACTCTGTAAATGTGATGTCTCTCGATTCCCTCGTAATTACAATTTGTTGTGTAACTCAGATAGGATTGGCAGGAAGAGTGAGGCAGACAAAACAGGAATGCTGTAGGGCTCGTTTTTAACTCTTTCAGTGAGCTTACATTAGTCAATATCTTCTGCATCTGACTTAGTGGTGGTTGATTGCAGTGTAAAAGCCTGAAAAACCTCTTGCCTTAGAGATTGATGGGATTCATATGTGTTATTTATAGCTCTCAGAGGCTTTTCACCTTGCCTTCCTAAGTGTAAATTAGATCAAGTTTCTTATAGTAGTTCTGTAATAAAAGATTTGAAATCTTTTCTCCACATCCGAAGTGGGCATCTAAGTCTTGATAGGGACATGAAAACTTCCATCTTGTTCAGTGGAAAAGCTTTATCCTAATCTGATTTAGAGAATGTTTAGAAGAAATGTCCGTGCTGGTTTTAAGCACCAGATGACACGACACAGAGGGCAGCAAGGAGTCTGTGGCTGACAGAAGCGCGTGGGGTTTGTAATCTCTGCGTGCAGTGCTGCAGCTGCTTCCAGCTCTGTACGCAGTTGATCAGAGGCTTATTTTACTGCGTGGTTATGACAACTGTGGGATCTTTGACAAGGAGTTTGGAGCCAACAGCTTGTTTCATGCTGAGCATTGGGGGTCGTGGTGGATCTGCTTTCGTGCACTACTACTGTATAAATATGTTTGCAATATTAACATGATTTTGTGTGGAGTGACTCTTGTTTTTGCAAAGCTGGAGGTCACATTTTGAGGGACGCTCCTTCAAAGTTTTAAATGTTTCTGATTATGAATGTTTGACAATTACAGGTGTATATTCGTGGCTGGTGTTTACCATTATGCTGCTGCTGTCGTGCTTCCTCTTCCATCTTGTCAGGTTATAAGAACCCTCAAATTCTTTTCATGTTGCTGACTTACTGCAACAAACGAATATACTTTTAAATATCTTTAAGGCTGAAATTGCTGGCATTGGACCAAAGGATTAACTTGTGCTGTTTAAACTGATCATTTCAGCTTGCATTTGGGTGGGCACAAAGGAGCACACAGAGTGAGTGGGGACTTTGCAGGCTGAGGGGGGCTGGCCTCGCCCAGCCCAGGGTCAGTACTGTGGGGCCTGTGCCCTCCCATGCCACTCATCCCTGCTGCTCCTGACCGTGCGTGTCCTCCAGGCCTGCCTCTTGTCCTCCCATCAGGCAGCCTAATGCCTTGGTCTCTGGCCTCTGCTTCAAGCAGCTGCATTTCTTCACTTTTCTAAATTCCTGCCCATGTGATGGCTTGATGCCCTTAGCATTTGAGCCCAGCTCTAAACGTTAGAGTAGCCAGAGACTCACTGGGATATCCGAGTAAAATACAAATCTTCTGATAGACGCTGCTGCTTTGTTAATAAAAATGTCTCGGAGCCCCTTTTCCAGTAGCTCAAGCCTGAAATAAAACTATTTTTAAAACATTTCCCATACCTCTTTTTTATTCAGTAGAATAAAAAAGAATGCCCTTTATTTTTAAGGCTTGGTTGTGAAATCTGTGTACACACAGAGAATGGAAGAACACTTGATCTTCCTTATTTTAAGGTATTTGGTGGGAAACCAATTTGATGAAAACAGATTATAAGAGTGCTATATAAACACTTGACTATGCCTTGCAGGTATGCATTATTGTGATTGATGAATACATTTATTTTTTAAAAACTCTGAAATGAATTTTCTAGCATTTGATGATGGTGAATTTCTTTAGTAGCTGCAATCATTACATCATTAAAAAGAAAATGGAGAAGGAATAAAAATAAAACATCTACACATACCTATATAAAAACCCCCTAGAGAAAATGCTCTTTGATTTAGAGGATCATCCTCATGTTCTATTTTTACATGACCCTGTATAATGGGTTTCTTGCCCACTAACAGAGGCTCTAGGTGCTACAGTAGTATTATGCATGCTTAAAAGACCTCTTGGGTTGTAATCGTTTTTTAGTTCTGTTAATATGTCTGTAACAGATTTACCTCTGACCTTCAAAGAAAATGTTGTACCACGTGATTGCATTGACTGAGGAAACAGATTTTTTTTTTTTTTTTTTTCTCTGAAGAAACAGTAACTTTTTGGCAAAGGAATCCTGTAAATACCCTGAAGTGTTCACAGTTAAGTTTAACTGCTAGATTTAGGTGTGTTTGATTAATGCTTTGCATTAGTGCATGTATAGATTTCTTGGATTGTGAATTTGTGTCTTGAAAAGCATAGGAGCTTGGTCTAATAGGAAAAAAAAAATGACTACATTCAAAGATTGCATACAAGACTGCACCGCAACATGTGTGCAAGGCAGAGTTACGCCTGTTATTAAGAAAGAAGTGAAAGTCTGACAAAGAGTTTCACAAGGCTTCTATTCTAGGAAATTAAATATTGATGTTTTTCAAATAGTAGTGCCCATTTCTAAGAGAAAAAAAACAACGCCTACCTCCTTACAATGTCTTTTAATATTTGTCAATATTTTACACAAAACATGGCCAATTTTAAATCTCTCTGATGTGCAACAATGCAAAATTATATGCTTAGCTGACCTGTTAATTAGTTCTCATTCTGTCTCACATGATTTATAGCTCTGTGACTCCCAGGTAGAAATGATATATGACTTAATGAAGTGGAAAGCTAGACTAAGTTCACACCTCCAATTGTTTAATGCTTTCCCTAGCTGGGTGAGTAGTGTGCTGGGAGGAGGAGAAAGCAGCCGTAAGCATCTTCTCATTTATTATGGCAAGGACATAAAAGTCCATGCTGCTGTGACTTACAGTTGTTTGCTTCCTTGTCACTTCCAATTCATTGGAGCAAGGAGGGAATGTGACTTTTCCATAAAGCACAAACAAGAATGGAACTACATGTGATCTTTCTTGCACAAACTTACTTTAATGCAGCTGTTCCATGTATTCTCTCAATCTAGCTATCACTTTTTCTTTATATGAGAGAAATAGTATTCCAGCGTTACTTAATTCCAGTGACAGGGTACAAAATTCCCCACAGGCAAACAATTTTTGTTAGCTCAGGGTTTTTGAGGTGGCTTTTTTTTTTTTTTTCTCTCCCCAAATGACTAATTACATTTGTTAGTTTTGGAATGTTTGTCTTTACAACATCTTTGATGAAGTGGTTCTGATGTTTTTAACTGCAATACTGTACATCCAAAATAGTTAATTCTGGATTTTTACTCATTTTAATGGTTGTGGTAATTCCAAAAATGAATTACAGAGTTATAGAGGCTTTCTCAGCACTCCTGAAGTTTGTTACTTTTCCTAGAATATCTCCAACAAGCTTTGACTTCTGCTACGCTCTTCCAGAAGCCTGTTGTGCCATATCTAATAGGGACCTTGCCCAGAGTGCGAGGAATGCCAGAAGAGCCATTTCCAGAGTAGAGTAAGGAGTGTATGTGGCATTCACAGAGTAACCCTGAAAGTGCCCGCAGCTGGAATGGCAAATTTCAAAGTGCAATCCCTCTCATGCTCTGTCTTGCTGAACAAGGTGATCTGCATCACTGCTTTCAAATCTGGATGGAGGCTTTTTAAAGGTTAACATGTCAGGCTTGCATCTTGGCTGTAAAATTTTGGCAGTGGTGGTGCTTCCTAGTTCTCTGAGTGTGTTCGTTCACTCTTCGCTGTGGGTTAGGCTGAGGTCACTTCAAGCTTTCCAGTTTTATCCAACTTATCGTTCCTTACCTTGACGTACAATCAATTATATTTCAGAAGGTGATGTTCTGTAGGGAGTTGAAATGTTAATTACCTATTTTTCTAGGTAAACATATGTTTGTGGTTATGTGAAAATAATAGGGTAACACTAATAATACCTTTACGTAGTTAGGTGTTTGCATACCTGCTGTCACCATGAGGTTATTATTGAACAGTGGTACTCTTCTTCCCAACTGGTGTTTTTTGAGGTACAGGTACACTGATGTACTTGTCTCCAGTCATGCAGATGCATTTGTGTCTGCAGGTCCTTCCTTTTCGAGGGAGGTTGTCACATGGGCACTGCTCCACCTGCGTGAGATCAGAGCCTAAGAGTATTACTGGCAAATGTAATTGGATGCTAGACTTGGGTTGTAGTGCAATTTCATTCCAGTGTCACCCAAGATTAACTAAAGAACTTGAATGATGGAGGACATTTTAGCTGCTGAATGCTTGGAAAATCATTCTAGAGAGGAGGGCTTTTTAAATTAAGAGCTGCGGACTGTGGGCTGTTACCATGTGTAATGTCTTGCTCAGCAAGAAGTTATGAAGTATTACTTGTTGCTTAGTATACGTTTAAATAATAAATATTATTTCATTTGAAATAATTTGATCAAAAAGTAGTATTTAAATATCAGTATAATGATTATTTTATGCTCATTTTGTATATTTGAGTGACATTTTTCACTGATGAATCTTATCTGCATAAGCAAGTTGGAACAGGCATCTAAAAGTCAGAGTCAGTATGATGAAATCAAATATTTCCCAGTTTGAATGAAATAATCCATTAAAACTGTGGACACTGAATGTCATACTGGCAGTGTTTAGGTTTGCAATGTTTTAGGAACCTTGGGATTAGTGTTTATCTGTCCCATAAAGGACACAAATCATTTAGATTAGACGTAATCTGATTGTATTGAAGTACAAATTATAGCACAAATGCCATTCAAGTGGGTTAAGTGACCAGGCCTGGTAAACACCATATGACTGCTGATTGGTCAGTGAAAGAGTATTAACTGAAAGATAATGATGGATTTTAATCCAAATCTCTAAGGCACAACAGCTGTAGTTCCCAAATGAGTTCACTCTCTGACAGAGTTCTAGGACACTGATTTATTTGTTCCCAACTATTTCTCTTATACAAGAATTAATTTGGAATATAATTCATTACTTCTAGATAGAATATGGCTTTCTTTGATTAGATTTCTATCCTACTTTCAGTAAATGAGATCACAGTGGCTTTTATGGACATTGGAGAAATTGCAGTATATTTCTTTCAGTGTTCTGCAGTACATTAGTGTGAATTGGCTTAGGAAAATCAGCTGACATTCTTCCTTCTTCATGTCTATTATTAATAAGAACTTCAATGATTGCACAGTTTCGGGTTCTCTGTTAAAACTACCCCCCCCCAAAGAATTTATGCATCCCTTAAATAAGTGTGTTCATTAAAGGAATCAGATGAATGACTTCAAAGGGAAAGTAATCTAGCTTTGTGGTTCTCTGATCCATCTGTTTAGCTTGGGAAGACCAACAACAGAAAAGATCAAATGGTCCTAAATTACTGTTTACATTCCAAGCACTCAGACATAAGAAGAAGAGTTAAGGTCCTTTAAAATGATACTGTTACATATTATCTATCTTTGTATCTGGAAAATGTGCATGGTTAAACTAGTCCTCTCCTGTTCAGGATTCATTCAGATGATCTAGGCACTGTGTGCCCTCGGGGCAGAAGCAAGCAGTATGCTCAGGCTGTTTTGAGAGCAAAACCGGAGTCATTGAGCTAAGCTGTGTTTTGCCCTTCTGATGTAGCCTAAAGTCCAGAAGCACTCCTAACTCTGTAGCAAGTGTAAGTAGGACCTTGTCCTTTGGTTTTACAGTATAATTCAAAATACAGTTTGGAAGCCTTTTCCTGGTACAGAAGTTATTGGTGGACTGGGAACTGGGAAGATGTTGTTTGGTGCATGTTTACAGAAGCCCTTGAACACCTTTGCTGTAGCAGTCTGAAATGCCTTTAGACAACCATGACAAAGAACTCGAGACCTGCCTCTTCTTATTTGTTCTCATATAAATGTGACAGACACTGCTTAGAGTTCAGAATGCAAGAACTTTCTCACTGAAAAGCTGGATAAAACAGGCTTCCAGTAGATGGAAACTACATGACGGGTGCCATCTTTGCGGATAAAACTACTGGATGTGCATTCAGGTACTAGGATGTCTGTTTTAGTGCCATTTCATGGAAAGAGTAATGTGAGAGAAACTGACAAGGTGCCCATATATGTCTTATATATTATGTATGTGTGTGTACTTGTATATGCTTGGCCCAGCAGTAGCAATGACACATAATGGTGTTGTCATGCCTGCTGAGGGAGTTGTGCAAGAACTTTGTTCTGCACTGAGGCAGGCTAGACTAACCTGTTAAATTTTTGTTTCTTGTGTTGGCAGCATGAACATGTCTTATAGCTTTTGACACTTTGAATGTAGTTAATCCATAAGTGATTGGCTGTGTAAATTTTTTGGTCATTGGCATTTATGAAGCTGAGCAAACCCAAAGGTGGATGTGAGCTTGCTGCCGTTCTTCACACACTCCAGTTATCTTTAGGAATTCTTGCGGTGTGAGGAATGTAAGGTTGGACCACAAGCATGCAATGAGAAACTAAATAAAATGCCAATGGTATCCGTCCCATGACTTCCTCCTGCAAGTTTGTCATGATCCAATGTGAAACTTGAATATCTTCAGAGGCTATGGCATTTAGGTTGATCAGTATCAGGTTGTAGTTGTACTGCAGCTGAAGGTTCTGCTATAGCATCTGTAGTTGTGTTGAGTTTGCTCTTAGCATGCTTCTTTCTCTCTATTGCTTGGTAATTTTTTTTTTTTTTTGTTGTTTGTTTGTTCGTTCCTTCGTTCCCTCCCTCCCCCACTTTTAAGGAAAGAGATTTTTCATATATCGGAGAGGAGGGTGAGGTTTAGGGCACAGCCTCATTTCCTGACAAATACTTGTTATTCATTTCTAGCACAGCTAGAACCACCTTCTGAGCCAATGCCCCAGTTAAAACACTAGCAGGATTGAGGAGACTTTGGTTCAGGAGCTAAAGCTGCCATCTCACCTACCTTCTTAGTGTCAAGTTTCATTCTCATTTTAAATGTAGGGAAAAGTCTTTAACAGCAAATAAAAACAAGAATGTTGAAAGTTGCTTCTGTAATGTTTAGTTAAGCTTTCCATCTTTCCATTTGTGATGCTTGTTTGAAAGTACTGAAATGGATTGTCAGGGTGCTATTTAATGGCTATGCAATTTCTGAAAAAATAAAAATGTTGACTAAATGGATTCAATTCTAGGGAAAACTTTGGCAACTAAACAGGATTTTCTGTGGGGAGATAATTGTGTGTGTTTTTGTTGTTGTTGTTGTTATGTTTGTTTGTTTGTTTTCTGGAAACTACATCTGTAAAATCCTTTGCAAGGGTATTTTGTCCAGTCTCTGAACTATAGTTTCTTTCCCATGTGGTTTCCTGTGAAAAATGACAATCTGTTTCTGCTGATGGTTGACTTAGGCTTTGTTTGTGCATCTTAGATAAACGACTGATAAATATTTAAAAAGAATAAAGTGTCATTTAATTGTCAGTTTGGTTACTGATTGGATCAGCCATTTAGCATCAGCTGCATGAATTACGATAGCTAAGAACTCTCACTGATACTTGCCAGTTATTTAATTGCTATACCTGATGAATTGTGATTAAACAGACCAAAGCCTCGTTTGTGTATTGTTTACAAGTATGTTGGTGAATGAACTGGTGATGCCCAAACTTCCTCCTTTTCAGGGATGAGGAAGCATTAATGTCACAATCATAAAAGTGATGAGTCTGCATCTGGAATTCAGGGAGCTGTTTTGATTGCTGCCCTTGATGAGTTCAGATAGAGATGGGTGCAGAGAGTGAGTCTGAGCAGGGAAAGGGACATTCTAGTTTTCATGAGAAGACTTCCTTAGCATTAGAATAAAGCTTAAAGGTAGTTGGAGGTTGTTTGAACGTGGAGG
>VXAV01010091.1:196037-219915 GCA_013399715.1 Alectura lathami | reverse complement strand
CTTGAATTAACTGGTAAAGGAAGGGCATCCTATGTGACCAGGTTGCCCTAAAGGGATAGAACTGGTATGTCTCTGACTCCCTGGAGGAAATATCATAGCTAAATGCGTGTAATAAGGCAGCTGAGGTACCAATAAGAAGCTTAGAGGTTAACACAGCAAGATTAGTGCTTTATCCAGACTGGAAAGACAGGATGTCATCTGTATTCTGTGAATAACCTCCTAGACAAAAAGCTTACTGAATATAACGTGATTCAGAGATACTTCAGAGTGAACTAATCACTCTGAAATGTCCATGTGATTTTGGGCTGATAGCAACATAGCTTACACAAAAATCATTAAAGCATTAGCTTTGAATGCTACAGAGCATGGGATGGGATCTTCCATCAAAAAGTCGGGTGGAAGTCTAATGGTGATTCTGATGCTGTGGTGGTGTTCCTGGATGTGGAGGTAGGCAGGGTGGTTTTCCTGTTTCCATCCTGGAAATACAGCCTGGAAATTTTCAGGCAACCTTCTGTACATCCCACACTTGTTTGTGCACAGCTTTAGGAGCATATGCTTATATTCATAGTAGATATAAATACTTAAGAAGTCTTGCAAACATTCAAACAACTGTGTGCATCTCTGAAGCTGCAGACCTTTGGGGATGGATTTTAACAGGTACAAATCTGCTTCTAGTTCTGATATGTCGATACAGATGCCATCTCTGCAAAGCCTGTGGCTTTGATGGCTTTGTAGGAAGAGAAAACTGGCTGCCAAGAAAAATTCTCTGTCTTGTTTCAGTCAAACAGTTTAATTGGCTTTTACACATAAGGGTGAAATAAAAACAAGCTACTACTTGTCACCACGCTCTGGGGGAGACCGGTCTCTTTGTAGAGTAGCACACCTGTCTGTTTCAGAGGGAATTCCTTACAACAGACCCTGTCCTCCTGTACTGGCATGCAGCTGCTTGAGCCCAGAAAGCATCCCTCCTGCAGCGCAGAGCCCTGCACATTTTCCTCTTCTAGAATACCCCAATGTGGATTCTGCTCTGCTGGTGGCTCTGTTCCTTGCAGCTTTCTCCCTGTCCATGATCTGCAAAGTAGCTGTGCTGATGTAGCAGTGCGTATTCACTCCAGCTAGCCCTACAGTGGGTGTCCTTGCTCTCGTGGGCTCCAGAAATGCTTTGGGGTTCCAGTGTGAGATCTGGTGCAAACCCAGAAAAAACATCATGAAAGAGGAAAATGATTCAATGCACAAGAAGAGAGAGCAAAGAGAAATGGTGAATTGAAAGACCAAGAGAAGGAAAACTGAGAAAGTGGCAAATGGAAAGGAAGGATTGAAAAGAAGGGAGAATGTGCAGTGCCTTTCTAATTTGAAGAGGCTGTGTGGGAGAAGACTGGAGCCAATACACAATTCACAGAAAAACAGATATTTCCCTTCACATTTACAGAGCAGGGGTGGAAATTGCGCTTCCCAGATCATGCCAGTGAAGCGACTCAGCCTCTGGAAGCAGGAGATTTTTCTCAGCATCTGTTTTACAACTATAGCTTAACACAAATGCTGAGTGAGTTGCACTGTGTCATACTTGAATCCCGTTGAAAAACTTGGATTAGGATGAGACTGTACAGCCTTCCCGCCCTGTATTTTATCAGAAGTGTTTTCATCTGTGGAAATTTCCTGTTGTGCCCTGCCATTAAATGAGAATGTCCGTTCAGGAGAAAAGAAGGTAAAATCTGAGCAGAAACAGGAATTAATCTCATACATTTGACAATAAGCTCTCCTAATGAGTGAACTTGTGAATTGGGGATGGTAATTCTTGACGTGGTTCAATTTCTTTTCTTCTTGCCTCAGGATGTTGTAATTTTCATAACTCAGCACTCAAACATCAGAAGGTAATTTTGGGCCATTACTAGCACAAATGAGCAAGTCAGAGGCTCTGTGCTGTCATCCACTCTGGGTATTATTTACAAAAAATAGTGTCCTACCAAATATATGAACTTTAAATTGATCGATATGCCATTATCTGTTTAAAAATTGAAATGAAACATATCAGTGCATCAGCTGGTTTTCACCTTTGTTCTGCTGCTGCTTCTATTGTAAAATTTAGTTTTGAAACACTTCAGAGAGGCAAAATGGACAAATGAATAATCATTAGAAGATGGTCCTTAAAATGGGATTAATGGGGTTTAAACTATCAGCCCTTATTATAATATACCTGGATGTGTTATTCATTTCTTGTGGCTTCATTCTTTCAGTAAAACTGTCTTGATACTTTCTGATTGTGATAAACTTTTTGGCATATTCGTCCTTGCAATCAGTGTGCATGTTTCTTTCTTTCTTTTTTTTTTTTTTGAAATTCCTAAGCCTCTTACAGTCATTGGCAGGATTTGAATGTATTTTCAAACTAAATAATTGCTCAGAATGCTGTCTTAAACTTACTTTTTCATGTAAGTGCAAATGTCTTTCTTGTTTTTTGTCATCAGTCTGACATTTTTGTTACTGCAACCTACTTTGCTTCCATTTATGTCATGAGAGTTGATGACTGGTTTGCTAAAGTCTCTTATCCCTTAACAGCAGAGAGAAGCATGCTGATTAATTAACTTACTTTTTTTTATCAGTGTGCTCCTCTCCCAGATCTTTACTGTATTTTCATATTTGTGGTGTCAAACAAAGTGGTGGCTCTCAAGACAGTTACAGAGTTCCTTTCAACATATTCATGACAGCAGAGTCAAATACTTCCAGTACACATGACAATGGCTTGTACTGGTAGCACCATACACCAGAATGTGCTTCCCCCTGCCCAAGTTGTAGGAAGTTGTTTCAGTAGCCCAAATCCATGTCCCCTGTTCCATTCTCCTATTTTCTTTCTCCCTGAAATGACACATACACTCTTGTTCAAGCACAAAAGGTTCCCAGCCTGATCATGCAATCCTTTGCACCGCAGTTTGGGGATCTCTAGGGTACTTCTTCCTCAGTGACAAAGTGCTTTGCAAATGGCATAGGACAGATATGCCTCTATTTTATTTGTTGTCATAGTTGTTTTTTTCTTTCTTTAATTGTGTGTCATCACTTTCTAAAAAAGCTGATTATGTTTCAGGAGCAATGTCACTGGTATTTATATGTTGTGATGGGATAACAACTTTCCAGCCCTAGTAAAGATGTCTGAATAGGTCACTTAAAAAAAAAAAAAAGAGAAGAACATGCTTAGTGGAGAAGATTACGTATTGCACGTTAGAGCATATCACAGACTTTCTTTGTGACTTTGGGAAAGTCGCAGATGCTTTAATTCATTATATAGAAAACTTGATGTATTTGTCATCTGTATCCTTTTTGGTACTGCTTGCTTACATCATAATCCCTTAGGTCAGGAATTCTTAACTTGTGTATGCAGAGCTCTTAGTACTGCAGAGCTTAATGCCACTTGACACCTCTCAGCATTATTGCAATACATAAAATTAAAAATCATCAAGGGATGGTTTATAGAATTTTTTTTTAGGCGAGCTTGCAGATAGTTAAGCTCAGTGATTCTCCTTTATTCACATTATTTATGACCTTTTCATCATTAACATTATTATGAATGTGTGTCTGTTTGAACTTTGGAAATGCATGACTTAAAACTTTGTTACTTTCAAATCTAATGTTTTTTCTATTCTAAACTTTTCTGAAGATTACACAGAAATCTAATGCAGACTTGGAGAATTAAAAAGTGATGACTATTTCGGAATCTGTGGTCACTCCAAAAAAAGAGGGGTTAAGGTGATCTAATGTACTGCATGTGAAAGTCTCTGTTCTCCAGTGTTTGATAGCAAAAGATCCAAAGCAGAAAATAAATTTGTTATTCTCATTTTCTGACTGCAGTGAAGTAATTACATACTAGGATGACTCCAAAACATCTGCTATCATCTGGACCTTATAATGAGAAATTCTCATCTGTGCTTGACAATGTCTCCTGCCTGTTCCTGTGTGTCTGTATAGAAGTGTCGTGCTATTATGCCACTCTTCAAACTTCTGTTTTGCTCCTTCAAACTGAGATGACTCGTAGGGATTGCATAAAATCCATTCAATTAAAATGCTGCTCAGGCATGGACAGCAGAAAGCCCAGCATGTGGGACAGGGCTGCAGCATTGCCTGTTGAAGTTACCTTGCCTTGGATTTGAATCCTGCCTTGAATTTTAAAAAGAACATGTACAAAGTGTGAATGACTTGGCACATCCCATACGTAGCAGGTGTGAATGCTTAATTACAAGAGGCTGTGGATTGTTTTAATTGAAAAAGGGTCTTTTTTCATATACTAGCCACTGGTTTAAGTCAGTCTCTCTGGAAAGTAGTTCATTAGTGTGCATTGTAGTATTGCATCTATCTATCCTCATTATAAATTCATGGAGATATTCATTATAATGTTATTTGTGATCTTAAGAGTAACATTTTTCTATTCAGCATGTTTGGTAGACAGATTGATAGACACAGATGAGGATTAAGAATCATGATCAGTAGTACCATAATAGTACAGTCAAAACAACTACTGAATTTTGTCTTTTGTTATTACTAGATGTAGTAGCTATAGCTTTCTTCCCTTTTGTGAAAAACTGCTGCAACACTTCTGTATGTAACTAAAAAAAAATTTACTGAAGAACAAGTACAAGAAGCCTAAAGCGTCATTCATACACGGAAGGCAGAGGACTAAGCCTAAAGGATCTGAGCACGGTCACACACAGAAGTGTCTTACAGGTTTGTCAGTAGGATGCTGTTATTACAGTTTGACACTAATCTCTATGGAAGTTGCAAGAGCTAAATTTTGGACTTCTGGAAGGTTGAGTTGCTCTGTGCTCAAGCTGAAAGTAAAGCACATCTGCATACACTGTTCATTTTGCTTGAGTCACATTCTGACAGTACAGTTCTCCAAGTTTCTGAGCAGCAGTCAAAATATAAGCCTGTTATGTCACTGCCTGCTAGGGAGACTTATCTGTATCAAAGCAATTTGAGCACAGAGACAGAAGGCAGAAACAATGGAAGTCCAAATACGAGTTCTGTGTAGGTATTGATGGATTCTAAGTTACTTTTGTTATTCAGACTTGTTAGCCAGAGATAATAACTAACCTACTACAAATGCTCAGAGTATGGTTTCTCCAGCCTTGTCATAAGAGAGATGCCAGGAAAATGCAGGGTATGTGTGGGAAATTTAAAGCATTAACTNAAAAAAAAAAAAAAAAAAAAAAAAAAAAAAAAAAGACCCCACCTGAGGATCTTACCAGGTGAGGTGTCTGTCAGCTCCTCGTTCCTGGGCTGTGGAAGCTGCTCATGTGGAAGACCTGAGTGCACTCGCCCTCAGATGGCTGGACAACGTCTGCTTATCTGCTTCTTGCTCTGCAGTCCCGGTGTGTGTGCACTTGCACCCTCTCTTGACCTTAACTAGGTTTGTGGTAGCAGGTACCAGGCTTGTAGTGAATGTTGTACCATGTTATCTTCTGGAAGGTCATCACCTGGTTGCTAGATGGGAAAAAATGCATTCATTTTTGTCATACTTAATTTACAATTATTCTTTGCCTTTTTAATTCCATTTCTCCCTAATGGTTTTGCTTTTCTTTCAGCTCTGCCCCTCTGCCTTTCACTGTCTTATAATAACATTCTGCCCTGACTTTCATTCCTTGCTTCTCTCACATATTATGCTGTGTTTTTTAAGCCTTTTTTCCCCCTAAACCTTGTCCTCAGCATTCCAGTTTCTCTCTCTTTTCTCTTCCAGCCTTCTTCTTTCCTAGCCTTGTTGCTTCTTTAGCTCTTTAGCACCATCTACAATGCAGCAGCTGCATGGCCACTCCAGGCTGGTGCTTCAAAGGAAAGTGTTCTTCTCTGGCCTTCCTCCTCACCCCATCCTCTCTGCTGGGCTCACACAAGCACTTTGCATGCCCCCAGCCCAGGAGGCCGGGGTGCTGGGAATGTGGAAAAGCTGTGACTGGATGAACACTGATCCTGTATCTGTGAAGGGGCTCAGGCACAAAAATCATCCAGGGGCATCCATAGTCTTGGGACAGTGGGCAGTGGGAGTAGATGGGAGTTGATGCTTGTTATAAATGGGAGATCTAGAGTTAAAAGGGACTGTCTGTGTCCTGGAAATGACACCTTTAATGGGGGACAGAGGGCAGGCTAAAACACTGGCTAAGTGGTTAACGAGTCCTAAGGACACACAGTGCATCTGAAGACTGGTCTTCTGTGGAATGAGCTGCTGTGTGCTGTTGAGGGAAACGGAAAGGAGCTGCAGTGCATTGAGACAGCTATGCTGTTGAACATGAGCATAGTAGTGCATTGTAATGGCTTTCACAAGAAACTATCAGGCATTGCCAAAAAGGAGATGTTACAGTCATTGAACGAGTGGGGGAAGCATGCCTGCTGGTTCAGGGGCATGTAGTCCTTGCCATTTTGTCCTGCTATAATACACGAATATACTGTATCCTCATGGAATGTATGAAACAATTCTGCAGTGTACAGTGTAATAAAAAAAAAAAAATACAACCTTCAGACTTCACAGAAAATACAAGTAGTAGTATTGTTGTCAGCATGAGAGAATTTTCTTGGGAATACTGGTCATCTTGCTAAGTCATCTGAGTCTATATAAAACCCTCATAAAGTTTCATAGGAGTTTGGTGCTGCCAATCCCAAGTGCGCAACGAGAATGAGTCACATCCTCCAAGATCACAAGATTTGCTTAAAAATCAGAGGGGTTTATTTTTAATTGGGTTTCATTTTTATTTGCCTTTTTATGTCAGAACAGATTCATTTTTTCCACTGTTTTTCTGTGATCGTTACTGCTAGCAGTGCTTCTCATTAAAAAATAAATAGGAAGGGACTCTTAACAAGAGTACCAAATATTTCAGGGCATGTAACAAAATCATGCAGTTGCTGCTAAGTCATGTTGGCAGGTAATTATTGAAGTAAACCCCTTTTTAGTAGAATGGGGAGTGGAAGGACGTAGAATAAAGTAAGAAGTTTAGGTTGAAGTGTCATGTGTGCTGCTCTGAGTAACCAATGGTCCCACCCTGCAGAAGGATGTCGTCACTGGAACAATGTTTTATGAAGGGCTTATATGTACAAATTAATCTTCTCAGAAACATTTTGCCTAGCATTTCTAGGTTTGAGGAAATTTGTTCCAAGTAGTTTGTTTTTAAAAATCTTGTTCTTCCTCTCCTCCCATCCTTCCACTTTTGTAAAAGCAAATGAGCAAATGAAGTAAATCTTACCTGTATACATCTGAGGCAAACCACTAAAGCGGAAGGGCTGTATGCAAAGGCTGTTTCTTAATCCTCAGTTCCTCTGTGAGGAATTGTCTGACATTATGTGATGCCAATTTGTGCAGCTGGAGTAAAGATCTGTTCCTAATGCTCTTGGATTTCTTGGTGGTATGTGTTTGTTTGTTTGTTGTGGTAAGATTCTTTCTATCAAGCACCCTGACTGGGATACTCTTGGAAAAATTCTTCTGAGGCATCAGTGGTTCTGCACGGATCCCGGCTGTGTACATACTGGCACAGCACATCCCAAGGCGAGGTGATCCAGAGCACGGACACCTCTGTCCGTTACAAATTTATGATTCTAGTCTCAGCTTTCAGGTGACTCAAAAGCCTTTTGCTTTTGCAGTATGAAGAAATTTCTGCTCACAGCAGAGGCTAGTTGTGACTGTGCAGAACCAGTCTGTCGTTGCTTTCAGTGGACAGTAAGTATTTACCATGGTAGCAGTATCATTCTAACCATTTCTATTGCATGTTCAAATTAGTGTTAGAGGTGATTTTTGAGCTATTCCGTTCCAGATTTAAAAAATCCCAAACCAACTCACTGCTAGTATTTCTGTAAAGGAATTATTGTATCTCTAACGAGACAAATTCAGCTGTGATGTAATCAAGCACTGCAGAAATACAGCTATTCGTGTCTGCAGAACCTGAACTTTGTCTGCTATTTATACTTAATTTTGTGTAACAAAATGCCCTGTGTGATACAGGAGTTTTGTAGGAAGTTCTTACCTTGCTCGAAGATGAGCAATTAGCTAAATCCAATTTCAGAACAGCTATATTAAAATATATCTCTTTAAAACTTCAGCACTACTTGCTTTTTTTTCCCCTGTGGTTTGGTTACCTCAAATTGAGGTGGCAGCAGCTACTGACGGTCTCTGCATCACCTCAGTGTAGCCTGAGGAGGAGTCATTTACCAATGAGAGTGAAGTAAAATATCCCAGCAGCTTTATGGGGCAAGGCATATTTCTCAGCAGCTCAAGTTCAAGCCCTACTCAAACCTCGAACTGAGTCAAAAAAGAAGTTTGTGGGAACATTCCCTTTGCTAGATCTATTGTGCAGATCTTTCTATTCTGCTGAACTAACTGTAGATGAGAAACATGCTTCTGGGTAAGTAATTCCATGCAGAGGCTGAAATCTGTCTCTCACCTAGCTGCATAATAGAACGCTGTATGCTTGCTCCATCGGTATGGAGGGAGAAATGCATGCAGTGTTTTGCTGATTTATTTTTAATAGAGATCCATTAGTGAACACTGTAATTGTTTGCTATAGTATAGGAGATAAGCAGTTGAATTAGGAAATACTCACTTTGTGGATGCCTGTGATCTGTTTTTCTAGATACTTTTTCTTCTTTAGAGAAACTACATCAGAGAAATACAAATGCCAAAAATCAGCATTTGAACTTTATCTCTTTTTTCCCCCTGTTCAGATGGTAATCATGACATTTTCTGAAGGACAGCTGTAATGGAAAATTCTTGTTAGTAACCCCATTGGAAGAATATATTTCTTAAATATTAAAATACATTTATTTCTTACTTGTGAGCACGCTGATAGTTGACTCTAAAAATATAATGCTTGATTATTGAATGTCTTCAATTTCCTTTTAGCATTATGCTGCTAAATCCTGTTGGCTGATACTCTGTTATATAATAGTTTCAACAACCATAAATAGTAATAACATTTGAAATAGGGAATGCCTTCTTGTGTACTTTAAAGAATAATTGAGTTTCTGAAATGTTAATACATTACAGGTTTCACTGTACTGCTTAGCAGCAATGATAAAAATACGCACCATGCTTTCAGAAAGTTCCTTTTAGGATGTCTTCTTAAGTTGAAAGCAGATAAATGCTCTCCTTTTCTCCTCAAAGTCCTGCTTGTAGTTAGGAGATTAGCTTGTAGAAAACATTTTTATTTCATGCTACGCAACCCTGTCTAGATGAATGTCATAGGTTTGTTTTTTTTTTTTTTTTTTTCCAGATGTCAAAATAAATACTGATAAAATGCTCATTTGCTGTGAGTTGAATGTTATAAAACAGACACCACTCTGTGTGATTAAGGTCATCCTTGGGCTGAGGCAAATTTAGTTTCAAAGGCTTTCGTTGTTTTTAAAACAACATCTTTTATCTCTTTCTTTACCAAAAGAGACTTGTATCTATTGACCATCATTTTTGGTTAGCATCACTTTGTTTTAATATTCTAAAGGCCCTAGAGAGATATTTTTAAGAGTTCAGGATTGGTGTACTATTTAGTTTAGTCCAAGTAATTTGTTCAGATTTCAGCAAAACAAGTTGCATATTTATAGGTGCTTCAGGACTGCAAATACAGCTGTTTCGAAAGCAGCCGCAAAGGGCAGCTGAGCACAACAAACAGTGCCAGACCTTGGGCTGCTCCTGGCTCCAGGGACATGAGGCATCAGTGCTGAGTGTCCTGTACTGGCCTTACAGCTGCTGTCTGCTGCCCTGGGTGGGAGCTGGAAGCCCAAGCTGGCACTGCCCTTGCAACCTTGCTTGCAAGTGGAGGGAGAGAAGTGAGAGTCCCAAAACTCGTCTTGTAGGGGACAGTTGTAAATGCAGTGAAAACTGTAGAGAAAATCCTGTCAATCCAGAAAGGTTTTTTTTTTTTTTGTTTTTTTGTTTTTTTTTTTTCAATGTAGCTTGTACAGAATATGCTGCTCTGTTAAGCTGAGAGACCCAGCTGAGAGGAGAAACCCAGTAAATCTTGGAAACTCGTGCACTGTAGATAATGTGAATTTTGACAGGGGTTGAGCAAGGCACTAAATGCTGCCAGGTGAGTGAAAACGCCTGACCCTTGCTGGTGGCAGAAATTCTTTGGCCCCGCTCAGGCACAGGACTCAGAGCCATAGGGGCAAGAAGCAGCAATGAGGGCAGAGAAGGGCAGTTGAACAGGGCAATAAGCTTACAGTGGGTGTCTGGACAGCACGGGCAATGCAGAAGTGTGGAGGTACTCCACTGTCGCTTTCCCAGTAATTTAAATAGCTCTCTGTAGGATAAAAGCAGCTTTACTTGTAAGTCAGTTGTTCTGTGTAGGCAAGGGTGGTGGGAAGCATGGACATAAAATTTGCATCATAGGTTTGTGTTTAGATAGGTGAATATTACAGGCGCATGTACAGATTTCTTGATTTCTGCAAGTAGATAGTTGGTTTTGCTCAGTACTTGAAAATTTGGCCTTTGGGGATAAAATGTTTTTATGTACTGTAATACTAAAGTGCTTCCAGCAAACTTTAAAATCATCACATTCTGTAGTTGTACAGAACATTGAGATCTTTTGGAGTGACTTATTCAAATATCCTTATAGCTGATGGTATGCTCTCTGTTGAATAAATTTGGTAAAGATTCATCCTTAGCTGTTTCTATCCATTACTGCTTTAAAGAAACAGAAAAATATAATAATTTCATCACTTAAAGCAGCTTAAATCTTCAGGGGAAAAAGGGTTACTACTTAAATTTCAGATGAAAGGAGCGTTTTGTGAATTCATCTGTGTCATGTATTCATACCTGAATTAAAATGAGCCATGATGTACTGCAGTTTCTCTGGAATGTTACATAAACTTCCCTGTTCTGAACCACGCAAGGGTTTGAAATGTGCAAACAGAAGTGAAAGAAACTATGCAGTAGTTTCTCCACAAGCAGGAAGCCTAATATTTACACTACAATCAATGGGGTAGTGGACACAAAGACAAGCAGTCCTCTCTCCTGTGAAACTTGGTTTAACTGGTAAAAGAAGGTAGGATCCATCTGAACAACAACTTTCTTTTTAGTTAAAGATGGGTACAGTTAGGGATGGGTTTGGCTTGAATTCTGCAGAACCTTGTTAGCTGGGATTTGGAGAGAAAACAAGAGATTGTTTAGAAATATATTTGGAACAGATTCCTTCTGTTCTAGTTCCTGAGATTTTGATCAGATCTTTCAATAGCATTTTTGTGAGGCTCTGTAGAAGATTAGTCGAGGGAAAACATGGCTTGCTGTGGCATAGTTAGTTTCTTTCTCTATGATACTGTTGTATCTTCATGTATTCCTTCACTGTGATGTTTATTTCTGTTGGTGCTGGGTGCCTTTAGGGGCATGCCCTGTGTCAATGCAGGCAGGTAGGCAAGGGGAAGCAAAACCACAGCTGGCCTCAGTGCAGTCAGAAGGGAACAAGAGGAGATAGGAATCAGTATGTTTATTATTTCTTTTTATTGTCTGAGCTGCAGGGCAAATAATATTAGCTAACAATATCGGCTGCAAATTTTCAATTCAAGTGGGAAGCTGGTAGACCCAGGAACTTGTATGAAGAAGCCAAAGCTGTCTTGGTTCCTCTTGTTTCCAACATCCTTATTGTGAGGACTCTAAAAAATGTTGTTCTCTAAATTCTGTAGGTAGGAGTCATTGCTTGTGGCATGTACTACATCCGAAAAATGAGTGAGAGAAAGACCTGCCCGTCCCCTTACCCCTTAAGGAGACCTGGCCTTTGGAAGGAGGGCAGGTAGCTGGGCAGGAGCTGCTAAATTTTAGCTTTGAGGGTGGACGTTATTTTGCTGGCTAGCCTGGTGGCCTTTTTCACTTCTCCAACAGTTGTAGGGAACCAAGTGTGTGAAGGTTGGAGGTACAGTGTGAGCTTTAGAAGCAGCATGATCCTTTCTGAGATTGGTCAGAGTTCTTGGAAGGCTGTTGGAATCTCGCAGGGATTAAGACGAGGGTAGGAACTGATTTTTAATACTTCAGAAGTTATGTCAGTAGATCAAAGATAAGGTGGACAAGCTTAGGAGATTCTTCCAAATTTTGATAGTCAACAGAAATGTAAGTCTTCTCCAAAAGGTTTAAGAATCCTTCATGATGGACATTATCAGGCAATCGTAATTGGATGATGTCTACCAGTTTTTCTTTATATATGCTCTCTGGTGTATTTAAAATAGTTCTTCTAGAAGAGAATTAAAATTTAAAGCAATAACAACTTAAACTAGACAAGGGAAACTTTAACTGATGGACTGACAAATTATGGACTACTGAAAAACATGATCTTATGACAAAAAGTACCCGCTAACCCCCGTTGTTATTCTAGGTGTGTTGCCTATTGTAATAGTACCAGCCAGAGAGTGATGTTTTAGCTTATACTATGAAACCCAAGTTAATTTTCTAGTCTTTACAATTGAAATCTGTTTTATTAGGTGATTTTATTAATAGTTATTATGAATGAGAAATGAAGTTCAGATTTGAATGTTTCAAAGGGCAATGCTACCCAGAGAACTATTATATGCACTCTTTGGGCACAGATCCAAGCTGGTGTCTAGTGTTCCCTGATAAAACAGATTCCTTCGCCTGAAGACACAGCAGCTGATATAACAGTGATAAATGCAGTTATCCACAAGAGATGAGGCATCCACCAGCATTTACAAGGTACTTTCTCTATTTTCAAAATCTACAAGTTGGCCAATTCAGATCTTCGTAGCTATGCAGAGCTCTATTTTGTATTGCTTTCTTGTTTAGGACCATGCTTGTATGGATGTGCTTTTGTGGTACTAGAAAAAAAAAGAACGTGCATTAAAGTTTTTGTGTTAAGTTAAATTAGATTTGAAGTATTTTTTAATTTTTTTTTTTTCTCTACTTGCTGTACTTTGATCTAAACTTAAGGTGATGGCTAAAGAATCAGATTGTTCTTTCTAAATTTTATTGGGAACTTGCAGAAAGAGAGCTTTCAGAATGGAAAAAAAGATTTTTTTTGAACTCTTCCTCTCTGTAATACTATAATACATGTATTTTTAAATGTCAAGGCATTTGCTCTACATAAAAGAATGTTCAGGTTCATCCCACTATATTTTGCTCGTCATTACCTGCATTTCTTGTTCTTTGCCACAAAAGCATACTGTCATACATTTTACGATGCTACACAAAAACACCATGTTGCTTAACTTTTGAATAGTGTCAGTACTAAGCTTTTAGAATAGCCTATCTTGGTTGGGAAAAGGCTAGGCAACATACCATAATAATGTCTCTCCTCCTCCCCCAGCAACGACAAAAACCTTCTATAGTTATATTTGGTTTAGAGTACTTTGACTTTTATTCATTGTTGTAAATAAACCAAAGTAAAATATATCTTTGTATATAACACAATTTCTAAAATAGTATTATATTTTAGACTCTAGAGATTTAAATTTCTTATACGTTGTTCATTATCACTTATGGGTAGATAAAGTCATACAGTGTTCTTAGGCAAGTTGTTCTTACTGACGTGTAAAAGGAGGCCTGTCTCTGTAAGCACTGCAGAGTTGAACCATGCATCTTCTCGCTGATCCAAGTCATGTTCTGTTTTACGAATATTGCACTTCAGCTTCTTTGTTTCTATGACACTGGAAGAGTCTATAACTGCTGTTGCTGTTAAAGGACTAGCAGTCTGGAAAAGCTCTGTGAGAGGTACTTATTTTTGTATTGGACCAATATGTGTTTTGATTGGGATATGATATGTAATGAAGTTATGGAGACAATCACTCTCATTGCCAGTATGTAAGAGGTATCCCTGCAAGGATTTGCTATCAAATATGTCATATAATATTACACGTTAGTGGATTCAAAGTAGACTACTTCGGGTATCAAATGTTGCACACCAATAATGTATGCAAATCTGAACCGTACAAATCTTAAGATCATAGAGTGGGTTAGAAGGGGCCTTAAAGACCATCCAGTTCTAACTCCCCTGCCGTGGGCAGGGACACCTGCCACTAGACCAGGTTGCCCAGGGCCCGATCCACCCTGTCCTTGAATGCCTCCGGGGGTGGGGCATCCGCAGCTTCTCTGGGCAGCCTGTGGCAGTGCCTCGCCACCTTATGAGTAGAGAATTTCCTCCTAACGTCTGATCTAAACCTACCCTCTTTCAGTTTAAAGCCATTACCCTCTGTCCTGTCACTACACTCCCTGACAGTCCCTCTCCAACTTTCTTGTAGGCTCCCTTCAGGTACTCAAACACTGCTATAGTGTCTCCACAAAAAAAGACCTGAACAGATGGGTAGTGGTCTAACTCCTAAGCATCTCTGTCTTCCTGTAAAAAAGACTTGCTCTGTCAACACAATTACACTGACATTATAGGTTTGCTTTTTAAGCTATTTTCTCAAGTCTGCTTTTCTTACTACTCAGATTTCAGTTTATACTTGTCATCATAATCAGACTGATTTCTTACATGAGATTCCATAGTAATATTACACAGGTATTAGGATAAGTTGTTGTAAACCATACATGGTAAAGTTGTGGTCATTTTCAAACATTTCATGAATATTATTATGGAAGACTATCAGTTTGATGGTATCAACAGCTGCTCTTTAGTGACTTGAGTTACTGTACATTAATGTCTGTCATCATGTCATGGTGGCACAGCTGAAACTTAGGTAGCAATGTCAGTAATAGGTCTAAAAATAGTTCTGAAATGTTCTTGCAAAAGCTACTGCCAACATTCTGGCATGACAGATAGTAGCAAAGGAGGACAAGAAAGCAGCCCTACATTCTGTGTGAGTTTATCTCCTGACAGAGGGCCAAAGTACTGCATGTATGAGTAAATCATAGAAAAATTGGGGCTGACGAAAAGCAGATTATTTTGTCCCTTTTGATGGATGACTATTAATTTAACTATAAGGCATTAATTTAGGAACTTAAAGACTTAATCACTTACAAAAAGAAGTGTGCGAGTCCTAAAGAAATAACAATTAAAGGAAAACTCATAAGAATTCATGCATTTGTCATGAAAGAAAATGTTCAGAGATAGTTCTTCAAAATTCCCTGTTGTCTCCTTTCCCATGTTCTTGCAAAACAAAGAAGCTTCATTTAGTTTAGTCCAAAAGCCAGACTGTTTTCTCTCAGCTAGTTCCAAATTTCTTTATAAATAGGAGATTTGTTAGGGTGCCTGGGATATATGCATGTTAAAACTTAGCTTTCAACTTGTGGGTAAGAGTGAATCAGTGGCAGGGGCTGACAAGAAAATTGGTGTAAGTGAATATGTACAATTCTTGTATTCTATGAAGTATTCTATGAATACTTCTTTGAGGATTGTACCTTTGCAACTCCTTTTTTTTTTTTTTTTTTTTTTTCCACTGTGCTACCTCAAACTGAAGGAAGGAAGAGACGTCGGAACGTGTAGGGAAAAGATAATGGTAGGGAGATAATTATGGGAGTAATGGGGTTGCTGGGAAGGAAAAAACAAAACAAACTAAAAACATGATACAGTCAAGAGTGCAGTAGGGATATGGCTGAAGGTGGGGAGAAAGACTTGACTCCAAGTGTCCTTAGAGCTATAGGAAACTAAAGACACTATAGACATGAAAGGGAACTAATTCAAAGTGTTCAAAGCTTTTCAAAAGATTGAGGAATAAGGCTAGAGATTCGATCTTACAGTTTTACTGAAAAAGTAATTTCTATGCCTGTGGGATTTTGATGTTGCTGGCAGGCTAGCTGTTCAAACAGTAAAAGATACAGGAAATATTTGGAGATAGCACAGCATCAATCTCTTTTTACCATGTCCTTATAGTTTAAGCTATATGACAGGCTATGAAATTGAGCCACTGAGTTCTACAAGATTTTCCTGCAACATGATTAATTGACATTAAACTAACTATTAAAATATTTCACTTCAAAATTGTCTGACATTTTAGACATTTTAGAATATTTAGACAATTCATAGGTACATTTTGAATACTGCTTTCCCTGTGATTGAGTTAGTTCATGGTTCCTGTCCTGGTTGCTGGGTTCATAAAGGTGACGCTTAGTGTTCTGCCACTTGACAATTGCTATTTTTCTGTACACAGTAATCTTGCAATTACTTTTAATGGGGTATACTCCGCATATGTGGTGCTTTGAAATACTTTTTAGGTTACATGAAAGTTCTTTAAGCCGAATGCTTACTTCCATCAGCTGTAAATGATGTCAGCTTCCTCTTTTAGCTGTCTGCATTTGGAACATTAATAACAGTATCATTTTACTTTTTGAGTCCCTGTTCAAGTTTGGCCATTGAGAAACAGTATGAGATAATGAAAGGGATGGGATCCTATTGCGACCTAATAATACTGAAACAAACAAGCAAACAAAAATAACAGAATAACCCTTTTTCTCCTTATCCAGGAATCCAGTTAAATTAGAAGTGAAGACTGTTGGTAGCTCCTTCAGTATAACTACATTACGGTGATAGCCTCAATATTTCAGAGACATGTTACAAGAATAGCTCTTTGAGTTAAAAGGAATTAACAGCTTTTGTGGAACAGGAGAGTGGGCTAATTACATAAAAAATAACCACAGAACGAACAATAAGACTTTGTAATACTTGGTTTGCATAGGAAATACTCCTCCACATGCATTTAACATGCTGAGTCTGTAAGCACAGGGATTTATTTTGCTCTTAGCTGGATGGCTGGTTGTAAGATTTGAGAAATCCTTCTGTTACAGCTATTTGAGAAGTGCTTTGAGAGGTTGTTATGCAAGGCTAACAAAAATGAGGATCTCAGCACTGTCTTTGCTTTTTAGAATTAAACAAAGGAAGGACTTCTACATGAAAGAGAGGAATTCCTAGTTTTAAATCCAAACATTAGGGATTGAAATCCTAGTCCCTTAGAGCAATGAAAGTGTAAGAAATATTAAGAAGCATAACAAAGTTGCTATAAAGTCAGTATTATACATCCAATTGTGAGTCATCCAGTACTTAAAAATTATGTAATACTGCCAATTACTAATACAGATCCAGGGGGAGTTTTAAGACCTTTCATAAAAACTCTAAAAACCCTCTTCATACTGTCATACCCTAAGAAACCAGAACCATAAATAATCCAGTGCCTGATGCTGACCTCTGAAAAAAATACACAAACTCCTATTGAATTGCATCTGGAATGATTGTCCCACCATGAGAAACAAAAGGATGAGAGATGGACTTACTGGAAGGGCAGCAGGGTTTCCTAAGGTGAGCTGTAAGGCCACTGTATGGATGCTCTGACAGCTCTACCAGGCTCTGTCCAAACCCCTGCACTGAGCAGCAGTGCAGCTCCTCACGGGCCCCTCAAGGGTCCGTACCCTGACACCAAGGAGGAAATCGTATCATTTACTAAGGCACAGTGAGGAAGTACTAACCCAACATGGCAAGATACAGGTGGTCTGTCTTTTTTTATCTTTATTGCTGGAAGTTTCTCAGTGATCTTTGTGTTTGCCATTTTCTGCACAGTTCTTCATTTTCATAATTTGATTGGATCCTTTATAATACTTTATATATTTGAACTCCATTTATGTTGCCTTGAATGCTTATCTTCCTCTGCACTTGATTGGTCTGAGTACCCTTCTTCCACACCCCAAGCTGACTCAGTTATTGTCCTTCTTTATTTAAGATATTTAAAATAGAATATAGGAGCTGAAGTCTTAGACAAACTTCCACCACTACAAGACAACTGCCTATAANTTTTTTTTTTTTTTTTTTTTTTTTTTTTTTTTTTTCAAACTTAGTTGTCATGCCTGAGATGAAAGCAAAACTCACACTTTGTCTGAGAAAATTGTGTCTTATTTTTTTTTCCGCCTTTGAATTTTACCTTGTTTAATGGTGAGTGAACTTCTTTTTCTTGTATTCATGCTTGGCTTCAGTGGCACAAGGACCAGAAACTACATCATTTTGTTAGCAGATTTATCCTCTACGCACATCTCAAACTTGAGAGATGTGGAACTGGGCTGGGCAAGTTGTCAGGTGTGATGTGCTGGACAGTATTTTTCTGCCTTTTGCCCTCCTTGGGAACGAGCAGCTGCTGTGGTATTGGTGGGTGATGCCCAAGTCCCAGTCCTCTGCAGACCCCCCTTGGTGCTCTCCCAAAGGGGTGCTACATGCTGTCATTGGCCCTGTGATGCCTCCAAACAATGAATTGTGAAGAACAGGGTTCCTTTCTTGCACAGTGTCTGCCAAGATGACTCGTGTGGGCTGTGCAGTCTTTCTCTGATTAGAACAGGAGCTGCTTAGGCAAAACCAATGTTGAAGTAATGAAACTCCTGAGAGTGGGCCAGGAGCATGTGTAAAATATGGTCTCACCTTCCTTTTGATGAAGTCACTCTTTTGTTTTCATTCTTCTTTGTTGTGATCATTTGCAACATGTCCCTTAGATCTTAGGATTGCAGACGAGTGTCCGAGATGAAGTTAAACAACTGTAATGAGAACATATTTCCCTGTTGTCTCTCTTCTCTCTCAAGTAATAGAAAATTATTGGCTCTAAAAAACTGAAAAGCAGTGTTATTTCAGAATATGATTTCCACTTTAAACACTTTTGCTGTAGGTAAAAGAATTTGTAAAGCTAGGATCAATCTGTTTCTAATTCAGTTTGTCAATAGAAGGTTCTCACTCAGCCGGCAACGCCCAAGCTAGAGAAACAGACCTCCGCTGTCAGAGCCTGCATGTTCTTTCATATATTAACATTTAATTATCTGAGCTCAGTCAACTCGAGCCTAAGTAGCAAAAGGAGATTTTGTCCAGGCTGATAATCCCCAGAGTGAAGTGTTCTTCCTGGTGTCAGCAGCAGGCATCTTGGCACAGACACGGGACTGGGAAAGCTGCGGATTTGCAAGAGGCTCCAAAAGCTGGAGGAGAAAGGGGTGGGTGTCAGGGCTGTGGGAAACAAAGCTATGGAGGGCAGAGACAACCCAGCATGGGGAGAGTTGTGCAGGAGTATTTCAGCAGAGATGTCTGGTGAAGACAGAAACATCTTTATCCCAGTCCTCTTCCTTGTTATCTTCTATCACCAGCTCCCTTCCTAAAATATTTCCTCCTAACTGTTATCCTGCACATCGTGTGGAAGTTATCAAATGATTCAAGGGGCAGAAGATTGAGGAGCCAATGCTGCTGCTGCTGCTGGGAGGGGATCAGGCAGCAGGCCCTGGGAGCAGGGTTTGTGTTCTTGCTGCCATTGGTGTGTTGGGAAAACGGCTTCAGTGCCAAGTGCTGGCTGTCAGGAGGGTGGGAGGGAAAGCTCTTATATAGGAAAATATCCATTCAGCTGTTGCTGACAGCTGCATGTGTCGGCTACTGATGGTCTCTGATCTGCTGTACCAAACCAGCAATATTCTGCTGCTTCTAATGATCTTCAGAAATTCTCTGACTGGCTAACAACAGGATTTAAGGTCAGAGAGGCTTCAAACGATGCACAGTTTGATCCCTTGTATTCTGTCTGCTCAGGAGCTGCAGAGGATGGAAGGAATCTAAGACAGGAATCTGAAAGGCGCCACGTATCCAGGAGCTGAGCGTGCAGAGTTCCCATCAGTTGTACAGTTATGTGAGTTCAGGGATTATGGGCAGGGAGCAGCAGAACTCAGCTGTTTGTCTGAGCTTCTAGGCGTACTGTGTAGGAAGGGTTGTGCTAGAGAAAAAGCAGAACTCTGTGGCTAGAAGAATTAATTCAAAGAAGATCCTTGATTTTTTTCATAGCTTGTGTTGTGTCTCTGTGAATGGAGCAGCAATTTACTTGAGCTGATGAGGAAGATGAGGTATGGGACCTCCTTATTCCTACCCATTTTGAGGTTACTTGCAGCCTAGAGGGAATTGGAGAGAAAGTAAGGTAAGCGTCTCTGTGCAGTGACTGTTTTATCCTTGGGGCAGGAAGCAAGTTCTCCTGTACTGATGCCTTGTGCCACAGCAGGGAGATGGTCTCCTCTGCATCCGTTCATTGTCAGTAGAACTGAGGTGGGCAGGAAGAAACACAAACTTCTTTTTCAGCTTTTGTCTTTTTTTTGAGCAAGACTTTTTGAATCAAAGTTACTGTTTATAATAGATTCCATTAAACCCTGAGACTCCATACTGGCAAGCAGCATCCTATTACTAAAGAATAAGCATTTCTTAAGCATTAAAATTGCTATTCAGCTGTTCTTTCATCTCCATGGCAACTTTAAGAGTAACAACAAAGCAGTAGGTGATGTTGTCAGCCAAAAAATCTGTAATGCTCAAGTGATTGTTGATAGTAACAAAATGGATGCCAGTGCAGGGTCACATAATAGATATTGATAGTAATAGATATTGCACCTTTGACAGAAGTATTGCAGGTGACATTTTAAAGCATTTTAAAGTGTACCAGAAGGTAAGGCTGATGCAAGTGCTGTATTTTATACATTATATATGAGGCACTGTTTCAAAATTAAACAGGAAACTGCGGTTTACCTTCTGTTATGGCATGAGTTGCATGCTGGTTGTATATACAGTATGTGCCACGTCGAGAGGAGAGCTCAAGGTTTCTGCTCAGTCTGTTGATGGAACAGAGAACAAAGCACCTAAGGAGGGTAAAGGTTAAAGGTTAATGTTCTCATCTAGCTTCAGTGCTGATCTGAAAAGGGAAGCCTGCAAAAAAGAAAAGGCAATGCTTTTTTACAAGTAGAGAATAGGAGATTGAGAGGAATTATTATCAATTTTTGATGTTTACCAGAGGGATCCAGGGGCTTTAATATTTTCCTGGTATCTAGAATTGAAAATTATTCTTGGGGTAAAAGCCTTGAGAAAATCAGACTGAGACTAGTGCCTAGAGAAAAATTGGAATTAAAGTAATTTTTACGTAGGTGAGAGAGACTGAATGAGCAAATCTGTCCTTAAATTAGTGACAAATGAGTTCATAAAAATAAAACTATATCCTTTTAAGTAATTTGTGTCCAATATTTGACAAGTCTCTTTGAACTATTGGTGGTGGGATGTACTGTGGAAATTCTGCCTTTTCATGTGTACGCCATCAATACAGCATGACCAAAATTCCTTTCGGAGGCTTAAGTTAGCTGAGTTTGAATGCTACTTTCGCCAGTTAATGTATCATGTTAGCACTCCGTATTTTGTGAGGACGTCACCTCATTCCTTGAGTGCAGGGTTCCTGGTTTGTTTGAACTGTCTGTTATCAAAGATGGAAGGTAGAGACTGCATCCAGGTGTTTCTGTAGCCTGACTTCACAGCATCACACAAGCTCTTTGCACATAAATAAACAGGATAGCTTCATCAAGTGACAACAGTACCAAATACCATCCGATTTAGGCTTCAGAGAACTGGACAGTTACTGATGTGGTCCTCAGTTACTCATGGCTCCAGTAGCATCTCTTACTGTCCCTTCTTAATATAGATAACATTAATATATTTTGTTTTATTCAAATAATTTTGCTTGTTTGCAGTATGAAAAACATCCAGCTCTCGCCGTCTCCTTATGGGGGAAAAAATGTTTCTTCCTTTGTTGTTGTTGTTGTTGAATTCAGAGGAAATGCTCAGGTAGCCAATGTCTTGTCTTTTACCCAACAAGCTCAATTTCCGTATTTGTTTTCATTTGTCTCAGATGCAAAGGCTTTCTGAGCAGGCCTTTGGAATTGAAAGTCTGTAAGTGAACCAGAAGCATTTATGTAATTCAAATTAAATAGCGTGTTTTAAAGTTACCAGTTATGTTAGACTTTCTTAAAACCCTAATCATTAAAGTTTAGCTCTAAGCTGCATAGTCCTTGACTGTCAGCTAAAGGGCATTACAAGGAAGTTCAGGAGTGGCAAGAATTCTGTCATTTTTACTTTCAACCTTTGGGGGCTGTATGTCAGGGTAAAGAGCTGCCACCCACTTGTTCCTTTGGCAGGTGTGTTCAGCTGTCTGACAGCAGGAAAAGAAATGAGACAGAATGGAGGGAATCTCAATGAGACCGATACGAACATAGGCAAACGTGCTGCCCTGGTTTTGATGAGGCTAATTGGTAGGAGCTGATGAAAGTGTGAGATGGTATTTGCCAGGTCACTTAATAAAACAAATTTTATTTTCATGAGAGAAGGGATAACAGCAGCACTTGAAATTGACAGGCTCCATTTGCAGAGTGATAGTAACCTAAGTAGTAGCGGCTTCTCTGTACCTGTTTCGTTTCCTGAGAAAGACAGCTGCATGTGTAGTAGTGCCAAAAATGCCTGCACATCTGTCGTGTGTGCGCCAGGAGGAACTGAAGGTCACCGGCTGGCTCCAGGCTGACCCCAAGCTGAGCAGTCACCTGCTTTAAGTCACTGTCACTTCAGGCTCAGTTCTGTACCTTGTCTCACAGTGATATTTTACATCCCGTTGCAGTCCTATTCTCTTTGTTTTGGTCTTTCAGGGAGCACTTTCCTTCTGACATGCTCTGGTAAATCTGATTCCGTAATAAATTTGCTCAACCTATAAACAAAGCTGCTATTGTTCCTAAAGCCCTGTTCTGAAAACTGAAGGTTGCATATGATTTTTTTTTACAATTCAAAATGTATTTATACATTTGTAACTAACTTTTTCAGTGTGAGCAAAACTTTGAGGTGAGAGTTTAGACTTTCAGTCGAAGGTGGGCTATATGTATCTCTAGCTTTCACTGGTATTGGAGCAGATCTCTGAATATCCCGTTGTTATTGAAGGATGAACTTTGAAAAACCTAAACAGTATTTGTAACTCCAATGGTTGATCTGTGTAATTATTAAATGTAATCACTATTATTATTTTCCTCTGTTTTCTGGCAAGAATCTGAAGTTCAAGGTTGTAAGCAAGGTCTTGATGCTTGTCCTTAGATAATATTTGTAGAGTAAATAGCAAGTAAGCTTCCTGACCCTTCTTTTAAATGTGAGAGATATTATGGGTTTTTGTTGTTTATAATGGGTATTTCTTTAGAGTTCACTAAAATCTGTTCTGAAGTTCTGATTTTTTTTTTTTTTTAGCTACACACTTGCAAAGAAAATTCACTAAATTCCATGGAGCCACTAGCAGTCTTTTTTCTTCTCCTGCCAGCTTTGCACTTAACTTTACTTATTTTTCCTGTGTTCTGTGTGTTTTTTATAGTAAAGGGATTTTCAGTTAGTGTACAGTTTCACTGATGCCGTAGATTTAAGGCAGAATTCTTGCTAGATTCTCAGCAGGTTTTGTTCTATGGATATTGATTGGATGACCTCTTGAGGTTCTGTCTGGACCTATTTTGCAGTGACTGAGGTTTTAATCAAAATGCTTTAATATCTAGTAGTAATGGCTGAAAGTTGTTAGTGACCCTGGAAAAAGTAAATATAAGTTCTTTGACAAATATCACTGTTTGTTGCAAATTACACAAATCCTAATGTTCCTAAATGAAAGCTCTGTCTGCTTCGCATGAAAGTGAATCCATACGGTGGGTGTAAGGGACTTGACAGCCAGCATCTGTGCTGTGGTGTGTTATCATGAACTTTGCTAGAAATGCATTATGGTAAATTAACATTTGAAATCAGATACAACTTATCTTTGGGAATAAAATGGAAATTTATTTGCTGCACAGATGAGAAACTCTGCTCTTGACTGTGATGCACGTTTGTCCTTCATACAAAAATAACTGCTCCATGAAAAAAAGTTCCCAGTTTCATTACAACTGTGGAACTTTCCATTTCATGTATGGTGGTCTACACAAATCGCTTTGAAAAAAATAGTGGAAAATTCCACCTTCAGAATGACAGGGAATCTTAGCAACCTTCTTTTCTGAGAATTTGAAGCTGCTCTATTGAGCACAGTTAAAATGTTCAATTATCAACAACCAGGTCTGACAGAAGAGTAAATGTGGAAAGTTGTTCTGCTTTAATTGTGTGCAGGAGCTGGTACATAACTACAAATAACTGTTACACTCTTTATACAGTTCTCTGCATGTAAAATGCAAAAAAAAAAAAAA
>VXAV01010091.1:184212-196015 GCA_013399715.1 Alectura lathami | reverse complement strand
AAAAAAAAAAAAAAGCAGACAAGGTATTTCTATATGCTTTCATATTATGATAAGCTTTTGACAATCCTGTTTCTGCAGGAAGGACTCACTTTTGTGCTGTGAACTGGACATGATAAAATCCATTGCACCTGGGACATCATTGATGCTTATAGAATATGTTTGTGCTTTTGTTTGCTTCTGTTAAATTTTTGTTTTATTGATCTCTTGCCTTCATTGCAGGGGCTTTGGACTAGATGACCTTTAAAGGTCCCTTCCAACTCAAATGATTCTATGATTCTAAGTTGTGATTAAACTCTCTGAAAGAATAGCCCCCTTGAAATCAAGCAAGGATATGTTTATACTTCATTAAATATATATATATATATATAAGATACTGGCTGTAAATATCTTCATTGCAATTTGTCTTTAATGACTGCAATCACAGTATCCTTTGCTGGTCATCTAATCCTCTACTGACCCAATGGCATTGCTTCTGCTGAACGTACAACACTGTTTTATTCAGTCATGATGCCATCCTGTGTGCTGTAGAGAATCCCAAATGCTCTCAGGAGATTACTTCCACAGTGTGGTTCGGCTCAAAAAGAGTGCAATCACAATCATTAGGATTTGAGGGTGTCGGTTGATGAAAATCTCAACATGAGCTGACAATGGAGGCCAACCACATCCTGGGCTGTATCAAGAGGATTGTGACCAGCAGGGTGAGGGAGGTGATCCTCCCCCTCTGCTCTGCTCTGGTGAGACCCCACCTGGAGTGCTGCATCCAGTTCTGGGGCCCCCAACACAAGAAGGACATCGAGCTGTTGGAGGAGGTCCAGAGGAGGGCCACGAAGATGATCAGAGGGCTGGAGCACCTCCCCTACAAAGGCAGGCTGAGGGAGTTGGGGTTGTTCAGCCTGACCTGATAGCAGCCTTCCAGTACCTGAAGGGGGCCTACAGGAGAGCTGGGGAGGGACTCTTTAGAAGGACATGTAGCAATAGGATGAGGGGTAGTGGCCACAAACTGGAAGAGGGAAGATTTAGGCTAGATATTAGGAAGAAATTCTTTACTGTGAGGGCGGTGAGACACTGGCACAAGTTGTCCAGAGAGGCTGTGTCTGCCCCCTCCCTGGCAGTGTTCAAGGCCAGGCTGGATGGGGCTCTGAGCAACCTGGTCTAGTGGGAGGTGTCCCTGCCCACGGCAGGGGGGGTGGGACTAGGTGATCTTTAAGGTCCCTTCCAACTCAAACCATTCTATGATTGATACTTTGAGCTTTGTCCCTGGCTGTTGCTAGGTCATGAGGCTTCATGTGTGATAGTTTTATGCAGAACTGGGCTTTTTCCTCTTCATCCTTAATTGCCAATCTGTCAAGTTAGTCCCTCACTCTTGTTACTCAAGTATTATTTGGAAACACATCAAATGTTTTTCCTATTTGTACATTTTTTCATACTTCTCACTGTGACAAAAGTTATCCTTAAAAAACTTTTCAGATGATGTCCAAGATATTTTTCTTTTCTCTAGTTTTTGCTTGGTTTTACTCTGCACTACTGCCTGATGGATTGATTTATCAATCTGTAATTTGTACTTATCCCAGCATATGAAGACTAGTTGGTTTTAAGTTGATTTACATATTTCCTCTACTGTTATGTTCAAATATGCACCTACAGAAATAGAAATATTGGACAAAGCTCATCCTGTCCTAACCCCTGTTGTTGTAGGCACAAAGGTTTACAGTCACAAAACTGGTTGAAGTTTTCCTCTTCTGACCACATTGGAATCCAGCTGCTCTTATGATTTCTTCTTATTCCCAGCTGAAGTTCATTCTTCCTTTCCTTTGTCTTTGTAATAGAATGTTGGCTCTTTGTTCACTGTTGTAATCAATGCTTTTAAGTCTAGGGAAAGGAAAATGTAGGAAAAGTTTTTTTTGTTTGTTTGTTTTTTTTCCCTCTCCTGCCTGAAATATTGTCTAAAAACATAAGGTTTTGTTTGCTTCTTTTTAGTTCAATTATTGATCACTGACCTCAATTGAAATGTATGTTTCATAAGAGTTTTAATATATGCTACATACATTTCTATTTTTCTGTAATAGAAAAGACATCTGGGGGTTACATTTCACTTTGCATGACTCAGTTTGTCTTGTGCAACTTTCAGAAGTGTTTAATAAAAGATGCTTGAAATTCATGTCCTGGGAAAAAGTATTATAGAAGTAGACATTTCTGTGTGACATAGAAACTGTCATTGCAAAACCTGGAGTGAAACAGTCTTAAATTAAAGCAAAACAAGATGAAAAAACACACACAAAAAAAGATATATATGCTACTTCTTTCAGGGGTAGATGTAGAATACTCCTCTCTATTGTAAACATTCTGTTACAGAAAAATAGATCTGTAGTTTCCTGTTCTCTCTTCTCCACTCTGTCTACACTTCCTTAAATACCTAAGGAGTTTTTCATTTTGAAGCAACTTAAGCCATCATGATCTTTCTGATCAGAGCACATAAAGGCAGATTAATGATAAATTCCTTTACCTGATTTTCTCCTGTGCTGGAGTGTATACTACAGTAATAGACAAGTTTCACCCAAACCCTAAATACAATTCTTCCAGGGAATGGTTTTGAAAATTCTGGAAAACAACACGAATTCCAGATGTCTATACCACCAGTGGAGGCGGAGGAAGATTGGTCATGTCATCCCTTGCGGGTAACCATGCTGAAAGTATGTGCTCCTTCTTGTAGGTGATTGATCTCCAGTGAGAACTTTGGAAAATGCAAGTTCAGAGGCTGCTTTTTCATCAACCCTACCTCCTGAATCAGGCTCTTGAGTTGGATTCTGGAGGTTATACAGCAGCGAATCTATTCTGCAGAATGGTTTCACTCTGAAAGGCTGTTGTGTGGCAGAAAAATATGGCATATTTTAAACCCGTTCTGGAATGCAGGCAGCTGTGAAACCACTACTGGTGTATCCACAGGAACGTATAAACCTGGATCTTAACTAAGGAACTGGTCTTTCAACCCTGTTTTTGCATATGTCTCTTGCCCAGTTTAGCATGCTACTGTGACAAATATTAGCATAAGATGCTGTTATTCAGGACATTTGCAGAAGGTAGAGGGGAAGCTGCAGTGTGTAGTGCAGAACATGTGGTAATAGATGCCCTCCCCAGGCTACAGGCCATTCTGCACGGCTTGCTGCTGTGGTCCTGCTACAGATGCTGCAGTCTGTGTAGCATCAGAATCGTTTGCCTTTTTCCATTTGCTGTTCGTATATTCCACATATTCACTAGGCTTCTTTGTGAAGCAGCTTAGGAAGTACATCAGTCACTGAAGAGCGTGTGGTGTTTTTGTTACTGTGGTATCTGTGTGCTAACAAATACCGAGGTAACTCCCCGTATTATTCCTTTGCATTGCGAAATGCTAGCTATAGCATCTGAGCTGGCAGCTGTTGTGTCCACACAGAGCTCCTCCTGACGAAGTTAATCGGCCAAACTTCACATTCATACTGCTGCTAATCCCAGTGACTCTGTGCACTTAAAAGGAATGATGGTGGATTCACAGCAGGGTGACAGATGCAAGCTTGGACCATTTACTGGAGTTTTGTGCATTGCACGTCATTCCTCCAGGCACTAAGTTTATACAGACAGTTTCACTTCCCCCTGTTTGTTCTCAATAGCAAATATATGCAATTAAAAGGGAAAAGGAGAGGTGCATTATAGATTTTTAGGGTTACACATTAGATATCAAGAAATACCCGTCAATATGCAAAGCCTCTGTTACTTCAGTCTTAACGACACCTAAGCGTGAATCTAGACTAAATCTGCATGGCACTCGAGAGAGTTAAGAAGAATGTTTAAACATTAATTTAAAGCCCAGTGACTGGGAATGTAGGTTCAGCCTTAGAAGAAGTAAAGTTCAGGACAGAGGAGAAAGAATGTAAAGGTGTGCATTTCTTCAGTGTTCTCAGGATTATATGCTCAATATTTAACTCAATATATGATATTTAGGAACGGAATGGGCAAGGGAATTACTTCTGCCTGTTCCAGGAAGTAGGCTGAAGCCTGTATGTTGTTTAGATTTGTGCAGCACATTAAAATTGAGGAAACTAAATATTAATTAAGGATTATTGCTTTTAAAATCAGAGTGAAATATTACACTTCAAGATAGTGAAAGTCTGTTCTAAAAATGAGAGGGAGTTACATTCTTAATAGACCTAAGAACAGAATAGTCATCCTGCCTGATTTTCTTACCTGCTATGTTATGCAGCAAAGTGCTACTGTGTCTATTCATTAGTAGGAATAATGCACTACCCTAAATGACTGGTAGTGAAAGGAATTTTAGAGACATGACTGAGTGAATTTTTGTTTTTCTTCAAGACATACTTATCAGACTATTTTTTTTATCAAACTTACTGAAAGTGTTTGGAAGCTCTTTTAAAGACCCCTTAATAAAAGCTACTATTTGTTTTCAACTATTTTTAAAGTGTAGTAGGGAAAATTTGACTAAAATATAAAATCTTACTGCACTCAAGTACAAGGACTGTGCTATCTGCATGTACATGTAGATAGGAAATGGAAAGTAGTTCAAATTACAAACGATGGTGAAGAAAAGGGAAAAATTAAAAAAAAAAAAAAAAAAAAAAGAGATGAGACTGAAGCATCAAGCTTTAAGAAATCTTTCTGTCAATACACTTATAATACTTACAAAATACCAAGGAAAAAGGTGGTTTGTTATTCTGTGCATGTCAGATATAGCCAAAAAGCTGGGATTATGTGATGCCATTTTTGCACTGTTGGTGTTAGAAAGATGGATTGTGTTAACATGGCCATCATCTTACTGTGAGAGATGAAAGGGTGAGATTGCAGTGTAAGAACAAGTCAGTGTTTTGATGAACTGAGATCTTCAAAATTCTGACACACTACACGAGGATACCTGTACTGATGGAAGTCTCAGAGCTGTTACCACCAGTGAAGAGAAGTCTAAGAGCACTAAAAAAGACCCAGTGGGGTGGGTCACAGTGTTTTTAGAAGAGAAGAAGGGCCAAACTGAGTTTAAGAACTGATTTATTGTCTTCCCTTTGAAGGAGCAGACAAATGAATTTATGCCAAAGCATACAAAGGAGAACAGAAGCTGAGCAATATCAGACACAGCACACAAGCAGGACTTGCCACTCCGTGAATGCAGAAGAGGTTTGCTGCATAGCACAAGTTGTACATGAGATAACACTGCCATGTTGGACAGATGCTATCCTGAGAGACAGAAACAGAAACATAGTGTGGCAGGTGTGAAATGTGTCTACTGCACTGCCAGAAAGCTGAGGGCCAGTTCGAGCGAGTCTGGGCAAGGGTGAGAAGCATCAGTGCTCACTACGTTTTTCATATTTCTTTTTGTCCACCCCCATCTCTGTACTCTCCATTGCATGGCCATGGGTTCAGTTTGACCAACTCATGGCTCTGGCTGAAAACAAATTTCTCTTTTGGTGATTTGTTGCTGGTTTCCAGCTGCTGTGTCTCCCTGTGCCAGCTCAAGGGAGGAGTTGGGAATGGAGGGTGGTGGGGCTGCCCAGCCTGCTCAAGTGTGGTCACGGGACAGAGATGCAAGCTGCATGGCAGTTTTCATAAAACTACTTTTGTGCTTTTTTCACATCGACTCCCAGCTTCTATTTGTTTGTTTGTTTTCTGTTTATTTGATTAATTAGATTGAATATATGAAAGATGATATTAAAGTGGTATTAATTATTCTTTGGGAAATTAGAGGGGTGTTTGTTTGTTTGTTTGTTTTGAAAGGGTTATACTGTCTGAAGTCTTCTTAAAAGTCAAAGAACGTTTTGTTAAAATTTTCTTCTTTGGTCCAATCTTAATATACTTTTACAGAAACATTCTGTTAAATACAGTTCTTTTTTTCTATTTTTTTTTTTTTTTGATCTCTGAACATAGCTGAGGGTAGGGTTGCCCAAGTTCATGTCATGCAATCTTTGAAAACATAACTGCATTGAAACTCTTTATAATCCAGCCCTGGCAGGGCTGGTGCCCTGCTGCTTCCAAAAGCAGAATAATGTTCCTAGTCAAATTCCAGTCACTAATTAATGTTCAATAAGACCACCAAATTAATGATTTGTGCTACTAGATCTGTTAGTTCTAAATCTATTGCCTTCATTCCTCATCATGTAAGAAAGGCTAGATACCAGGTATTATAGTCTTACGTATTTTCAGATTTTTACTGATTCATCAATCCTGACTTAGAAAATAAGTAAAGGAGAGCACCTTAATTCAGCAGAGCCAGGATTTGAGGACTCTGATCTTCGGAATCTCATGACTCTCCAGTGTCTCTGTAAGCCTATGCTCCAAGGTCTCCCTTAATGAACTTTCTGGAAAAATTTGAGCAGACACTATCTCTTATAATAATAACAAAAAAAAAAATTAAATACTTATAACCATATTGTAAGACACTTATTTTCANAAAAAAAAAAAAAAAGAATTAAAACCAAGTTATTTTAAAGATACAGCTCTGTAGCAGCCAGCTAGCCATCTAAACCAGTAACACATAAGCTACCCGTTTAGTTTTAAGAATAATAATGGGAAAGGTGGCACTGAAATACAGTTTGGCAGTCTTTTAGGATATATTTGATCTGGTGATGTCAATAGTAGGCTGCCCTCCCTCTGGAGTCAAATTGCAAGCAGTGTCCTCAAGGGTAATTAAAACTAGGCACACAATTACGGCAGCCCTGATTTGTTTGGACTTGTTGGTTGCCGACTGTCTCGCAACACCTAACATCACAAATACACTGTGCTGAAGTGAAAGCATTATTCATCTCCAGCCTCACGCTGTGTGTATGTTTAAATGCTGCAGAGGAGGCGGGCTGTAACCCTGGGTACTAAGGTAAGTGTTGTGACACCGATCAGAAGTGGGAAGCCTTTACAGAACTACGTGGTCTGTTTTATGCTTTTGTTTTGTTAAAATGGTTCATGGTTGTGTGGTCTTAGTGAAATCTCTGCAGATTCTGAGTACTCTGAGGCATTGGTGATCTATAAAATTTTTCTTCCATATATAAATGGTCTAAATGTTGGTCAGAAATGCAACTCTTGTCCTCTTTTCTCAGTATGAAGCATCTTTGTTGTGTTTTTAGGTGGGAGAAGTACTGGTGAGTCTGACTCCTGGTTTCCTGAGTAGGGTGAGGTTTTTTTTTCCATTTACAGTGCAACAGGGTGCTGGTAGCTCCTGAAGATCAAGAAACAGAGTTGTGACTCATCCCTTGCTTTGGCTTTGGCAGAGTGTGGGCTCTGAGAAGGGGGAGTTGCAACAGGGCATCTGATAAGGAGAGAACTGAAGTTCTCCAGGAAATTTGAGACTTTCTTGTTGCTTTATTTAGAGCAACAGGAAGAACTGTTGTTTGTTTGTTTGTTTGAGTAGAAAGGGGATGGTTTGAATGTTCAAACTTCTGAATTTTCTGAAACACTGAAAATTTTTAATGGAAAGAAAACTAATTTCTTTCACTAGTGAACCTGGTCTCCACAGCAGACAGTTTCAACAGACCACCGTCAAAAATCTAAATTACCTGTGGATGCAGTCTTTTATCTGAAGGACATTCAGAGAGCAATGCCAATAGAAGAACTTAAAAAAAGAAAACAAGAAGCAACATAAGTAGCTGAATTTTCTACAGGTGATTGTGTAATATGTAGGAAAAGCAAATGAAGCATGAAGTTCTCTGAGCAATGAGCTCTTTTAAGAGAGTTAGAGACTGCCTAATGTGGTTAAATGATTAGACACATCTGTGAGGATTCGTGTGTCTAGACCCCCTATTACCCTTGTGTAAAGTGTTACGGAGCTGTTGTGTTGAAGTACTGAAGTGAATAAGGAGAAAGAAGCCAACTGTAGATATAACACCCCAAATGTAAAAGATAAGGTGTGATGGCTCTGGCTGAGCAATAACAAAACGGTCACCCAGCAGTGCTCACTTTGAAAGCCGTGTTTGTTGTCAGTGGATAGCAACTCAGGGCTTCCGGAAGGCTGTGTTCTAAACTAAGGATTAGATGATGAACTCAGTGGTGTCGGAATTCAGGATGGAAAGGTTGGATTTTGAGAAATATCCAATTATATGAGAAGTACAGGGGAAACTTGCTCTAACTGCAACTAGGTTCCATCCCCAATATTATGGAACTTGTAAGATCATGTAAATTGGGTCTTTTTTGGAGCTGTTCCTTAGTAGGGACTCTTCAGTTTGTAAGGAGATGTGTTAAGTCAAAAGACACTTTTGTAGGCTTTCCTAATACTTTTTCCATATTCTAGATAAGTGTGCTTGTTATTAAGGGGTTGCTCATCATTTTATCTCAGTCCCTATATAGGCTCCTAAAGGGGAAGAAGCAGTTGCACTTCTGCTGTTACAGCAGTAAGTTGTTGGCACAGATTGGTTGCTGTGCCTGGATCCCAAGCAGAGAAGGGATGAAACACAGTGCTTCATCATGGGGTGCTCATGGGCTTGGTGCCTGGCACCAAGCATTTAAATATGTGTTTAAAAACAAAACAAAAAAACATGGAGACTGTTNAAAGATGGCAAATGAAAGCAAACAAATACTCTCTCTTACTGCTTTTATGTTGGGAGAATGGGAAAGGCAAGGGGCGGGGAGGGGGGCGTTGCTGATTCGAACAAATGAAAAAAAAAAAATAGAAGGGATCTTTGCGATTTCAGGATTTCAGAAAGATCTCCATTAGTACAGATGGCAAGAGAATAGAGAGCTGAAACAGACACAAGGTTGTTTTTTTTTTGTTTGTTTGTTTTTTGTTTTTTTTTTTTTTCAATTTCTTAGTNTTTTTTTTTGCTGTCATATTTGGACAACCTCAAGCGAGAAAACCATTCCAAAGCAGTGTTTCCCAGAGCTAATCAGGAGCACAGAAGGTGCAGAGCTGCTCTGGCTATGGGTACTGGAGTGAGAGGGCTGAGCAAGTCAGGAGTTTCCAGGAAAATAAGCTAGGGTAGACTGCAAAACTCCAGCTGACTTCAATGCATGCAAGAGTATTGCATTTATTAATAGTTGTTGCTGCTTATTTAGAATAAAATCCAACTTACTAAACTGAATGGTGTTAAGATGTAACATACCACTCTGCTTTCCAGTCAAACAAATCGCCTTGTTTGGTTTAGAAGTTTGGGAAAAGAGAATTAGCTTTTTTAAGAAACTAATGACAAATATTTCCATACTACCTATAGATAATAGCACATTGTAGTTCTACTGCGGTCAGAATGTTTCTTCTGGATATTGTGCAAGATGTTCCTTAATTTATCTAATTGCTTAGGGTTGGCAAGGAGCCAGTGCCAACAAAAATGCTTTGATAGTAGTAGTATGCTTTGATAATGCTTCGAGAGTTCATTCAACTTGGGTATACAAATACTGCAAAAAGCGTGTGGAACAAGGTAGCACGATTGCTGTAAAATTTAAGCTGGGTATTGCACAGCTGCAAGAATACAGGGAAGAGGGGCTAAAGGAGAAAGAGGACCGTGGTGTGGGTCACACATTCTGCAAACCTGAGGAGGGACAGGACTCTCACAAATGTTAAGAGAAGATATTTGTAAGACAGGAAAATGCAGGATAGTCTGTTCCATTTCTAATTGTTGAGCTTATTGCTCATTCCATCCGTTTTACTATCTTCTGTACAAAACCTACAGGGATTCTGGTTGTTATTTCAAGCTATTATATTTTAGAAATGCGCTGCAACTGCAAGGAGAATAAGGTTTTCGTGGTCAATGGTTTGATCTACTTGTCTCTTAAATAGTGTAATTAAAGTTTTCTATATTTTTTCCTCTATGCCCTCACCTGTACCATGGGTAAACATCACTATTTTTTCTCCATGATTTCGATGTACTAAATGTAGAAATTAGAGGAATAAATATTGATGTATTTCTACTGAACATTAATATTGTTTTAGTAGAGGTTTAAACATCATCTTTTCCATGTTTGTCTTCATATCAAGTGTGCACATAGTATTTACGATATCTAGTCTACACTGTCACTTTTGAAATGAACATCCCTCAATCATAGAACATTGGATTGATGAAATAGCAGAAAATCCATTCATTTCAGCAGCATCAGGTTTCAATTAATTTTTTGGTATTGATCTAGTTGGTGGAATCCGACATGTATTTGAAAAGTAGAAGTGCTTCATTTCACGATACCTGGTGTTATACAAAAGGATAATACAGAATTCTGTTAGCATGTCTTGATAATATATTTATTTCTAGATAATAATGGAAATACTAACTTTAAGCATACTGGAAATCACATCTCAATTTGCAGGGACAGAATTATTTTCATAGTCTGAGTTAGTTTTTAGATAAATCATACTTGAGCATGAAGAAATTAAATTGTACATTGTATAGGTAATATGTACATTGCAGTGAAGATGCATCAAATGCCTCTGGGCTTTTTGAAGTGTCCGCTTAAAAAAATAAACTCTGACTGGAGTGAAAATATTTGCGAAGTCATTTTGTACCCCAAATGTTGTTCTACAAGATTAGACTTCGGCTAATGCTTTCTCCTAACTTGTGTTAAGATGCATGTGCAGAGTGATACATTCCTAATGCTGTTGAGTAGCTATAAGCTCTACACCAGTTCTTGCTGCCTTTCCTTGTAGCATCTGAAAAAAACACACATTTGAGGATTGTACGCATTTTTAGTTGCCAGACATATATGATTTGTGCTACTTAAATCAGTCAATAAGTGAATGGAACATCTGACTGCTCCCTTGGATTCTGAATAACATTTAAGAGGTGTGAATTCAGTGCACTGTCCAAGTTTAAAGAGGTTCATGAGTAGCTAGCTCTGGTGATAACCATATCAACTCCAAAGGACCTGCATCCTCATTCGTTAATGAGTTAGTTTGCATGACGCCCTGGGGACATAGAGTTTCTTAGCATTTTTCCAATTGTCATATGAGGGCTGTGTTTTATATATACTGAGGCTCTGTTTCAAGCTATTCTTAAAAATAAGTTGCATTGTCTGGATAGTGAATATCTTTTAGGGTTGTGTTAATTTGCCATTTGGGAAACTGTTGAAGGAGTGGCCTTATCTCTCTTATACTACTTTACTTTCAGCAGACTAGAATCTCTATCATAAATTTCATTAACCATAATTTCATGTCATAAGGAAGCTATATTTATTCTGTTGAATGAATTCTGGAAAAAAAAAATCTGTATTCACAATGTTTTGTATTTAAGAGAAGAGAATGTCTTAAAGCTCATGAATATTATTGACCATATCCTAGAATAGCTTTTACTTTAAGCATTCTGCTATCAGCACCTGCTATTCAGAAACACAAAATTACTTTACTTGGACTTAACTTATTTTTAGCAGTTAATTTTATGCACAATCAGGAACACATGACATTCTGTAATGCTCATCTAAAATAATAAATCAGAAAATTCCTGAATCCTGTAAACTGATCACACTGAGAAGGAACAAAGGACTAGTATTTCTATTGTTCAGTACTGGGGGAGATGTTAGATGCTATGGTGACAGATGTCATATCAATACCTAAACTAGAAAATATGGTGACTTGCAAGCAACTGATTTTGCCTGTCATTTATTGTGGAAAAAAATCATAGTGAATGTGGCTGGGGCATGATGCAAGAAAGACATCAGATCCCCGGCAAGGTACCTAATGAAATTGGTGTGGAGTTCGTTTCTGTAGTTAGGTGTTGCTTTTTTATACACATGTATCTAATTGTGCTGGTACTCCCATAAAACTGCATAAAGGCAAGTGTTGGCTTTTTGTTTGTTTGTTTGTTTATTTTGTGTTTGTTGCTGGTTGTTTTTTTTGTTTGTTTGTTTGTTTTGCAAGGCATAGTCA
>VXAV01010091.1:162756-184060 GCA_013399715.1 Alectura lathami | reverse complement strand
GTCCTTCCTAGTCTTAAGTCTTCTGGAGCATTGAAAGAAAAGGTCGTAAACTGAGATGACAGCGTGAAGTCTGAAGGCAGGGTGACTGTGCATAGTGTGGTTGCAATCCATAACAAATTCAGCCAACGTGTGCAAAACTAAAGGAACAAGTTGTCATCCCGCCTTGAAGGGATACTTTTGGCTCAAAGCAGTGTCTGCAAAATGCTGCTCTAAAAAGGTCAGGGGAGGAGAAGCCCAGAACTCACCCATCCCATCAGTTGTTCTTTTATTGCTACTGTTCCCTGGCGGGGTGAGACTACTAAACACTGCTCTAGGAGGTCATGGCTCCTCACAACTGAAAAGGGTCAGGCAAGGATGGAAAAACCAGTGTGGCTTGTCCCTAAACTGACACTTCTTCACTGCAACTGGTGTAGGTAGTTGTGGATGTTAATAAATCAGGTAACATCACTTTTGAGTTTTCCACAATACTGTGTTGGGCACAAGCTAAATGTGTCCATGTGTGCAATCTGAAATAGATGCAAATTTTGACCCAAATCAGAGGCATTTTATCTATCTGTGTGTTTGTAAGTGATAGAAAAAGCACTTCAACAGAAAATCATAGAAGTGACATTTTCACAAATGGTTGTCAGAAAGGTACCGTGGGAGAAGTTCGGGCTTGCGTTTCACTGAACTTGACACCCCTCCTACTTGAAAAGGATGAGCAGTGTCTTTTAGCCATGCCACAAGCTAGCTGTGTTTGCCTCTGCCACTACTGTACTCTTGCACAAAATGAGACATTTTGAATCATCTGCTCAGATGAAAGCCTGCTTTCCCACTCTTAGACAACTGTAAAGGAGACCAGTTGAGGATTTTGGCAAAATCTGCTGCTTGCATCCCCTGTGTATAGATAACTCCTGCAGTGGTAGTCATAGTTGAAGGTTGTTTGTGTTTTGTTGTTGTTGTCATTTTTAAAAAAAATAGAAAGGTAAAATACTGTTTATAAATTACAAACTTAAAATGAGCAAATGAATTTACAAGAAAGATCAATTATATTTATGCCAAAGATTCACAAGTAGTTTAAAACAATCTGTGTTTGACATGGTCAATTGTCTTTATCATTACAATGCTAATGAAATGGTAAACATATGTTAAATTTATGATGATAATGAAGCTTGTCAGCTACATCTTTCTTGTGCCAGCATTCCAGCTTAGCTCAGGTCTGCATACAGATCTGGCAGAGTGATGGTACGAATCTATTTGGCCGTTGGAAGTAATGCCAGTGGAAAACTGTGCCCTGTTCTGTTTAATCGGATGACTGCCCTGAAGCTCTTCCTCCTGTAGTTTGGATCATCTTTACCTGATCATCCTTCCAGAGGCTTCCAAATGTGGGTCTGAAAATCAAACTTCACTCAGACAGGACCACTGGTATTGGGTCGGCAATAACAGCAGTAGCAAACTGCAAACCAGAAGTGAAAAAATTTCTTATTATCAATCCCTCCACTGATCAATCCGGTAGCTGTGCGTGTTTTCTGTACGTACTCTGATTGTATCCTAATCTGATCTGGCAGCAGCAGCACCATGGACTGCAGGCATATTTCAGATGTGTGTGAAATGATCTGCGCTCAGCTGAGGAATACAAAGAAGATTGCATTGTTTACTGGAGGATGCTAATTGGTTTTTAATTCTTAAAACTTTTATGCCAACTGTTTTCTACACCTCAGTTAAAGATAGTGTCAGAATCATAAAATCACAAAGGTTGGAAAAGACCTCTAAGATCATCTAGTCCAACAATCAACCTAACACCACTATGCCTGCTAAATCATGTCCCTAAGTACCATATCTACATCTTTCTTGAACAAAGCCCAGAAGAAACACAGCTTAACTCTGATTTTAAATGACAGCAACAATTTATTATTTTTTTCTTTAAAGTATAGTTAAAATATATAACCATAACACTTCGTTGAAGCGTTGAAGTATGTATATGCAAAGAGAGGACAGGCTTNGGATCTTAATTGCTTCTGAACTTCAAAGAGAAATTTGTAGAAGTTTGATTGATGATGGCACTCTGTGGGCTTCAGGTAATTGAATACAGTGTAGTTGCTGTTTGAGGGCAATTCTGAAACCTAAATTATGTAAAGCTACTGTTTCAGTACCAGCTAGTAGAAATAATCATTATTTTTGCAGTCAAAGATTTTTTCTATAGATAAATCCTCTGAGACACTGTTTTCCTGTTCATGCATTTTTTTTTTATCATTATGGTTAGGAGGAAGAAAGTATGGGCATCTTAGACAGCCTTTAGCTCTTTGACATTTGTGACTCCAGTTGAATAAGCTTTGACTTAACTGACTAAGCCCAAGTGTCAATGAGTTGCGGGGGCTTATGCAGAATGCAGAGTTTAACTGACTTAAAGATTGGAAGCAAAACTTATGTTTATGAAAGCACTGGGATAAGAGAAAATATTCTGGGATGGTGTATCTCAAGCATATTTTTCCTTTCAAGTTGTACAGCTCAGCTGGGATGGTGTCCAACAGTTCTCTCTCCATAGTTGTCAGTGACCCACCTTTCTCCTGTTGTCACTCTTTCTCTGTAGAAGAAAGAGAGAATAGATTATAGCCTGCGACTCGTCTGCTAGACCATCATATAAAATTTACTGTGCTGCAGCTGTGGTCAAATTGTCTGCGTTGCCAGCATGTACAAAATCTGAGCTCAGGGCTAGTTGAAAGTGTTTGGCCATCCAATAAATTCATGCAGCCCCATCTGGCTTCTGAACTCTGCTTTCCCCTCAGATACCACAGGGTGGGATTGAGATCGTGTCCATGGTGGTAAGATGATGAGATGAAAAAGAGAAAAATTTCTTTGCCTTTAATTTTGCATGTCCTTAACAGGAGGAAGGGAGATGTTTAATGGAAGACTGGTACTTCAGCAGCCCATATGGATGGCCGATGGCCTGGCATCTTGCAAGCAGATGCAAATGTTTTAATTTTGTGGGAGAAGAAAGGAAAACTGCTTGGTTTACCTTTTTTTTTTTTTTTTTCCCCAATCCTCCATCCTGATGGGGTTTAAAAGCTCAGAGAACTTCTATGAGAAAAAGCTTAGTAACTGTGTCAGCTCTGCCTGAGACCAAAGAAGCTCCCCAGAGAACTATTATACTCCTGGCTGATGTGCTGGCCACTGGTGAGCAGGAGAGGGAGGTAATGATGGAGAAATTCTGGCAGGGGGGACCTAGGGGAGAAGCAGAGAATGACTCAACCTCCTGTAAAGGCCTGGGAGACTTGTGTTCCAGTGCCTGCTCCAGTCTGTGTTGAATTATTTATTTGACTCAGGAAGGAGAATACAAAATTTTTATTTATGTTTTTATTTTCATTTTTGATTTCAGTGAGGAAAATGTTTGAAATCTATTTTGTATTGTTTCAGGGAAAATAAATACTCCCACAGGCAGAGCTGGAAGTAGTGCTAGGCACACTGTTGTGTGGATAGAGCAGATAGCTAGTTATAAGTGAACGTTTGGACATCTGTGCCTTCGCATTCCTTCGGGGTCATGCTGGGGGGGGGGCGGTGATTCTCAAGGGTAACAATTCCAGCAAGTACGTTTCTGGAAAGCCCATGTCTGGAGAGAAAGAGCTGGGCTCCAATTAAGAAAATGTTTTGCATTTCATGTAAAGAATTGAGTTCATGTGTATGCCAGCTGATTTTGTTTTCTAGTATTTGCATTTCACTGTGAAACTTAAGGCATTCTTTAAAATCTTAGGTGAAATTGTGTTTGTGCAGCACCTGATAGCTACGGAAGCTGTCAGAAGAGGGAAAAACAAACATATAGCTTGCTATTTCGAAACAGACCTGGATTTCAGCTCGTGTGTTCTGCCTGTGCTAGCTGATCTAATAGGCAACCAGGAATTGCAAAAGCATCTGACTTCCATGGGCGCCCATCCTGGCCTTTTTGGCACAGAAGAATTTTTCAGCTTTAGGAAGGATTTATTTTACCTGCCAGGGTGATTTATATACCATATGTCTGCTCTTCAGCGTCCGAGTATCTGTGGCCATAGGAGAGCACTCTGCTTCATCTGTAGCATGTGGAAATAGGTTTCTTTCAATGCTATTAACTCCTACAGAGCCGCTTTATTACCTCCGTGCATTATTTGTTCTTGGCCGTTGTCTCAGCAAGAGATAGCTGTGCTGTGTGTAATGTGGAAAGAAGAATACTATGAATTCCTGGTTTTGTTTGCTCTTGGCAGGCACTACTGCACTTCCCACCCTTGTGCGCACACCTACCTTGATGATGCAGCCTTCCCTGGATATCAAACCCTTTATGTCCTTCCCCGTGGACAGCAGCTCTGCTGTTGGATTCTTCCCAAATTTTAACACAGTAAGTAAAGGTGCTTCCGCATTTAGTTTCAGTGTAATACTTTCCAAGCCAGTTCTAATATCCAGCATTGAAGCTGACACAGAGAACTCTGTTTGTGCTGTGCTGGTTACTGTTCCCTTGTGTGAAAGTCTCAGGCTGTTCCCAACCTTCTCGCTGTACATGGGCCCCATCCTTTTTTTTGGCCTGGTCTGTGGGGGTGTTGTTTGCACACTGAAAAAGCCCCATGGCAGCGTTTTAATGAGCAATGGAAAAATTTTGAGTGTTTGCCTGGGTGTATGTGTTTCCATGAGCTGTAAAAAAGAAAAAAGCTGAAGTTAATGGGAAAAACGGAATGACAGGTAAGGCCTGGATCCTCCACTGCCTTAAACACATGGAGTGCACCAAAGCATGCTGCCACTCAGATTTCCATGTGTGGAGATAGTTCAGCATGGAACAGCTCAGCAGACAGGAAGTTAATAGCAACAGGAAGAAAACTGCTTCGGGTCATTTCTGCTGAGTCAGGAAATACAATTTGTTAATCCATGACCACCACCTGAACCGCAGCGCATCGAGGCTGTTGCTGCTGTGGGGAAGAGGAGCACTGCCTCCACCAGCAGGCGATCGGCTGAGCCACCACCACACACTTCCTTTGCAAACCTGCCTTCTGTCTGAAGTTAATGCAGCAAGAGGATTTATTCTTTTTCCTGACTTGCGAATAAATCTCCCTGACTGGCCTTGTGCTATGCATGTGGTGCTGTGGGGTGGTTATTCGGTAATGTATCAGCCAGCTTCTCTCAGATGTCAGCAGCCCAGTGTGAGGTTGTGCGTGTGCACAAATCCAGGGGTACATGCACGTGCATGTGTACAAAGAGAGAAAAGATACAAATCCAAGTATTTTAAAAAGGGGGTAGCCAAAACTCAATTCAATTTTAAGACAGTAGTGTGTTTCATCTCCTGGACTTGATGCAATCCATATTCATTTTCCTTCACCTAATATATTTGAGAATTTTGTTATTGATTTGTCTGTTCTCCAATAGAGAACACTGGTATTATAGCTGAGCTTTTTCACAGAACTGTACATAAAGTCTCAGACAACCTTTTTTTTTTTAGGGATGCTGTAGTTGTAGTCAACCATTATTTGCTTTCTGGTGGTATTATTGAATTTCTGAGTTGCAGTTGCCTCTAGAGGCAGATTAATTTGGATATTTAGACCGTTTCTGCTTATGTACACTGCGTTACATTTATTTGGGTTACATTCCATTTGCCTAATTCCCAGTGTTTATCCTTCACATCTGTCACTTCTCCAAGCTTCTGTCAGTTTTATTAAAAGAGAAACCTGGGGTCGGTGGCAAATATTGTCTACATCCTCCCTTGGAATTCTTGGTAATTATCCAAAATCACACTGTTATGCACCACAGACACCACATTTTTAAACTCTCCTTTTGGAGGACCAGTATTTCAGTACTACACTATTTCTAATTCTTGGACTTTGCCGTTTATCTTGTAGATATTGATTTTCCCTAATGGTCTTTTATGATGGACTTTAAAGCTCATTGGAAAACTAAATTATTCATGGTTATCTTGTATGACAGCTGGTGTCCACTGTGCCTCACACTTCTTTTCTTTTTAACTTAGCACAACCTTTGCAAATGTTGATTTCTATGTTGATGCTTTTTTTTTTTTTTCCCCCCACAGTGAATACAAATAGGTGTGGGGAGAGTATGTAAAAAAAATGTCAATATCATTTTTCCATTTGAGTGAACAGAACCAAAACCTAGCTGACTCATCATGTGCACATCTTCAGAAGTTCCTTCATTTTTTACCTTGTGCAGTAGCAGAGCATTGGAAGAGCGTATTGGCCCTTCTCTCTCCCCAGAAGCCAGCAATTGCCCTACGGAATGATCACTCACAAGGGGCCTTGTCAAGGACTGTAGACAGTGACATCCCTGGTGTGCAACACCAAATCTGTTTGCCTTTTGTAGGGCTTACGGGACCACCAGCGCATACCAGGGCCACTGTTCATCCTTGCATATGTTGAATGAAGGTGGAAAAAAGAAAGGTGGTCTCAAGAGAACCTGTTGATTTTTCAGTTGCAGTCAGATGCAGAAACGTTATTCTAAGCCCTGACAGGGGATAGTTTCTAATGTAATGTCAATAGCCTGAAAAATAAAAGTTTCTGCTGAAGAGTTTGATACCGCAACTAACAGGGCAGGAAAAATGAGGTAAATCATATTAACTAGAAACTTGTTTAAAGGAACACCCCCTACTGTGTTTCCAAAATAACTTCTCTTATTTATGGAAATATATTTAAAATCTGGGGTAAACCCTTTTTTGTACAGTTAACTTTGACATTTTTCAATTCTGAAAACATCTGTGGCAGTGTGGATGAAACATTGGTGTCCCCATTTCGTTTGTAAATGTGTTCTGATCACTTGCTTCTCTCTGAATGGGGTACTTTCAGACAAAACACTGAGAAGACTCTGATTTTTTTAAAAGGAAGTACTTCCCCAGGTATATCCTATTTTCTTGATAGAATTGTGTGATTTACTTTAAGATGCCCCTCTTCTGTTTCTCATAAAAACAACAATAGTTCTAAAAAGAGTGTGGATATATGTATAATATTTATCAATTCACTCTCCAATTTTTATTCCTTAGAATTGGCTTGTTATGTAGGCCAAATTAGGGAGGGAATGCTTATACTTGTGCTTTTGGATAGATTCCTTTATTCCAGTAAGGTGGCCTTTTTGTTTCAATGGATCAGCTGGAAAGGGAACTTCTGAGTGCAGAATAAAGGACTCCAAGCAGCGAGGTTCTGTAGAACAGGTCCTCTGTTCTTCCTGGGCCTTTCAGAGCACCAGCAAATAGTTTTGTCAGAGCAGAATAGTTGTGATCAGACTGTCGCAGCCTGAACGTGAGTTGATGCACGGAAGGACAGGAGCACTCTCAGAAGTGTGGCAGCGGTGGATCCAAAGGGGATAGCATGTTAGTCCTGACACCAAGTTCTGTAAGCTCTTGCTCAGTTACTCATACCCCTCTGCTTGAAACTCGTTGTTCAAATCAGATTTTTTGCCTGATATTACTTAGAACATTCTTGTTTGTAGCAGAAAGAAATCCAGCACTGTAGGAAGTTTCCAAATTGATACCCCCATTTTGGAAAGGATTAAGTGAAAAAAGGTATTGATTAATACAACTCTTCTTTAACATGCAAAAATTACATTAATGATTCCTTAACATGTAACATCTTGCATGTTGAGTACATTTTAAGATTTGTGAAACTTAAAAGTCAAGTACATAAAGTTAGTGAAAATCGAAGTTAAGATTACTGCGCAGATTTAATTAGGTCCCCATTTTGCATCTATTCGATTGTAATATTGAATTTTATACTACCTGGCTTTTGTCACGTAGCTTCATCTTCTGTATTGTTCTTTCTCTACATCTCCCTGATTCATTTTCTTATATCATTGATCTTGTGAACTGAATGAGGAAAAATGCTTTGTGGTCACGTAGGTTATCACTATGCACATGCTAAGGTGGTTGAAAGCAAGGATTTATCTCACAAACCGAAGTAAATGACTGCTGCCTGTGTCTCCCTGTAAGCAATATGCAGGTCTCAGGAAAAAAAAAANAAAAAAAAAAAAGAAGAAAAAACAAACAAACAAAAAAAACCCTGAAACCTCCCACACATTCTACCTTGTCCTGAAATGAGAGCAGCACTGCACGATTCAAAGTCATTTGAAATAGCGTAGCCAGGGACCAGTCAGCCTGCACAAAAGCCGTATCAGCAACTTCTGAGATTCTATCATCATAGAAAATAATCAGCAATTCATATGCTTCCTTCCAAGTTTGTTATGGCCTCAGGGGTAATCAAAGATTATAATATCTCTTGTAGCATTCACGTTAGTGAGATATTTCCCGTCTAACTAGACCGTGATTGGATTCTAAATGCTGGTTTGTACCTCATAGTTTTGAGGACTCCGAGGTTAATGTGGCCCTCAGTTGCTGCTTCAATGCCTGTTCCTCTTCAAGTAGGAGGTTCTGCTGAGTCTTTGCATGAGATTTCAGGTCTTCCCCACAGAATGGACCAGAAGTATTTTGCATCTGCCGGGAAAGGTGAGCCAGCTGGAATGGGCTGCAGGAAGGAAAAGAGCTGCTGACTGGTAACATAGTCAGATATCTGTCTTTTCTCCATCATTAGCCTTGCCTGGACTATGTATCCCTGGCCTGTCCCCAAGAAGAGTATCGTCAGGAACTAATTTATTCTTTCCTCTCCTGTATTTTCAATTATATCCCTTATTTTCAGTTGTTACTCTGGTTCTCATTTGCTCTCCCTGAAATTTGAAGGGCCCCCCAGTCAAGCAGATCACAGCACAGTGTCTCGTCCAGTGTCAGGAGCCTCCCGTGCTGCAGATGGCACCTTTCCGCTTCCCTCGCAGGATCTGAATTTCAGCCCCTTAGCACTCTGCTGGCAGTCCAAGGCACACTCTGGAGCTCAGTCTTGCGTACAGGAGGAGTGAATTACAGGTGCAGCCACCTGGGTGGTGCCAGCCCATAGCATCTCCTGTACCTGCACAGCCTGTCCATGGGCTCTCATTTCCCCTTCTCCCTTACGTGCGGTGTCAAGGGAGCGGGACCTGCTCTGTTCATCTCCCTCAGAAATGCTCTTCTCCTTAGAACAGGTGAAGTTTCATAAAAGCGGTCCCCTACACTCATTGGCTAACAACACAGAAAATAAATTTAAGCAATTAACTTCAAACTTGTGGAGTAGCTGGATGTTTTCTTTTAAGCCAAGAAATGGCAATATTTCTTTTACAGACATCATATATAACCCTTTTTATAGTTAGTGCAGGCACACAAAGCACTTTAGGTTATCCTCTGCTCCTTTGTGGAGCACTTAGAAATGTTACTCCTTTACCTTCAGTTATTCTGGAGTCTGCACAGTTCATGTTTTCCAGACCATAGTCAGAATCACATGAAGGACTAAGTATCCCTGGCCTGGAATGAGCCTGATTCCTGTTACAAAGGGAGAAAAATGTAGACTAATGCTTGTTTTCTGAGCTATTTACAGGTGAGGAAGGCAGAAGCTCTGGAACCCCACAATAAAGCCTGAACAATGGAGGCACAGAGCCCTGCCACTCTGCTGCTGGTCAGTCTTTGCTGCTGTGACACTGCACTCCCTGAGCAGCTCCTGTCTGTTCCCTCTGTGCCCTTAGTCAAGAATCCCTCCTTGTCTTTCTTTGGATCTGATGCAACCAACAGAGACCTATTTCAACTCTGATAGGAATCTCTGGAAAAATTCTTCTCATCCTTTGGAGGCCCTGGAAAATGTTTATTCAAGGCAATATATTTTTTCCCACAAAGTTCTTGAGCAACTTCTGTTGAAACTTTCAAAAATTATTGAGCTTGAAGCAAACACCTGTTAAGATGCACCAAGTTCAGTATGTGGGGAAAAAAATGTGCTGCCAAAAGCAGGGAGTTGTCACCCAGTCTTTGACAGGTTTTACAGTTAGTCATGTTTCAGTTCAAAGATGCAGATTCCTTAGTTCCTGTCATGAATTTCATCAAAGAGCAACTCTCTATTAAATAAGAGTCTAAATGAATATTTTTCTGACTTGTTTCTAGTCTAATGCATATTGTTTTAGAAAAGATCCTAAGATAAGATCCTAAATAGACTGACTTTGATGGTGAATCTCCTCAAACATTAATAATGACTTGAAGATTCTGACTGCACTGTACTTTCTCTAGCAGGAGTTGGTTGGATAAGCTTGGTCCTCACACTCCACAGATGAGCACCCAGCCAGGCAGCTCCGTGGGTAAGGATCAGGTGTGGTGCCACGCACCGGGAGCAGCAGGCATCCTTGACCTTGTTTAGATGCCTTTCCCTGCCGCTGTACCGGAGCTCAGCGTTCAGTGTGGAGGTTTTGAAGTTGTTCCGCAAGTTCTCCTATTGTGCATACAAGTTATTAGTTCACCAGCCTCATTGCTTAAAGAGCTGCAGTTCCCGCATACAGATCCTGACTCCTCTACAAGTTCTGTCCCTTGGCTGCATGTCTCATCTGTCTTCCTAGAATGCTGCGAGCTCTGACACTTCCACTGTATTTATTCCTTCTCCTGGTCAGCGCTGGGAGTAGCTAAGAAGTCTTAATCTTTATTGAATTGCTTTCTTAAGTTAGTATTGTCTTCATGGCACAAGGAAGCTGTTTTTAAAGGGAGAGGACTGTAAGTCTTACATATTTTAGGCATTAGAGCCTTGAAGGATGTTTTGGAAATAGACTGCAAGGAAAACATCTCCTGTCACAGCAGACAGTCACAACATTGCAATCTAAGACAAATGTGGCATGTGCGTTGCACCACTGTGCTTATAAAGATTGCAGTAGTTTCTAATTACAAGATTTCCTACCCTAGGAAAAATTCCAGAGCACCTTAATAAAAATGTAAATTCTCATGTGTCAGGTAAGTGCAGAAGCACCAGCTTGTATGGTGTGGGGCTACCCCTGCTCAGCATTCCTGCCCATGCTTACAGCTTCCTCACATCCTTCCATGAGCAAGAAAGGATTGCTGAAGTAATTATTAGTTAATAAGAGATAAGAATTTAGCTAAGAAATAATGTCTGTTGTAGTCTGTCTTTCTAAATGCAGGTATAGCTGCTGGCCTTTTAATTTAGATACGCTCAGTTTTACGACAATTTAAAAATAGTACTTGGCAATTTAAAGTCATAGTGTGAAGCCTGTCTTTCGTTAGCCTGTCTGAAAGCTGATGGTGCCCAGCTCTGGGCAATGACCAGCCCATTTCAACCATCTGAGTGGGGCTGATATCAAACGCTGTGGCTTTCAACCCAATCTGCTTGGTGCATAACCTGTTGTGTCCCACAGTGGAGATGTGCAAACCTCAGGTGTTTCCCCAAGTCAAGGCTGTGGAAAAAGAACATCACTTCTTGTTCACATATTAGAAAAGACTGTTTTCTCCCTTTTCCTACTTTGTATCTCATTTATTTTGGTTTAAAAATATACAGAGTTTGATTCTACATTAAATTTCAGGGCAGGTTTGATTAGAAATGGAATGTTCTTTCAGAGACTTATATCCAAATACAGCATTTTTTTAATCTAAAGAATTTTAAAGGCTGTTTGTACAGTGTGTGGTACTGATCAAAAAAACCCTGAGGCTGGAAATAATGATCATTATAGATTTTTATTTGAAAAAATAGCCTATTATTTGTTACTGTGAAGAGTAGATGACAGATGTCAGCTAACATACTTAAGAAAATTTCAGTTCTGACTTGCTTTTCATTTATATTCATCCATCTATACATTTAGATTTAAATCCATATGTAATTTATCTTTTTAGATATATGCTTGCAGTATGTGAAAGGTAACAATACTAATTCATTTCAGAAGACTTTCTTCCTGTGTCCTTATTCTCTCCTGTTCACAAAATTGACCAAGGCCATGAATTTGGCTCTAACCTCTTTTAGCATGGTTCAGAAGTGTAGAGGAAATTTAGATCTTCATAACAGGATGCCTCTCAGTTTCATGTGTTGTTGGTGTCCTGGAACAGGCAGAGAGCAAGAAAACTGCCAGCAAAACTTAAGCTGACCTCCAAGAAGAAAAGGGTGAGGTCTATGGACATCCTCGAAGATGAAAGCAAAAATCAGAAATCTTGCTCACCCCACACATTATCTAAGCTTTTCTGACTGTTACCTCTTAGGCTTGAGTCTTGTGGCAGGACTCCACTGAAAGGTAGTTTTTCAGATTATTTTACCTATTCAGGTAATTTTATTGTCAGATGGCAATAGGTAGTGTAAAAAGAATAGGTTTGCTCCTAGGGTACATTATTTGTTTGATTTCCAGCATGTCTCAAACTGTGGAGTGTTCTTATTTTTTGCTGCATCTGAAGGCAAGATATTGCTGGTATTGCTTTTCATTTAGCATAATACAGCCGAGCGTTGTGAATAACTGCAGACTTAATAAATAGCAGTTATATAGCGTCTTTCATGAGGGGGTTTTGAAGAGTTGTAAACATGTTATTTAGACCTTTCAGCGTTTTTTTTTTTTTTTGAGAGAGGTTAGAAATACTTTTGTCCCGATTTTACAGATGAATAATACAAGTACATTTAAACCTGGGAGCCAGTAGAGTCACAAAGGGAAGGGAAACTCTCATATTGCTTAAGTATTTGTTTAGCTGTTGGGTTTGTACTTACCTCTATTCTTTTTCTCAGATTTGGTCTGTCACAGTCTTAAAAGCTCATCGTACCAATACGAAGTCTTGTATGACAGGAAGGGAGTACTAGAATTGGTTACAAATGAAACTGTTGATTACTTTTAGCCGACTCAGTTTAGTATGAAACAAAGCATTAAACCGCAGGTACGTACTTTTTTTCTGCATTCTCTGTTTGCGTATGTCCCTTATTTTGTCTCAAAACATATTCAGCAGCTTTCTATTTCGTTACTTCAGCTACAGAAATTTCTGGTCCTAACCAGAGCAGAAAATTTAAGCTTTTTTACTACGAGAGTTAAATCTATTCTAAACAGAAGAATCCTGAATACATCATAGGCCAGTAGCATCAGCTGGTGTTGACGTTTGGAAACACGGTCCTTTTATGTATCAGTATCCTCGTCGTGATAAGCCTTATAAGAAACTGAGACCAGATGCAGAAGTTTTACTGTGGTGCCTCACCAGTTCTTTCTTTCTTTGGGTTATGCCTTTCAGTAGGCATCAAATATTTTAATTTTTTTTTTTTTCAAAACAGTTTCTAAAAGCGTGGTGGCATTTAATTTTTAGAACAGTTTTTTAAGGCTCTCCTAATTATGATTTTCTAAACCAGGATTTATTTTTAATGTGCAATAAATATATCCACAGATGAAGGGAAGGAAGGGCAGAGGGAATAGTCCTAGCACTGAAAAAATCAATTAAAAAATGTTTCCTCAATTCTCTTTTGATCTGTCTACTTAAGAACATTATATGAGTAGAAAGGAAGGGAGACATTATTTACATAATTTCTTTTGGTTATTTCTTTTTAATATTTCAATTTCTTGATTTAAGCCAGAAAATGCAATACTGGAGTGAACAGAAGAGTAAAAGATCAGAAAATCCCTGGTGTTATTTCAGTCAGACAGTGTAAAACATTTTTCCTTTTGCTTATGTTGATCTAAGCCACTGTTTTGCACTGGTTTAAGGGAAACAAAATTCTGCCAGGAATAGCAGGCTTCATCCTTGGCCTCCTGAACTCAGTCAGACGAGTTCTTGCAAGTTAGACTTTCAAAGTAAAAACCCAACTGAAAGCAGCTCTGGTCTGACACAGGGCTCCCTGTGCAAGCACCTTGGTGGTGCTTCAGCCTGCTCTGCCTCCCTGACTAGGTCAAAATAGAGCAACGTTGTTTGTGTTAGCACACAAGATGGATAAATGCACCTGTCAGTAAAGATGTAGGGCTGTGCTTCCCAAGTTGAGGTTAGAAGATTAATGCATTTCTTGTTATAAAAAAACAAGATTTGTTTAAGCAGGTAAAGAGAGAGTGTAGTTGAGGCACTTCTAGTGCCTGTACTTCAGTGGCATATTGGAAATCCAGAGAGGAGTCAGGCAGCCAGAGGAAGAACTAACAAATTATTCAAGGCTTTTTGTAATGAGAGGCTAAGGAATTCAGCTTACTTGGTTTATCAAAGAGAAGGTTAAGAGCTGATCTGATTGCAGTGTACAAGTGCCCACGCATTCAGACTTTCGGTTGCCCGTTAATCTAATTGAGTGAGGCACAACTAGATTGAGTGCTCTGTAGCAGACGTGGCAAGGTGCGGGTGTTAGCTGTGGGGACAGTCAATCATTAGCATTGCTTCCCCAGTGATGTTGCAAATTTATCTTAATTGGAAACTCTTAAATCAAGGTGTGGTTTGTTTGCCTTCTCCCCTAAATTTAGGCTCTGATTGACCACACTATCAGACTTAGTAATAGGAAGGGCTGAAGCTTTTCAGTGTGTGAAATTGTCATGCATTTTTCAGGAAATCAGATGTAATGGTTCCTTCTAAACTGAAACAAATCTGAAAATTGCTGTACATGTCACTTTCCATATTCTGTGTGATTGCAGATAGAAGCACAGAGAGAGAATCATCCATTTTCATTTTCCCATACAAGCTGGACTTTAAAGGGGAGCACACAAGAGGATGGTACACTAAGGGACTCTTCATTATGCCTTGGGAGTGGACATAAAGTAGGGAGGGGAGCCCAGCTGCTGGCAGGAGACAGAAAATCAATGTCCCAAGTCCAGGGTTCCAGCCCTACAGCTCTGTTGGCAGAAATAATGTAGAATTTTCAAAAATAAAATAGCTCAACTGTAACCTCTAATATGAAAAAGATAAAGCTGACTTTATTAATATTTCATCTCTTTTAAGATATAAAAGGTTGTTCCAGCCCTGGGTGCCCTTTTGGTCATCTTGTACTAAAAATGACGTAGAAATGTCAACTCCAAAGCTTTTTCTTTCCTTTTTTATTATTATTATTTTAATACTGACTGTTATCTCAACAACTCTTCATCAGTATCTGTAGTATCTGACATGTTAGCAAGTGAATTACAGCAAGATTTTTGTTTTGCTTTAAAATGCCTTTGGGCTGATTTCCCTGACTAGTGGCAGTGTGTGGAGGTCACGGTTCTCGCAGCCACAGTTTTCCTCAGGGAAGCTGGAGCTTGCTGCCAAATTGATTGAGATGGGGAGAGACAAACAGTGAGGAGTTGTATTTAGAGGTTTGTGTTCAGGGTACAGTGTTGTTCTTGTATTTTGGGAGCCACGTGGGGAGGAAGGCAGATATTAGTCCCTGACATCTGACTTGTCCCAGTGGATGCAAGAAGTGCAGGCTTACATATTTCTGCACTTCTCAGCATATACTCAGATTTTTTATTATTATTTTAAAAATAAAATGTCCCTGCAGGAGGGACTTTCATGATAGTCGTGGACTCATTCCAACCTGAGCATGGTTGGGTTTGACTTCAGCGAAATCCAAATTTTCCACTCTGTGGAAATGCGTGATGTGCAAGAACAGTAAGAGAGCCTGTGGTTGTTAGTAAACAAAATGTGGTAAGAGCAACCCTCAGTTAGACCACAGGATTATGGCAAAAAGCTCTTCTGTTGTGGGTTTGTTATTTTTTCTGTTCTCAGTAAATATTTGCACGAGTTCCTGATTCAGCTGTGAGGAATCTAGAAAGAGTTCTCCCCTGTCTTTGTTATTGATCATTTACATCTGCATGATCTTCTGAACCCCAAAATATTGCACTGAACATTGACATAGAGATGTGGAGAGGTGGTGTTTGGAGACCTGCATGCTCACCACATAGAGGTACATCTGTGGGTCTGTGGGTATGCACTCTGGTGGGCAGGGCTGGAACACAGGCAGCGTTGACAGAGTTCCCGTAAGAAAAGTCAGCAGTGTGCATCAGCAGAGTCGCTTTGGGTGTTCCTAGTAATGCAAAATAAGAAAGGAAATGTGGAACAGCATACTGTTCTCTTGAACAGTACATTGCTGTGAGCAGTAGCCCAATGAGAAGTATGTTCTGTGTTGTGAAAAAAGAAGAATGAGCACAGAGACAACAGATTCTTGCAGTCTGGGCTTGCCAAGCACGTCCAATGTTGCACTGCAGCATGTCTGGTTTTACACTGGGCATTTTAAATATGTGCTCTGTTGAGTGTGGCTATTTAGTGTGTGTGGCTATCGTGATTAGTCATCACGATATGCACAATTCTGGTAGAAGGTTGTGTGGATATGGCAGAATTTATTATGAGCTTCAGTGGATCTCCATTCTGCATGAAGGCAGATCGCTCAGCTTTCCTGAGAGTTGGGGCACAAACACAGAACAAGCCCGTGTCAGCACATAGCCTTGTGACCCAGAAGGATGTTGGGAAGATCTGATATGCAGGATGTTTGTGGCTGTTTGCCTATGTACTTGCCTATAATCATGATTTTTAAAAAGACACACACACAAGGAGGATTGTTCAGAGATTTGGAAAAAGCACAGAACTTAATTTAGTTGCTGTCTTGAGTTGGTAATTTATATACACCACTGTTTTCTCGCCTTGATTGCCAGAGGGAAGCACTGTGTTATATTATCAGTTTATTCCACATACGGCTTAAAATTTTGTTTTGTGAGAGTGAAACAGCACAGTATGCCTTAGGGCCACTCTCAGTGTTCGTACAGAAGTTTCTTAATGACCAGTGGTTAAGAGATACTCCATTAAATCTCTTATAGCCACCCATCAATATTCTGTTACAAATGCTTACAAATCAAGATTTGACCTGATAGTTGTTATGATAAGAGGGAACTGAACAGAGGGCATAAATTCCCAGCCACGATTTTTAAACTTTGCTCTGGTTTGGAGATCCCAGTGTTCCAGTGCCACAAAGGAGAGGCTTTGTGCTGCTTTATGAGGAGGCAGCTTTAGGGTGCAGATTTTTGTTGGAGTGGTGACAATAGCATGTGTGGCACTTGTTTAGTGTGCATTAATAGCTAAGTGGGTTGGGAGCAGAATGAAAGCTTGGAGGTTAGGTCATCAGGTAGAAATGGCAAATGTAGATCAGTGCACCATTGCGAGTACAGGTGTCTGAGCAGCAATTCAGCCTCGGTGCTTTATCACTAGGCTGCCTGCTATTGCTTGGATACTAGGCAAGCAACAAAAGCTTCAGCAGAGATAAACATCTGGGTTTATCCAAACTTTTAAACTGGAGGTTGCACATGAGTAAAAACTAATGAAAGCATTCAGGGTTTGAAATATCATAAAAAGCAGCTTTTCCCACATAGTGTAAACTTACTGAGGAAAAAAAAAAAAAAAAAAAGCTTAGAAATGATACCTAACCTTTCCAGCAGCTTATCTCACGACAGGATCAGTGCAATGTATTTCTGAGGCTCATAATTTGTTGTTTGTACTGTCTCCTATATGTAGATTGTCTGTTGCTGCATTAGCATTTCTGAAGTGCCCCGAAAGTCACTGTCACCAACCTCAGTTGCCATAGATGTCTCTCGCATTTGCATATTGTGAAATTGGGAAATAGAAGTAGCAAGAGGAGATTACTGCTGAAAAATATCCAGATTTTGTTAATCCTGGCTCACTGTAATAGTTCAGATGGTTTTAAGGAGACTGCAAAATGATTATATATTCAACTTTGTTGGAAAGATATCTTAAATTTAACTTTTTATTAAATGAACTGAAATAGGAGAACAAAACTAAAAGTTTGTTAAACTTGGTTATGGCTACCAGAGCCATCTATTTGTTCATTAATTTTTATACTGTAACATAAACAGCATAGTGCAAATTTTCATTTGCATTTGTGGTGGCTGTTTAGTTGCAGTTATTATTTTTAGAATAAACTAGTTTTATAGAACTGGTTTTTTAAATACTGGTGCTCCCACCTCCGCCAAATGTGCTGCGTCATTTCCTAATATATACATCAATAAATAATTTGGTCCCTCCCTCCCTGCAATGAAGAAGATAATTTTCTTTAGAGATCTGAGATCAGTTTACCCTGCAGCATTAATCTTCTAACAGAGAGATACTTTTTATTTTTCCAGCATGCTGTAATCCACCCTAGTTTCTGATATGTTTAAAACCTATTAATTGTTAATGTTGTGCTTCTTGAATTCTAATCATGACCAGAGTACGTGCGGGGCTCGGGTTTGGGCAGGATCAGTAACCGCTCCCCGGGGAGCCCGAGTGGCACTTTCTGGAGGCAGTGTGAGCTGAGCTGTTTGGGAGAGTTTGTCCTTGTGCTGCTACATCTGTTTGATTTTGTGCATAGTCTGCCTTGTGTATTTTTGAACTGAGGACTGGTAATGCTAGCTCTGTGGATTGCTATCTGGGATGCGCAAAGGAATCATTGAGCATTGCTTCTTTTTCCTTTTTTTTTTTTTTTTTTCTTTTTTTTTTTTTTTTTTTTTTTTAATGGGACTGCAGACTCTAGTTGGTATTTTTGCTATTTCTTCTCACTGATCTCAGACACTTCAAATGGTTGAGGTACTTTTCAGCATTACTCTCTTGTTCTAGAAGACCTGATCTACTAGTTAAGTTGAAAAGCATAACATATACTCCATTTAAGAACGAAAAAATATGCTATTCTATAATGATAAAGCAATCTTTTAACTTTTATTAAAAATGTGATAGTATATATTGACTGGCAGATCTGTTATAAAATGCATGCTGAAAATCTTTTAATCTGTATGTATAATTGTGCTATGTTATGCAGAGGAATGCAATAAACAGTACAGGTCACAAACAGCTTTTTAATTATATGTTAAACCGTTAAACTTTGGACTGTTACTGTATTCCAGAAGTAGAGGAAACAGGAAATAAGGATATTTATTTCAGTTTTTATTTTATTATTTATTTATTTATTTATTGTAATGACATCATAGCTTCATTAATAAATCAGTAGTTCATTTGAAATAATGTTTTTACTTTCATGACTATTTCTTTTAATATGTTACCTCTATGGAAATAAAATCCAGAATGGAATGCCAAAAGCTTATTACAAATTATATTCAGAAAATGTGTTAGTAATAACATTTACAAAGCCATGCATTTGACTTGAGAGAAATCTGACAAGAAACCTGTCTAACCTCAGTCCAAAAAGAAAACAAAATAGTAAGAGTTTTTAATATTAGGTAATGGATTATTGGAGAATCTCTTCTTAGGCAGATATGATGCAAAAGTTGTTTCTTACATTTGTGAGTTTGTACATGTGCATACATGCAGAGAAAATCCTAATTAGTGCAGGGTTCTCTGGAAGCATGCTTTTGTACCAAGGGAAAATTACAGTCTTGATTCTCAGGTTCAGAAACTCTGGAAGCAGCTAACTTTCAATTATAATTCTTTAAGTAATAAATCATTAACTTCAACTTGTTTCACTTCCTTTTGTAAGTCAGCTTAGTATCAAATATGTGATGTGTATCATCCAGGATTAAACAGCCAAATTTGATTTCTTCAGATAATACTGCAAAGGAAAAAACATCACTGTGTCTGCAAAACAAACTTTGTAGAAATACAAATTTCTAGCAAATTGAACTATTTTCTCTTGTACTGGTTTAAAACAAGGTTGGGAAATTAGCATTTATCTTTTCTTGTAGATTGCCGTTTTTCCTTTCTACTTTTCAGAATCCATCTCACATCTTAAATAAGGACAGAGGACCACATGTGCTTAGATGCTTATAGGATGATGAAGGTTGGAAGGGACCTCCGAGGTGGTCTGGTCCTACCTGCTGGTTGGAGCAGGGTCAGCTGGGAGATCAGTCCAGTTATACAGTTTTTTTTTGTTTTTTTTTTTTTTTGTGAACTGAAAAAATGTTTGAATCAATAAATTTGAGTCAATAAATTTGTTTTAATCTTTGTCCATGCTGCATCATGAACAAGACATTATACTTAATTGAGGCCTCAGTGCAGTAGCTGTTACCAGCTTTAACTTTCAGTGCTGTTCCCCTGCTCCTGTAGCGTTAACAAAGCTTTCTGCTGTCTTTAGGACATTCAAAACTGGTGACAAGCAGCAGTCCTGGAATTTAGCACAGGTGTAATCATTTCCAGTTCATGAACATGTTCAGTTAAATTTAGGATTAGTATATTCAGTGCTTCACTTATCTCAAATTTTTCAGTGTCAAAATATTTTCTGAAATGTGGTAGCTATGGTACCCTTTCCTGGTACCAATGCTCCCTGCGTGCTCCTCTGAATTTGTCTTGCCATCATCTCTGTTGTCAATTCTGCATAGAAATGTCTGGGGATTGTGATCATTTTCCTAGCAAATGATGTTTCTAATGGAGCCTGCAAAGGATGTCCTCTCACAGAAAGGTCTCTAGGAGGAGAGAGATAAATGACCCTGATTTGATAAGGCGGAAAAGTAGTTTTCCATTGTCTGTTGAATCACAAGGTGATACTGGCAGGCTTTCAGGGGGCTCTTTGCAATTCAGACACTGGGGTCTTGACAGCGTGGAGGATGTGCAGGATTTCGGGAGGGAATCTCTGGTAGCCTAGGCAGCAGTGGAGCTGCCTTTTTTTCATAAGCTCTGGCAGGCTATGAATTCCCCAACCAGTGTTAAATCTAATTATTACGGGAGCTGAAATGTTATCTCCTCTTGTTTATCTGAAGAAAGTAAAGAATAGGCTTCCGGCATAACGTTGTTTTTGTTTTTGTTTTTCTCTTTACTATATGTTACTGTGAGAAGCTGTAAATGGATTCTTGTTTGTTCTCCAGATGGATCCTGTGCAAAAAGCAGTTATAAACCATACCTTCGGAGTGTCCATTCCCCCGAAGAAGAAACAAGTCANCATGTAGTCTTCTCTTTTATAGATTAAACAAATTATTTTTACCAGCCTTTCCTCATGGGTCATGCTTCCTAAATCACTTCATTTTTTTTTTTTTTTTTACTGTCACAATAGGTATAACCTTCATGCTTGGATTTGAGGGGCAGGTTCTACTTTTTTATCAAGTTCAAGTCACTAACTCTTTAGACATGATTTGCTTTTGACCATATACTGAAATGCTGCCCCAACAGCATCCCTGTACAGCACCCCTGGAATAACAGCTGCCATGATCTCCAGTGGCACATCCGTTGACAATATCCCATTTGACAGTCCAATAACCTTCAAGAGGGAGCAGACAGGAAAACTGCATTCTCTTAATGTCATACCTACTTTTCTTTCAGAAAACATCTTTATCCTATTGTTCCTATGTCCTTTCTGATGTCAAAAGATTTCTTAATAAAGCCACCCTTCCAGGAACTTTTAGTAGTAATGATTATAAATGTTTACTTCTAGCTGTCTTTTGAGTATTTTAAAGTTCAAAGAAGCCGTTTCCTGAGTTGTAATTCGAAAGAGAAAAAAGAAAAAAGAAAAGAGAAAAAAAGAAAAAAGAAAAAGCGATCCAAAAAATACATTGATACACTTGAAATTTATATCCAGCTAATTTTTCCCAAGCTGCATGAAAATTTTAAAAAATCGACTGTTAACAATTCAAAAAAAAAAAAATGTGG
>VXAV01010091.1:128895-142659 GCA_013399715.1 Alectura lathami | reverse complement strand
TATCAGTCACAGTGCTGTTTATTCATCAGCTACAAATGACATGTAATGTCCCAGGGGATGGCTTAGTTCATATTTCACAAGTCCACCGTCAGGACACTCCCTTAGTCATGTTGCTTGATTTGCTTACTTTAAAAATCTTTCTGCCAATGCTCAAGATCTAAACTTTTCCATATGCTTCTCTGTACTTTGAGTAGTTGTTCTGCACAGTTTGGGGTTGATGAACTCCTGGTGTTGACACCTCCTTTAGGTGTCTCTTCAGTCTGCCTATAATAATATTAACTATCACAGATCAAACTCTGCACCTCTACTGAAAATTGATTATAGGTGCTGTTAACTGAAAAAATAAGCTCTGTGACTGATACAATTACATTGATGAGTTGTTGCAATTCCTGTTCAAATTGAAAAAGGTCAGTCTTTTCTTTCTTCCATCATTATATCAATCAGAAGAACATGTAAGCTGGAGATTGTTTTGTAGAAATGGTAAGCTTTTTCTGCTGTTGTTGTTTAGAAGAAGAAGCTCTGCATTAAGAATGTATTGTAAGATGATATACGACTCTTTGGGTAGTCTGCTGTGTGCCACAACATTCATGCGTCCTGTATCACTAATGCAGTATACTATTATTGCTTATTCCAGTTATAAAAACTGGAATTTTGTTGCATAATGTTTTAATTTACATCCTTAAAATTATACTTTTTTATTATTATTATTTTGAGTAGAGAGAATGATGGGCATTAGACTAAGCAAGACTGACTGCTAATGTAGCTGAACATTGAAGTAGAGCGCAGGGATGCTCTCATTCTCATATATGCATTGAATCTCTCAACTCTTCTCTGACATCAGACATCCGTTTTTCTTTGTTCTGCTAACAATATGCCTTTGAATGTCCAAAGATTATATTGAATAATAGTGGAATCATAACTTAATATAGAATATCACAAGTTACTAGCAAATGAAGAAACGCATTTGTATATTTCCATTGAGGGTATAATACCAGCGAGACAGCACAATGACCCAAACCTACCAGAACTATGATGTATGACATCATTATTTATTATGATTGCTTTTGCAATGCATTGCAAGACTTCTTGAGGTTTCATGTAAGGAAGTAGAGAAGGAAGAAAAGTGAGACTAAAAAGCAGCAGCTAGAAAAAGTAAGTGTAAGATTGAGATACCAATATCACTCATCTGCTTTGCTGTTTTCTGCTAGGAAGAAAGATGGTGCAGAAGTATCTGAAAAAGTGAGAGTTATAGATTGAGATTTTGTAAAAGTTCCAAAAGAGAGAAATAATATATCCTCTTCTGTTGCCTCAGGATGGTTATTATTCTGATGGTGAGTGACTACTATTTGCATAAGAAAAAATTCATTTGTGAAGCAANACTTATCAAAGAAAGATGAATTCTTTGATTACACTTCCAAATCAAAACAAATTGTTCAAAATGAAGTAGACAGATGATGCAGGATCACTTTCTTTGCATTTTGGTTTGATATAAAAATCAGGAAGGAAATGCAACTGCTTTAATTTTCTCAAAAGTCATAGCCAGTTTCCAGGGTAGAAAAATAAGGCCTTTTTTTTTTTTTTTTTTTTTTTTTTGCTCTTTGAGCCATTCTGTATATGATCTGTTTCCCTTCTGTCATGAGAGTTGTTTGCAGAATGATATGGATGGGCATTTCAAGTTAAGTTCTCATTCAAATAAGATCCACAGGCTGTGCTACTTGGGACATGTTACAGATGATCCCTTTGGATGTTCCATGAAGAGTGCTTTCTGTTCAGCTGGTACATCTGTAACATCAAGGACGTAACCAGGCCAAATTCTGGACCCTGTTTCAAATCCTGGCCCCTCTTACTACCGTTTCATTCTGTAACTGGATCTCAGAGCAGCTCTATGAGCAGTTCACAGTGCTGTGATGATGATGTTCCAGCACAAGCAGTCCTGTGCTGGTATGCTGTGTATGGTGCGGATAGCGGGAACGGGGTGTGACTGGAAGCTGTTGTTTGCCAGCTTCTTGATCCACCTGGGCCCTTTAGGAGTTAACCCAGTTATTACAGCATGCTAGAGCTGCTCAATGGGCTAGTTCAGGTTTTGAAAAGAGCCTAGACATGCTGATCAACAGAAGTGCTACTTTGTCATGTAGGCATGTGGTAATATGTTAACATATTAGATAGGACTGGCAACTCCAAGCTTTATTTAACTTGGAAAAGTTGACCTTGAGATCCTGTCTAAGTTTTATAATTCATTGAGTGCTTTCTGTGGGTGCTTTGATAATAAAACTGATTTTTTTTCCTTTTATTCCTAAATAGTAGAGTGCAACATGTTAAATTGCATTTACTCGGTCACATTACAATGGGTTGGATTTCTCCAGTGTCCTAATTACCAGTGCTGTTTATTCATCAGCTACAAATGACATGTAATGTCCCAGGGGATGGCTTAGTTCATATTTCACAAGTCCACCGTCAGGACACTCCCTTAGTCATGTTGCTTGATTTGCTTACTTTAAAAATCTTTCTGCCAATGCTCAAGATCTAAACTTTTCCATATGCTTCTCTGTACTTTGAGTAGTTGTTCTGCACAGTTTGGGGTTGATGAACTCCTGGTGTTGACACCTCCTTTAGGTGTCTCTTCAGTCTGCCTATAATAATATTAACTATCACAGATCAAACTCTGCACCTCTACTGAAAATTGATTATAGGTGCTGTTAACTGAAAAAATAAGCTCTGTGACTGATACAATTACATTGATGAGTTGTTGCAATTCCTGTTCAAATTGAAAAAGGTCAGTCTTTTCTTTCTTCCATCATTATATCAATCAGAAGAACATGTAAGCTGGAGATTGTTTTGTAGAAATGGTAAGCTTTTTCTGCTGTTGTTGTTTAGAAGAAGAAGCTCTGCATTAAGAATGTATTGTAAGATGATATACGACTCTTTGGGTAGTCTGCTGTGTGCCACAACATTCATGCGTCCTGTATCACTAATGCAGTATACTATTATTGCTTATTCCAGTTATAAAAACTGGAATTTTGTTGCATAATGTTTTAATTTACATCCTTAAAATTATACTTTTTTATTATTATTATTTTGAGTAGAGAGAATGATGGGCATTAGACTAAGCAAGACTGACTGCTAATGTAGCTGAACATTGAAGTAGAGCGCAGGGATGCTCTCATTCTCATATATGCATTGAATCTCTCAACTCTTCTCTGACATCAGACATCCGTTTTTCTTTGTTCTGCTAACAATATGCCTTTGAATGTCCAAAGATTATATTGAATAATAGTGGAATCATAACTTAATATAGAATATCACAAGTTACTAGCAAATGAAGAAACGCATTTGTATATTTCCATTGAGGGTATAATACCAGCGAGACAGCACAATGACCCAAACCTACCAGAACTATGATGTATGACATCATTATTTATTATGATTGCTTTTGCAATGCATTGCAAGACTTCTTGAGGTTTCATGTAAGGAAGTAGAGAAGGAAGAAAAGTGAGACTAAAAAGCAGCAGCTAGAAAAAGTAAGTGTAAGATTGAGATACCAATATCACTCATCTGCTTTGCTGTTTTCTGCTAGGAAGAAAGATGGTGCAGAAGTATCTGAAAAAGTGAGAGTTATAGATTGAGATTTTGTAAAAGTTCCAAAAGAGAGAAATAATATATCCTCTTCTGTTGCCTCAGGATGGTTATTATTCTGATGGTGAGTGACTACTATTTGCATAAGAAAAAATTCATTTGTGAAGCAAGCATGAGGTTTGCTTTTAGATGACTAAGGAATTCAAATCAGTGGAAGTTCTCTGAATCTCAGTTGAACTGAAATTAGACCTTTAAATTCATATGAACAGAAAACTCCCAATAAAGATAGCTGCTGGTGTTGTTGATTTTTAACAAGCCTGAGACAGAGTAGTTTTATCTGCACCTAATAGTTCCCCAAAGCTTATTAAGGAGATATATTGCTGAAGAATTAAGGCCATTCTTCTGAAGCTTTCTCACGTAATGAGGAATAAATAACAGAATGCTGCTGATTACTCATGCCGTTAGTAGCTGAATGGAATTTTATCTGTGTCCAGTTGTGCCAAAGTTAGAGGCTGTGTCACCTCTAAGATCTGAGAATTAAAGGTCCTCCTTTTCTCTCAGGCTTTGAGTGACTTTCGTCTCCGAATATAAAGGAATGTGTCAGACTCAATGCTGTTGTTTCAGGGTGTTTACGTTTAGCCTCTAAACCAAACCTCTATTTTGAAACCATTTTTTTATGGAAAACGTACTTACAAGGGAGGAAAACAATCTTGCTGGTGGCTTTTTTTTTTTTTCCTGAATTTCTTACCAACTATTTAAGTAAAGGAAAAGACCTCTAAGAGTACAAGCCAGTCAAGTAGCAATTTCCACACATCAACAATGTTCTGTCTTTTTTTTTTTTTTTTGTAAAGGTTGTTTTTACTCACATTTACCTTCATTTTTGTAACATGCAAGCACATTTAGAGTATAATGTAAAAGGAAAAATACTTGTTGCTAGTGAGGTGCAGGCAACTGAGACCACAGAGCTAGTGAGTTGGTTTTGATACCAAATTGTTCAGAAATCCAGAATCAAAGGCAAAGCAAAAATCTGTGTGGCTGGCAGGTTAGACAGTTAAATAGATCTTTTGAGAATCCTCCTTATTATCCTTCCAGCCTTAATTCTGCAGCTACTGCATTATTGAATTGGTGTGAGAAAGATGCTACACTTCGTATAGCATAAAAGTGCATGTTTGATCAACATGCATCATGGCTGTTTTTTATTTCCTTATTCCTTAGTTTCAAGGAGAGTGAAAATACTTGGATGTCTGTTAGGCAAGCTATATGCAATTTATTGGACAAATCTTGAGGGCATGACTAAATATTCACATTCTTCAGTCAGCCCTGCCACTGAAATCAGTGAGGATGCACAGTTATAGATGTCATTTAACTAAAATGAAGATGAGTGTTTCATAGTTGGCTTCAGTGGCAGCTCTGCCTGAGCAAAAACTGAATCAGTAGTTCAGATGCAGGCCCATGAGATCGTACTGCATGCACCATGTCAGTTCTTGATTCATGTATTTAGACAACGATAAATTCTGTATTGAGTTCCAAAGCACTTTAGCAGCTGTGGGTACAATTTTAAGATTATTTAAGCACAAAATGCAAGTGAAATGTGTTTCTAGTAATATAGTTCAGATTCATAGATGGAGGACATTATATTAATTTTATAGTTCAGAAGATAATCCATAGCACTTTTAGGAATTGAAAGATGTCTGGGTAGAGTATGATATGTTTGTCATAATCTTTGAATATTCTTTTCTTAACTGTTCCTATATTGTTAAAATGTTAAAAAGGCAATGGGAAAGCTTGCATTCCTGTACCGGTTAGATAAATGCATTAGTCTGTAATGGGAATATAAAATATTTACAAAACGATAGGTGTCTGGTGTCAGAGAAAGGTACGTTCTAGCAGCTAAAACATACATTTTTGCCTGTAGTAACAGATCATATATTATACTTCAAACTTTGCCCAAACTGTGTAAAATAGTTTTCCAAGACTGTTTTAAATTTTTTTCCATTCCAGCCAATACAGACTGGCATGGCTTAGAAAAGGTGAAAGATTAAGGTAGTTTAAAAGTATGTTTGGCTGGGCATAGAGCAACAGGACCCAGGAATGCAAAGCTGTGGGACATTCTCATTTTATGGATACTCTTTGAACTGAGGGATTTTTGAAATGTGAGCACTCCTTGTTGATACATAACTTTTGTAAAGTTACTTTGATATATATATTTGAATGTATGTAAATAGAGACAGAAATATACTTGTGGAGAATATCCACAAGTACGCAAAGAATCAACTAAAAACTGTAGGTAATGCGGTAACGTCATATCAAAAGCACCCAGTAGTTGGAACGTTGGGTACTCTCAGTTCAGGAAGGTGTACAGGTAGGTGCAGAAATACATTTTGCAGGGTAGAATTTTGCAGTTTCAGTGCCATGTGCACTTTTGAATATTTTCTTATGCTCTTCAGTCTCTTTCCATAAGAATTAAGCCCATTAAAAATTTTAAAACCAACTCTTTATAACGTTGAATCTTTTATCTGATTAGTTGCAAATATTTTTGTACTCTGAAAAAGAGATGGGTTCCTTTGTAAGAGAATTCCCTAGAGTCTTTGCTATGCCAAATCAGAAATATCTGATAAATTAAGTATCAACATCTCTGTTGTACCGTAGCCAAGCAAGCAATACTTCTGAAATGAAAATGATACTTCAGCTCAGCCAGTTGGAGAGTAGTGATGCAGTTAATCAAATAATCAGTCTAGCTACAGAGCTCACTCAATTTTGCAAAGCCATCCAGACATTTCCTGATGTAGCTTCAGTATCTCGACAAAATATGTTGTAGCTTATTTCAGTGCACATTTGTGCTTGAGATGAAAAGCTTTATATTTATAGCTTCCATTTGTTTCTCATCTTAGTATAGAAACAAAATTGGTTTTCTTTAGAATGTGTCAAACAGATTTATTTCATGTAACAACCTTTCATTATGTACAACCTAGCCATTTTTTCAGACAGGCCTCAGGTACAAGGAAGAGCATTTTGTGAAACCTAAAGGTAATCAGAGGGTTAACGAATACACTGTGCTGTCTGATTTGCATGTAGGTTTGCAGTGGAATTTTTCTAGAACAGAGCCCTACGGGTTTTTCAGCCTCATTTCTCAGTAGACTGCACAACTGGTAAGGAAGTAGGTATTTTGTCTGGCAGCCATTAGAGTCTCATTATTCAGCAAATGTGGAGATAAAACAAAAAAGATTTCAAAACCCCTTATCAAAGTTAGCTAACTCTGGCTTAATGAGTGTCAAGAAAATATCTGCTCTTTGTTGTTTTTTATTTTTTGAGGAATTATGAGATGCAGGACAGAATGCCTGTGAAGGTTATGACCCCTAGTGACTCAATTGCTTTCCTGCTATTGCCTTCATAGCAGATATTACTCATAGTATTCATCTTTTTGTTCATAAAAAGGATAATTAATTGTTTATATGCATGCTTTATTATTTTATAATGGTGAGAGCCAGCAGAAGATAAGACTTTCTGTGAAGAACAATGATTTGATGTTTGCCTTTTTACCAGAGCTATTGTCTGCCTTTCTATTCAGTATGCTTTTTCTGCTGATGTATTGAGGAAGGCCTTTCTCGTCCTTCTATTAATTCAGTCATTGATCTTCTCCCTACGTATCTTATTTCAGGGCAAACAGAACTACAGCAACTATTGTTTCCAGTATGTTGACATATGGATCATCTTCCTTTGCACAAACCTGTATCCCAGGGTAAATCCTTGGCTTTGTTTAGGCAATGCTTCGAGTACAATATGGCTAAATATGTTTTCCCCACCTTGATTTTATTTTCTCATGGTTTCTTAACATCTCTTCTACGACTTTCAGCCAGGCTTGTAATCTTTTTGACTGTGATCTCTCTACTTTCATGTTTTTGTCTTAAATGCTGTGAATTTTGTTACAGTATTTCTGTGGTGCAAAGGCGTCCAGTCCTTTCTCCCCCTTCCTGTTTCTTGCNNCGCCCCCTTCCTGGTTCTTTCTACTTACTGTTTGTCATAATTTTCCATTTTCATAATGGCATCCTTTTCCCTGTCATTGACAAATGCAGCTGGGTCTAAGTCAGGTGTGCTCAGAACCAGTGCTGCAGGGATTCTCTTCAGAGGAAGAAGAACAGTAGCTTTTCTATGTTATTTCACTCTTATCTCCCCAAACTAAAGCTAATGATTTTCTGTCCGAATTCTTCATGTTCCTCACTTTCACAGCTCACCATACGTTGTATGTCTGCTGTAGTTTGCTTTCAACATGCTGACTTCTTGCACCTACCATCCCTCAGCCACTGCAACCAGCTTTGCACCTTTTCTGGTCCTTCTGTTTGTGAAGACCTTCCTACAAGCAGCTGCCAAAGCTACTTTTGCTACTATCACCTCTGATTTTTTTTTTTTTTTCCTTGATGGACTGAAAAGCAGAAGAAAGCTTGCGAGGTGTTTGGCTGCCACACCAATGCCTAATGCCTCTGTTGGTGACCTGCTGTTCTGTCTCTTGTGATTTCATATGTCTGTCTGAAGTTGTGATCTCTGCTCTTAAACTGCCATTTGGTCTGGGACCATCTTTTTGTTATGTGTGCAGAAAGCTTGGAACAGCGAGGTCAAATGATAGGTGGCAGTAATATCAACTAGCTGTCCTCTTTTCTGCATTGTCAGGGGCTGTATTTTATAAAAAAAAAAAAAAAAAAAAAAAAAAAGTGTAGGAATAAACTGTCAGTTCCTAGTTTTGTATCAGATGTGGCATCTAAAATGCCAAGTTTTAACTGAGTTAGAATTTTATCTTCCAAAAAATATGCTTTTGCTCTCATTTTTGTTGATTCCAATTTAGCTAAGGGATGAGTTTTTCAGCAAAATCTCTTGATTTGTATATGGCTGTAATTAATGTAACTGATTTTACCTTTGTATGCTCTTGATAAGGGAAAGAATGTTTATACAAGCCTGACAATGTGATTGATTTCCTCTTCCCGTTCTGTAACCACTGAATGCTTCGAAGGTTGTTTAATGCAGCCCAACATTCATAGTCATATTTGGAGCTGTTGAAATTACAGGGAAAATCTGAAAATTGATTTCCCTCAGTACAGCTCTGCTGGTTTGGGAGATATGGCTGCCTTACCTCCAAGTCCTAATTAATCTCAGATATCAGCTTCGCTTCAGACCAATACCAGTGCCGATGAACACAGCGTGTGTGAACTCAGGGCTGTCATAAGACAATCTTTGTGTCTCATTTCTAGTGACAACATAGAACTATTAAGGATCAGTGCAGTGAAACTCATAAATAAAACACAAACACTTCCTTTCAGAAATCACTTTTGGTTTTAGTTACCATAGGAGATGACACAGTCAGAAATTAATGTAAGGTGCTAGAGTCATCAAGGTGTTTTAAAAGTTGTTCTTTCAGTAGCGACTCAGTGTTGCAGCAAATCAACATAAACAAGACAGGTAGCACTAAAGGCTTTGCACCTAACCTTGCATCATCTGCTCTCTAGTAGCATGGCATTGACACCAAGCAGTGAGCAAGCTGTACTTTACTTTCTTCATGTGTCTCCTAACATAACTGTTTGAGGCTGGAAGTTGTATGGGAAATCACATGGCTCTTTCCTTTAGGGTTTTCAAGAAAAAAGGGACCACAAATATTTCAAGTATTTACTATTTTCTTACTTTTACAAAGGAGAATCAAAGATGTCTAGACTACCAAAACCAGTTTTTCCATTATGCTCTTTTCCAAGATAGAAATACGTTTTCCTGTATGAGCAGGTAGAAGAAGTATAAAAACAAATCTTGATTTGTCGGATCAGAAATTAGCAAATTTTTCAAAAGAGCTTTGCTGCAGGGTTATGTAGAGCAGTGGTGGCCATCCAGCACAGCTGGGGGATGCCCTGAGGGACCAGGCACAAGGATAGGTGTGAAGCACACTTGTGCACACACAAAACATGTTTATCAGTAAATAGTATTACTTCTGAGCAGATTTGTTTAAGTACAGGCAGAAAATGTACATTACAGTTTTGCAAGGGTTATTGGGATCGTAGCAGATTGCTCTATCTGAATGCTTTTGGCATACGTGATTAAAAGGGCCCCTGCAGTTGTATCCGTTGTGTAATCTTTACCTTGGATAATGTGTTAATTTTATTTCAGTTGCTATTTAAACAAGCTGTTGTGAAACAGAAGGTTATTGCAAAGGTATGTTTGGTGTATCTGCAGTGATAAAAACTGTGCAGGTAGGCAACCTGTAGAATGTAAGTAGCAATTAACATTATTGATGCAGAAAATCAATATCATTTGAATTTCAAGGTTAATATGTGGATTTTAGAATTCAGCTTTTTAATTTTTATTGGAAATCTAAATCAAGAATCTGAATTTTGAGTTACTTTACCACTGAAAATAGCATCTATATTTTCATTATGAAATCTGAACTAGAACATCTGCATAATATGAACTAAAAATCATCACTCACACTCAAGGGGAAGAAAAAAAAAAAAAGTGATTTTCTGGCTGTGTAAAGCAAGACCTATTGGCACATTTTAGTATGTTAAGAGATTATTATAAAACATAAATTTGTATTGTACGTATGTATATGTTGTAAAATTGTGAACACTTGACACAAATCACAAAGTAAACCCAACAAACTGTCTTAAAAGTACCTTGTAAACCAAACTGCTTAATGAAATGGTTAGAAAACAGAAAACAGAACTTTTTTGCTTTCTTTGTGGCCTGCGTTGATGTCTTTGTGTGGAGGGGAGACAACTGCACAAAGCAAGCTGACTGGCACAGGGAAGAAGGTGTATGAGAATGGTTCTGCCCTTTCTTAAGCTTGGCAAAACACATTTAGCTTGACTAAGATTTCACTATTATAGGACCCATGGGTGGGTCCTATACACTGTGCAGTAGCAACAGCAGGGAGAGCAGCATGACCTGCAGAGATGGGTGAGTCGCTTGGACTGGTCCTGCCCTGGGAGGGAGCTAGAACCTGTCAGATTGGGGCCAGTAAGATGTTACCCTATGCTGTCGCCTAACTTGGATGCTTAAAGCTGAAATGAGGCGCTGCTAATTAGATAAATAAACCCTGAATTCTAGCATGGTCTGGTGCAGATGTGAGGCAAACAACCACAAATATATGAGAACAACTTCCAAGCGGAATTGAAACAATGTAAGTAGGCAACAAGAGCATTGATATTATTGAGCCCAAAGCAATACTTAATTAGCTTGCTTTATTTTTTCCTTGGGCTCTATTTCAAAATAAATTGAGGCTCCAGTAAGAACTCAAAATGAAGCACTGATTTACTTCTCTGGAGTCCTGAGGAAAAGGGAGATTTAATTTAAAGACATAAATTTAACACAGATCAAATACGGTCTTTCTGCACAGAAAACAAGAATGGTGCAGTATAGTGCAGCAGTATGGGTTAGATGTCCAAGCCTCCTGCTTCCAGCTCCCTTCCGCTGAGCCCATGGCAGCAGCCAGCACCCCAGTGCTGGGCAGGGTACACCCACTTGTGCACTGCTTCTTCCTCTGCCTGGGTCTGCTGAGCTCAGTGGAAATCAGCACAAATTTGGGCCCATTCTCACCAATGTTTGCATTCAGAAATAGCAAGAGGACTTTGATCCTGCAGCCACATAAAATACGTGGCCACATGTATTTTATACACATGCTTCCATGTTGTATTCACTGTATGTGTGCAAGCATAAACAGCCCCATCCCTGATTTCTGCTTGAAGATATCATTTGATATAAGTACAAATAACAGTGATTTTTTCCTGCTTTATATATACGTATGATCTGCATTTCCTGTGCTTTGCGCAGTTGAATACTTTGTAGGCATTTCTGTCTCAAACAAAAATGTAGGTAATGGTGTTTTGAATTCTTTAGACTGAAAACAATAAGCTGTTATCCAAAGCGCATTTGGGGAAGTGCAATTTTCTGATTTAGAAGCCATAAAAAAAAAAAAATCTAGTTCCACTGTAGTGATAAACATGCACTTAGCTCAATGCACTTTCTGTGGGAGTTAAACCATCTAATAACCTTATAATTATGATTTATGAAGATGTTCGGCATTAAGCACTTAAAACGGTGGAAGGAAACATCAATGCATAGAGAGGCATATGTACACATGTAGCCACAAGGATTAGGAGCTGATCTGTGTCAGGATGCTCTCCAAATGTTGGAATTACTATGTGAACAGTGGCTCTTTCCAAAAGCTGAGATACTAACAGCATTTTGCCTGGCTGGATGCTGGTAACTTCTCTCTGGATTTCCAGAAGTTTTCTTGTCAGCCTGTTACATGTTATATACTCCAGAATTGCTTTCTCTTACGAAGAACGAAAACACTGTAAATCTTGGGAATATTTTAAATATTGACATACTACATCAGCTGGCATTTAAGGCTCAGAACTAAATGTCCTTTAATGGTGGCTGGCAAAGCGAGGAAAAGTGGGAAATAAAGGCTGGCATTTCTCAATCAGCTGTTCAGTTCAGCAGTCGGTAGCTGTCACTCTCTGGTGGTGGCTGGTGACCTCTGTGAATGGGGTCTTACCCCATCGCTTTGGATCATACTTCACAGACCCCCGATGGCAAAATCCAGAGCTGTATCATTCTTTTAGTCCAAATTTTGTATTATTCTTTTAATGGCCTGAAATGCAAAGGACCCTTCCGTTGCTGGACTGAAGACCCCTCAAGGCTGGACACAATGCCTCCTGCAGTCTGACAGAGTATTGCACAGAACAACAAGAAGTCTGTTTTCCTATAATGTGCACTCACAAATGGCAGCAGTTCAGCCTGTTTCCTTAGTAGATATTAGCACGGTTGTGAATGTTCCATACTGAAATCTGTTTAATTAAGAATGTTAGCAGATGCGATTTATCAGAACCCTCTGTTTTATGAATACTCACGTCATATCATATCTGAGGTTTTTGCAGATGTAACCGATTACTGTAGTGACATTAAAATTGAATAGTCTGTGAACTGTGATTTAACATTACTTTTTTTTATTACACTTTATCAATCAAAATACTTTCAGAATCTGGCTTTATCGTAAGTTCAATCCTAATAGTAGGTTTCATACTTGCTCATTTTATATGTTTTATGTAGTTCATATTGTGTAATTTCAAAGTATTTTTATAGCTGTTTTAAAAAATAATCAATTCTTTTATTAGAATTTCCTTTCTCCTGGTTTTTAACAATTTAAAATTGATGTACTTCAATGCACTTCTGGGAAAATTGCCAAAATATATGGGCTTGAGTATCAAAATGCCTGTTCATGGTTCTTATGCACTCCCAAGCATTTTTTGTAGGGGGTACAATGCATTTTTCAGGAATCTTGGTAGCATAGCAATGGCCTGATGCATGGAGTGATGCTACGACAGTCTGGTAGCTGCATACATAAACTGCAAGGGCTTGTATTTTGTTGTAACAATAACTGCATGTTCAAAATAGAACCTGGTTGTTAAATTTGTTCAACATATTAAAAACCATGCCATAGGTTTCAAATGGGATCTAAGCAGGTTTTAAGAGTTCGTTGTTGTGTGGAGGTCATGCTTAGGTGATAGAAGTTATTTCCTGTTGCAGATACTGAATACTTAAGTGCTCTTTTGAATCTGAAGGACATTGAAAGTGTCACAGCTTAACGAGAAGAAAATGTGGTGCAAGTCAAGGCAGAATCTAGCAGTGGGCATAAAGAAAGATTAAGGACAATACTTCAGCTATCCAAAGCCATTTAAATATTAATTGCTGTAAGTGAACGAGTAGGGAACGCTTTTCTCGTTCTTTCCCAGATTTCCTTCTCTGAAGCAGAGGGAAGAGTTATCATATGGACTTACAGAAGTGACAGTAATGATAAATTTGTGGTATTTCTCACAAGATACGAGGTGTTTTGAGGTATAAATATGAGTAAGAAAAAAAACACAATGTAAATGGAGCTATATGAGTTTCTAACTTGTTCTGACAAAGCAAGAATGAAGCCTCAATTTTGAGAAGATACACATCTGCACCATCACATCTGCATCAATTTCTGTGCTTTGCCCCATGTATTTTGTATCATGCCCACCTTTTGCTTGTGCTGCAAGTGATCTAACTATAATGAATCCTAAGTGAAGAGCTGGCCTTTGATATTGCATTAAACTCGGGGACACAGAACTGTAAAGGCTGTGATAAGGGTTGATCTCTAACAAAATTAGGTCTCTAGTCCTTCTTCCC
>VXAV01010091.1:81282-128887 GCA_013399715.1 Alectura lathami | reverse complement strand
AAAAAAAAAAAAAAAAAAAAAAAAAAATCCTAAAAAATCCACTGTCAGGTGCCACTGTTATTTATTAGAGCTGAAAGTTTGTGATCGTTTGTTTCACTGATGGTGGCACTGTGTTCAGAGTAACAACAGGCTGCAGCCTTAAGCAATCATTTTGTGCGTCCATTTTGTCAGGGCTGCTCATACCAGAACCACCGTATTTCCCCTTCCCATCCCCTGTTCTTTACAGGTGAACTTGTGCCAGTATGGCCTGTGGTCACAAAGACTGCAAGTGAATAGCTTAGAGTGCAATGAGCTCTTGCAGACAACACGTAGGCAAGGAGTATTTGAATATTGGCTCTGGCACAAAGTTCCTCTTTAGGCACGTTGAGACATTTAATCTCACTGCCTTGCGATCACCATCTGCAAAATGAAGTAATACCTGCCTACCTGTCTCACAGGAACACAGGTCATTGATTCATGGTTGTGAAGTGATACAGGAATATGATGAATGCACATCAGAGCCATCAGATCTCTGGACATATGGGGAATTGTTCTTGGAAAAAATCTATAAATATTAACAGCTGTGCTCATGTGCACAGTGTAGTATCGTACTAAACTCTTCTAGCTTAAAGGAGGGATATCACATGTCAAGAGAGTGCTGGAACCTTTCAGTGTCCTTCCAGTGACTTTGAGAAATTTGAGCCATTCCAAAGGCAATATATTGCTTTTCAGAAGTACTTTTGTAATCCCCAGTACAAAGCCTTGCATGTTTCTAAGCACTCTCCTGTCTTTAACCCTGTATGCCTTGGAGCATTTTTGGTCTATTTTCAGCTGGCCGGACCTGCAGCATGACAGCAACAGCAGCTGGTGTGAATTTGTTGAAGTTGTTGGTGCTCATTGGTAACCTTAAAACAGAAAAGTCAGGCCTTCCATCAAATTACACACATTCTGTGGTTGGAGATTAACAAAATTTCAAGGTTGTTGCTGTCCTGTATAAAAACTGGATGAAGTAGGACCTCATTGTGTTAGGTTCATTAAAACCATAGGACTATTACTGTATGATAGATTGTGCACAGCATATTTATGACATAGATATTTTCCTTCTTTTAGAAGATAAAGGGAAAGTGAAATCCAATAATGCAAGTCAGCATTCCAGTACAGAAGCGAGTGCTTTTCTTCCCAAACCCGGAGTGGCAGCGGTGGCACCTGTAACAACTGCAGCATCCTCCAAGAACACAAATGGGGCTGCTAACACGGCTTCTGAGTCAGAAGAGGAAAAAGCCAAAAAACTACTTTACTGTTCATTATGCAAAGTGGCTGTGAACTCCCTGTCACAACTAGAAGCACACAATACAGGTGAGTACATACACAATGTGGGTGAGTTGTGTATAATTTTTCAAAAGTTTGGTCTGACAAACTGTTTTTCTGGCAACCACAATTTACTGAAATCTTTTGGCTAAAACTAACGATAGCAAGATACAAAAACTTTTCTGTTAATGGCAATTAGTTTTGCAGTGTTTGATATTTCATTAAAACTCTCTATAAATTATTAGAGCAGTCCTTCATGTACTCTATAAGCTTTTAAAATCCCTGCAGTTCATGTTATCTAATCATATTCCATCACACCTCTGTAACACCAAGATTTTTTAAATGTGAGTTCTATATCTGTTTCATATTTCAGCTGTCTGTCTCTGCTGTCTGCTTTTTCCTGGCACAATATTTAGTAACTTTTGATATTTAATACTTTTGCTATATCTAGGGTGGGCTCCTTAGATTTTCTACATGTCCTAGATTCTTTGGATTATGGAGAATTAACTATGCTCTCCTCATTCCTCACATAAATCTTTTAAAAGGCCACAAGCAACAATCCCTAATGTGCTCTGGCTGCTCTGTGATGTGCTGGTGATATAAAGCTTGTTAACAAACCATTGAAGCTGGTTGTACAGCTGTAATCCTTTACTGAAATGGCCAAAGCAGCCACTTCTTCCAAATCGAAGGATACTTATTGCAGTCTCCATCACCAGCACCACCTCTGCTGACAAGCTGTGGTAATAACTGTGTGCCTATACCATTTCTCATTTTACACTTTCCTGGATGGTCCCACAGTCACCATTCTGTTTTAATTATTCAAAGTATTAAAAGTATGTGCTGCTCATAAATCTGCCTTATTCCACTTCAGCAGAGTTCAGTATAGACTTATTTTCTTTAGGGCATCTCTACTAGAGAAATTGCCATGATGGCCTGTGCATAAAAGTATTCTGAAAGAGATGAATCTAGAAAACCTGTGTCTCTGGTTAATTTAGTCTTCCACCTCAAGTCTCAGGGTGATCAGGACCTCCAAATTTGCATGGATTCAGGGGAAATCTTTAAGACCAGCTTTTACTTGTTGACTATTTATCAGTTCCCACAGTTAAAGCCAGGGTTTGAATTTTAGCCTCAGGTAAGTTCATGGGAAAAATTTAGTCCAAGTAACAGAGCCAAGATCTCATGCAGTGTCTTTTCTTCCACACATCGTCTGTATTGTGGCTGCTGGCTAAGTCACAGATTCCTTTTCCTAGGCAGATTTTGAGTGATCACTCTTGGCTAATGCCCTTTTCCTGCCGTGATGCACTAGCTCCTGGATTTTGGCAGAAGAATAAACACAAACACCTGGGCCATGCAGCCATGCACTGACCTCAAACAAAGGATCAGTGGTCCAGCTTGCTTTCTGTACAAACCCTTCTTCCGTTGTTGGGCTTTGCTTTGGATTGATCAAGTGGGAACTGTGCTGACCAAAGGCAAGGTCGTTGTTAATCCTGACCTGTGGTTTGAGTATTCTGTCTTGAAAATGAATGTGGTTCAAGAAGTGCCATGGACACAGTTGTATGATGCTGATCTAACTCACCTGCATCTTCTTGCCTATTAGGCTCCAAGCACAAGACAATGCTCGAGGCTCGGAATGGTGCTGGTCCCATCAAGTCTTACCCAAGACCTGGATCCCGGCTGAAGGTGCAGAATGGCAGTAAAGGTTCAGGACTGCAGAACAAGACTTTTCATTGTGAAATCTGTGATGTCCATGTTAATTCAGAAATTCAACTTAAACAGGTAGCTTGCATATGCCTGAGGCTTCTTCATACTTTTTGGTTACATAAAAAGAACTTAGTATTTCTTTTCCTCAGCCCACAACTATTTCTAAAAGTCTGTCAAATTCACAAAGCTGTTTCAGCTGGAAGAAAAAAATGGGCTTGCAAGTCATAAAGCAGAGGTGGACAAAATGTCAGTAGCAATGAATAGCATGGCAGATCTAGTTTAGAAGTTTGCTGTGGCTCAAGAGAGGATGTTAACTTTGGTGTCCCTGAAATCCTGTGTTGAGGTTCCCTGAATTCCTATTTTGATGCTGTTTTAATTGCTTGGGGGTATTTTTTTTTAATAATCTTTCAGTCCAAGAGGGAGAATGTGACTTGAATCTAGTGTCTCAGGACAATCAGTGAGAGGGTAATACCAGGGATACATCTGAACTATGTAGAGTGAAGTCATCATTAGTACTGGAATATCAGTGTAGCTGCAGGAACACACTGCTCTATTCTGATCCATCCAGTTAGCCTTGGGTTCAGAGCAATGTTGTTTCTGATACCCGGACTGAATCAGCAGCTGGATAGTGCTGTGTGATGTGGACGTGTTCTTTCATCCACAATTATTTCAGTTATCTCTAAGGTAGTATTTAATGGCATGGTTTAGACAAATCCCTGGTACTAGTCCTTCCTTCAGTTAATGCCGAATTACTTATGCAACTGAACAGCATCAGGGAGACTGAAGTTCACCTGCTTCTGAATATACCTATGACCTACTGATTACAGCTCTGCCTGGTTCAAAGCTCATCAAGAAGAAGAAGGAAGTACTAACCAAAATATCAATAATTTGCAGAGCCTGTCTTGGATCACAGAAATTTCTGTATTTGATTAGTTTCTGATTCTCTGTTTGATGTGCTCCAAATTGTTATGTTTAATTTAGCGAAACTCGTCTTTGCTCTCTAAAGAAACTACTTTATCTTACAAATATGGGCTTAGACATACCCTGCTGATAAATCAATCTCAAACTCAAAACTAAAGAAGTTATGAACAGATAATTAAATGTGGGAATGTTTATTTCAGCACATTTCCAGCCGAAGGCATAAGGACAGAGTTGCAGGAAAGCCTACGAAACCTAAATATAGTCCTTACAACAAACTGCAGCGCAGCCCAAGTATTTTAGCAGTAAGTATTTTTATTTCTCATCACTGTCTATGTGAATTTGTGACCCTGGGGACTCCCACCACACAGAGACAGGAACATGACAGACCTGACGCTGGCACAGTGCTTCTGTCCCTGCAGGCAGCGTCTGCGCTGGGGTCAGATTTGAAGATAGTTATGTATGCTGTCTGCCCTCTCTAAGGCACGCAGACAACATTGGGAGTGTTATTTACTGCTAGCAAGGAGGGAATAATCAGTAGAATGCGGAATGAACCGCGTGCCCTGTGGAAAGGTATCAGCTCTGCAGCATTGGTGCACTTCTTGAAATCTGAAGCACATACTCTGTCTTTCTGGGCACCTGAGATTACTCTCAGTTATGATGGATGCAGTCAGGGAAAAGGACATATGATGCTAAGCTATAAAAATACTAATGCTCATTCTCTCCATGCAGCAAAACAGAGTGCTGTGCAGATGTATTATGTTGCTGCAAAAGAGTTATCACTTGTTTAGGAGAATCGATTGCCTATCTCCGTGCTCAGGCAGTGTCTGTCACTGGCTATTAAAACACCTCTCCCGCTCCGTGCCCCCAGCTGTCCCCCTCTTGCACCCACCTGCGTTTCCAAGAATTCCCCAAGCTGGTTCTGCCAGTCCGTGAAGCCTGAGTTCAGGCTGGCTGCAGCACAGCGCAGATTGTATGTTTATTTGCTATGACTCAGCCTGTATTTTATTCATTAGGGAAAAGTGCATGCCATCTATGGTGCAAAAACAATTTGTAGGCTGGAAAGAGAGACATGCGAATGTGAGTGTGCAAGAGTAAACACGTGAAAAGCCTTTAAAAGTTGAGCTATTAATGGGTCTTTGTAATTGTATAGAGGCAAATGAAAATGCTGAAGGCTTTCTCTAAGTAAGCTCAGTAAGCTTTCCCACTTTTGTAGGTCATAAGCTAAGAGATAATTTTTCTAAAGAAATTTTTTATGGTATTGATCTTAAAAATATTTGGATATAGGTAGAACAGCTCTGCATCAGCAGATAAAAAGCTGGCTGAAGTAATGTTAGCTTCCCATCCTGACCACTGTACTTTTCTACAGTTCATTTTTGCAAGTTAAAAAAAAAGACACTTCGAAGTGGTCTTACTCTTGTTTTCTTTTTAAATATTTCTCTCACTGTAATGACTTACATTATTTATTGTTGCTCACTTGCAAGTTATGCTTCCTTCTAAACACCAGTGTGACTGCCCTACAGTTGAGGTTTGTGTACCGTGGAACATAGTGTGTTTGCCTTGATTGGCTCGGCAGTAAGAGGCCATGCAGGTGGCGCTGCCAAACAGCTGACACCAGGCTCTGAACGCTGGGGTTTGTTCTCCCCCATGTGCCAATGGGCGCCTGGAGGACTGGACTGATGTTGCCTTTTTGCTTGCTCTGTTCCAGGCAAAGCTTGCATTCCAGAAGGACATGATTAAGCCGCTGGCCCCTGCGTTCCTCTCCTCGCCACTGGCCGCAGCAGTGTCGTCAGCACTGTCGCTCCCAGCCCGCCCCGCGGCCTCCCTCTTCCAGGCGCCCGCCATCCCCCCGGCCCTCCTCAGGCCGGGCCACGGGCCCATCCGTGCAACACCTGCCTCCATACTTTTTGCACCATACTGATTCCATTGGTGTAAAAAGCAGATAGCTATGGCAAGTAGGAAGGGTAGAAGAAAAGCAAGGAAGGGGTCTTTCTTGTTCAAAATGCCCCCTGGTGTGACACCTCAACCAGCCGCACCATAAAGCTCATCACTGACTGTACAGCATTTTGGAGTCTAGACAAATCTCTTTCTTGGTCTCTCTCTCTGTTAATCCGAATAGAGAGTGATTTACTAAAAACTTAATTGCTCATAAAATTATATCATTAAAAATTCATGTGTCTATTAATAATTTTTTGCAATGTGTCTGACGCACCTTGGAAACAAGGAACGTAAAATATTTTCCTGACAGACTTGAAAACTAGGGTCTTCCTCGCTCACACTCATGTACATAGCTCTCTGAAAACCAAGGGGGCATAATCTAGAGTGGAAACAGGTAGGTGAGCCAAGTGCTCGATCGTGGCTAACATCTCAAAAATGAACTGCGTCAATTTCTTTTCCATGTGCTCTTGTTGACAGGGATTGTGTACTGTCCTAGGCCCCAGTACTGGTGTATCTTGTGTAGTACTAAAGATGTACCGCATCTGATTTTAAGATTTTTAGTTTCCGTGCAGATGTTTGAAAGCAATGCAGCGCTGAAGCTTTTTTTTTTTAATTATTTCTTTTGTGTCAGACTTTATTTAGAGATTAAAACTAGAAAGCCATATAACACATAGTTAAGATTACTACTTGTTTGCTACTTTCATTTAACTTATTGTCATTGTTTCTTCTCTGGTGTTGCTAAGCAATGTTTAAAGAGGAAAAAAAAAGCTTTCCAATTGCACATTACCACAGCTCACATGCGTTGTTCAAAAAGACAATGGATCCATGTATTTGTACGTAAATATCCTTTTTTTCATTTCTAACTAGATTCCTTTGTAATGATGCTGCATAATGTTGTGGCTCCCTAATGCAATAATGTACAGAACATGAAATATTTATAATTGACTGTCTTATCTGTTTACTGGATATATTGCAGTAATAGCCCACCTCTCTTCTTACCTCCCCAACCCTTTTATAAAGGTGATATCAATATGCAGTACTCAGACTGAAGTCATTATGTGACAATGGGGACAACAGGTGGAAGAAAGGAAAAAAATATATATATAGAATTAACTTCTAGAGCATCTTTATCTGCAATCCATAATAGTAAAATGTCTGTGTATTTTTTTAAATGTATCTTTTCAATAAAATAATAAGAAAAATGTACATGCTTCATGTGTTTATTTGTTGGTACAGAAGAAAAACACTTGGAACAAACAAATTTGGCTAAAGGAGTCTTTAGGAGCAAGCAAAGCATTAGAGCTGCAATAAAGTATAATTACAGAACCTGTATTTACTTCCCTTGTGTCTTAATTTCTTTTCCTTGCTACATCCTGTTACAGCCTTTAGTGGGGCTTTTTTACAGTAAGGTTGTAAACATTCAGTGCATCGGAGAAAGGAGCAGGAGAGGCTGGTGGGTGATTATAATTTTTCTTATTGCACCACCAATATGCTGTGACATGGTTATGCCATCTCTTGATGAGGTTAAGTATTAGCTTTAAAGCCAGCTTGGGCATACCTGAGGCTGCAAGCAGATTGCTTTGCAGCCGGGACTTGCTCTGAGGCATGGGCAGAACAGGCATCTGCTTGCTGCAGCAGGCTGTTAAAAGCAGGTGTTTGGGGAGGCTTTGAAATGATCTTTTTCCCTGCTGAAAAGCTTGATCTGTCACATAAAAATCCTTTCTTTGTTAGTACAAAGCGAAAAGTAAGGAGTGCAAGAGTAAAAGACTTAACTATTGGGTTTTGGGGGTTAACACAAAGCCAACAGGGCCATTACGAGTCTACAAAAGTCAAGCAGTAAAAGCATCAGGTACTTTACAATACAGAATTGACGACAAACATATACCTCATAGTTGCAACATACTAGAGAGAATTTTCTTCAAGTGTAATTCTGCCCTATTTCCATTATTCAGTGGAGCAGTCAGCTGTGCTGTGTGAGAATAATTGGCTGGAGAATCACCTACAAATGGATAGGAAAGGGAGTCCAGGGTTTTACAATCCTCTGGGGAGGCAGCTTATGGTTGTGTCGGTCCTGTGGCTGGTGAGAATTACAAGGTGGTGCAGCAACGTTCCTCTGTGTGCGTCTGTGTCTGATTTTGTAACTCATTCTTGTACGTGGACAGGTTCAGCCACCCAACACCTCCAGGGGAGTTGCTTGCATGAGGAGCTGACCTCTGTTCATTGTGAGGTGGGTTTACACGGCTGGGCATTTCAGATGAGTGTTCAGGAAACAGCAGTTGTCCATGTGTTATAACACAGTTTTTTCTGCTTTTTATAACCTACTACTGGTGATGAGAAATTGAAAGAAATTACAGGTTTCTGCAATTTAAATTGTTCCCACATAAAATACAGAAAACCTGTACTAAGGAGGGAAACTGTCAGTGACATGTAGATTTGTTGGACAATTGGTTATTTCAAAGAACTTCCTACATGGGCGACATATTTAGGTCACTAAGGGTGAAAGACTGTGTCTTGTCATCCAGCAACGAGTGGATGCAATGCAAGGAGCTAAAAGACTACTGTTGTAATCCAAGGAGGATTCATGTTCAGAGTCAGATTCCTTTGTATTCTTTGTTGTGCCAACTTACATTTTGTGTATTGTAACTCCATTTGCCACCAAATTTTTGTCCACGACACGCAGGATTGAGCATCTGAGATAATGATTAGAAGATAAAAGGTAAACCTCCTTATGCCTGCTGGTATCCTGGGTTTTAAAAATGATCTCTAAATGAGAAATTTTTTATTATACTTGTACAGAGGCTATCAGCTGCTTTTTTGATCTATTAGGACGTTTTCTCCTGAGGTATAATATCACAGACAGCTGACTATGAAATTCATGGGTTTGTTACAACAAAGAACTAGTTCTGAAATACAATATTTGCAATGTTACAATTTTGAATGAATACCTTGAAAGCACAAATCATGTGCTGACTATTATGGCAACAGGATCCAATCCCCTGTTACTGTGGGTCTGTTCGGAATGGCCACAATACTGTGATGGGGCTCTAGTGCTGGGCGCCTGCTCCACCTCAGCTCTGCAAGCTGTTTACGTGCAAGAAGTCAAGTTTGGGCCACCAGAATAAGGCTTATAGTGGGCTTATATTGTTAGCCCAGGATCGGCACCTGGCACTGCCATCTTCCTGTAGCAGGAGGATCCAGACTGGACACAGGCACATCAGCAGGATTTCTTTTCTGACGTGTCTGGACCACAGTCCCTGTATTGTAAAAGATTTTTAGAATTTTTTTAGATAAATTTTTATCTGTTTGATATAGGACATGATCCAATAATCTGTACATATGAATACTTTTAAAACAAATAATAGAAATAGGGTCATCTTTGACTGCTGTGAGATACTTGTGTGCCTCTTATTTCTGCAGATCAGAAAGCTAACATAAATCTTTCCCTCTGATTATGGTCAGATGGCAGAAGAACAAAGACAGTAGCTATCACACACGTTTACCTTGGCCATAGCACCATCTGAACTCCTATGATAATGTTACGCTGGGAATTCACGTGCTAATGAATGTTTCCTGTAAGGAAAAGATAATTTCATTAAAAAAGAAATTACCTTATTTTACTCCCTTTAATCTTAAACTATAAATTTTATCCTCAGAAAAGTTATTCAAGGCATTTGTCATTCTGACAACAACCCACTGGGCCCTACTGTCTATCTTTTGAACAGTCACTTTGAATAAGTGAGGTGCTGCACTGTTTATTCATGCTTGGTTGGAGAGTAAATCTCAACAGCTGGCCCACTGTCACCTTCTGGTCACAGTGGTCATTATGATGGTCATTATGATTTTCCAACTACATCTAGTATATCTTTCTAACTGTTCTGGCTTGTTTGTTTTCTTAACATTCTTGTTTCAAGTGACATCTTAAGCAACCTCAAGTATTTGTTGGAATGAGCAGCATTTCAGTTGAAACTGTATATTTTTATTTTAAGCATCTATAATTCTTAAATATTCTTATTATAATTAGTAAATATTATAATGTTTTGAGGTTAAAGTAATATTGGCTATGAAATGCTTCTATTTGGCTTATTGTCTTCTTAATCTTTATGTGTATTGCTGGAGTGCTGTGCTAGGTACTGTGCAGGCTAGCACATACAAGCAACACGCTGTGAACGTGTACGTGTTCCCGAGAGCAAACTACTGCCAAGCACGAGGAGTTGAGGAGGCTGTATCAGGCTCATTGTCTTCGAAAGACTGCCATTGAGGGAGGCCTCCAGTGACCAGAAAAGGGGCAATATTATAGCCATCCTCGAAAGAGCCTAGGAGGAATATCTAGGCCTGTGAAATCAAATAGGTGACCGGGTCTGTCCAGCATGGGTTTTCCAAAGGCAAAATCGTGCCTGGGCAGCATGGCAGTGCCTGTGATGAGATGACTGTCTGCGTGGACAAGGGGAGTGAGGCACAACGTGCTCACCAGCAGCCCCTGTTGATGGGATAGAGAGCATCCTCGGCCTGTGTGGGCAGCACCAAAGGAGGTGCCTGCTTTCCAGGCAGCGTGCTGAAGGCAAGGCTGCCATCCAGAGGGATCTCCGCGCGTTGGAGAAATGGCTGGGCAGGAACCGGGTGAGGTCCCAAAGGCCGAGTCCTGCAGCAGGGAACCTTCCCCCGCTGGCACCCTGCAGCCTGAGGCCGCTCATCTGAAATCGGCGGTGCAGGGCCGGGCCCGGGCCGAGTGGGGACACCCGAATCTTGTGGTGGACAAATTGAACACGAGTCTGCAGTGCACCCTTGTGGCAGCAGAGCCTAACTGAACACTGCGCTGCGTTAGCTAAACGGCTAGCGGGGTAAGGGACGTGGCAACTGTTCCCTCTTCTGAAGCTGCACCTGGCGTCAGGTATCCAGTCTGTGGCCTCTGATACTAGAGATGCTGGCAAACCTGAGCAAGTATAGAAGGCCATGGAGGCGGTCAGGAACTGAGTGCACGGAATACAAGAGCTGGATGGGTTTGTTGAACCTCGGAGTGGCTGCAGCAGTGGGTGTATGACTATATATAAGATGAAGGTTTCCACAGTAAAGCTGTGCTAAGGCCCGGAGCAGGTTGCCCAGGCAGGTTGCCCAAGCAGGATATCACACCCCTGGGGAGGCTCAGGGTGCAGCAGGACACTAACCCTTCAGCAACACGACCCAGCCTGATCCAACCCTGAATGCTCTAGAAGAGCCTACAATGGGTGACCACCAGAAAACCCCACCATCATAAATCATTCAAGGATGCTGGAAGATAAAAGGTCTTCTGCTGAGAGTTCAAAGTAAGTGATGTATTCCTGGGCAATAAGAAGCTGCAGGAAACTTCATGGTACTAAACACAAACTGCACATTTATAATGTAGTGGGGATCGGCTATGAAACTGAACAAATGAAGACAAGCATCTTACCTGCAACAGGCTGAAGAGGAGCTAAAAGGAGTATGTGTATGAAAAGGTGAGAGTCAAAGTGACAGAGTGGGGAAAATTATTTTTGCTGCACTTTTGTGGCTGGGTCTTGGGGGGTATGAGGTTGCATTTTTCAGACCATAAAAGGGATGTTGCAGTAATTGTCGTGTAGTGTGTTTCAGGCCTCAATGAATTTTGCTAAAACAAAAATGTGCTCACAAAGAAGTCATTTGTTTAGATGATCTGAAACCCTTTAACCTGAAATATGTTTTGATGAAAAATTTCTCATCAGTCTTGGTCACATCTCCTGTTTGCTGCCAAACAACTTTCATTGGTGCATAAAGTACCACAACTAACACCTGTTCTGCATTTATCTTTGGGTACATGTGTTCTGGATCAATGGGCTGTTTTTGTTTCGAATTGCATATTTCTTTTGCACCCTATCAGACATAAAAAGGAAATATTTTTTTTTGTAAAAAAAATGGTCGTATTTATTTTAAGACATGGACGATTATTAAAGGATATGTTGATGAGGCAGTAAAGTAGCAGCAAGAGGATGGATTTTACTAGGACACAGCAACAGACAGTAAGGCTAGTTGAATCTGATGAATATGCACTGCTTTATACAGGGAAGATGCTGAATTTTAAAAAGGGTGTCGGCTATTGCAGCAGAAGGATTACAGAAGTGGAGACAGCTTTCTGTGTCTGGAGAACTGGCCAGCAAAATCCACAGGACATAGATGTGCTGTCAAACATAAATCCACTACTCTAAAATTCTCTCTCTGAAAACAAATTCAGATCTGTACAACTACACAAACAGAAATAATTCCTGTCTTCCCCTGAAATAAATGTAGCCAAATATTGTGATTCTGTTGTGCAAGCAAATGGAACAAAACTGAAAGGTGGAGTTCAACTTAGTAACTTAGTTATTCTTCACTGATTGTTTGGGGAAAAAAAAAAAAAAAAAACAGTGCTTGAGTGCCTCCGCTGTTTATCTAAACCCTTCCCCACCAGGTGTACCGAGGAGAGGAACAGGCACAGTGATGGCCATGGCTTGGGTCAGGATGGTGGCTGGCAAGTTTGAATCAGTCTTGTGTGAAATGGTTTGTCTGTGCTGTTGTTGTGAGGTGCATTGGTCAGGAAGTATTAGCTTCTGTGAGCTGCTTCCCTAGGCCAGCTGAATCCAGCATTTTTTCAAAGCCTGTGGTTTATACTTTACATATACGATGAAGTTTTGGCAGATTTAAATGCTCAACATGCACAGCAGCCATCTCGTTCTGTCAGAGCAGTAAATCTGAGCCCTGGTTTTAAGGATACTTCAGGCAATAGCACCCAAAAATGGTTCTTCTCCAGCAAGGAGCATATCCATTTCTTCTCCTCAGGATTTCGTGTTTCCTTCAGTAACTCTCATGCTCATAAAAATATACCATTTTTGGTTAAGCTTTCTCCACAGAGCCTTCCATCCAAGTTGCTTTTCCATTCAGGCACTTCCTCCACTCCAGCTGTAAGAGGGAGGCTTACCTGCTGTTCAGGGACCGATTTCTGCCAGCCGAGCTCTCGCCATCTCATGTCTCAAGCTATTGCAGCATTGTCCTGCCCAGCCTTCTGATTGCATCAGCTGGCTCTGATCCTCTATGCAGTTCCTTCCCTGACCACATCAAACTACATCACTTGTTTCTCAAGTCCTCTATCAGCTTCCTGAGTGCCAGTTCTCATGGTTTGCCAGGATGCCAGCTCCCTCCTCCATTTCTTGACTGAAGTCCATCTTCATATTCTAGCAAGAAATGGTGAGATTTTTCCGTTCTGTCCTTGAACTTGAAAGCAGCTGCCTAAATTCCGAAGTCACCAAACAGTCCATCTTCAAAGTCCTCCCTACAGCCCACTTAGACCCACATCCCACTGCTCCCAAATAAGGAAGCACCACCACAACACCTGCAGAGAGAGCAAAACTGGCAGAAGATTTTGGAAAATCTGACTGGAACTCAGATTTTAGTACATAAGAACACCAAAGAATAGAGGACAGCGCAGCCATGACCCTTTTCATTTCACCTGTCTGAGCTCCGTCAGCCTTGAGTGCACTAAGCATATTTTCTGGCAGATCTGATGCTTGCCTTAGAGGGTCAGTGATGCCTGCAAATACTTCCTTTCTGCAATATATTATCTCCTCAGGAAGGCAGGTGGTAGCTTCATTCAGAGTTAACTCTTATGTTCAACTGTGCCAAATCAGGTTTTCACATACCATATGAATTTAAAACTGTTCTCTAACATCTTCTGCAGAGGCTGAATGAAGGTCTTTAACGCCTGACTTCACCAGAGCTGCTCCAAGACTGTCAAGGTTGGGTGTCAGCCCACCAATTGCCAAACAGGTCAAAAGAAACGGTAGGGGTTTGGCTGATATAAGAGCAAATCTGCTGGCTCCACATCATTTCCCTTTAGTATCTTGAAATGTTGATTCTCTGGAGCACCTTGAGCCCATGTGTAATTCCTTCCCTGGCACAGAGCTGCCCTTCTTGTGTCTGGGCTTCCTGCTTCTCTCTCCTAGCCAAGAAGGAGAGTTCCTTTAGCAAAGCCCTCCAGTGTGAGATTTACCTGTGACCTTCACGGGTGAGTGCTGATGAATTATTCAGCCCTCAAGAAAAAGGAGATGGGAACAGGAATACAGTGTCTATCTGACACCAGTTTGGACTTCATTAGTGAATGCTTTCTGCTTGTGACAGCCACCAAACTGTAAATCCCACACTGCTGTTCTTCGCTGATGCAAAACAGACTCCAGTAATATTCCCTCTGTCCTTTGCTGTCCATCTTTGGAATACATTGGGGGTGGGGGTAACACACAAGGATAGACACATTCTGCCACCTGAGCTCTTTGGGCTGCTAGATCTGGCACCAGGCTCATGAATCAGCTGCAGTGGTTGCTCTTTGTAAATGATTTAGTGCAGCTGATGCTGATTAGTGGTAGTAAAGGCATCAGAACTGTTCATACCAGAACTGCTCAACAGTCCTGTGTCATGATGGGGGTGGGGAGAGGAACATTACACTATTTTACACACTTCCAGAAAATACTTAACTCCTCACATCTATTTTTTTAAGGAAATTAATGGATATTTGATAAAATTTATCTTTAAATTTTCATCCTGTAGCAACTGCTACCCATGTTCCAGGATGATGCTCCAACAGCACGGAGAGGAGGCATATTGGTAACTCCATTCTGCTTCTAAAAGTGACAATGGACAAGGTGGGAGCTGAGAGATAGTTTGTGAGCTGCTAGGAGGTACAATGAAATTGTACATATTTAAGGAGGAAAATGCAGTAATAAAGGTGTAGTTTCATATTATCGGTGTTTGTTTTCCCCTGTGAGTAACCAAGAATTCAATTGTGATTAGCAATGCACATCTGTGTTGTGACTACTAAAGAGTAGTCACAAGAACATACTATTAAGAATTAAACCAGAAAGCTGCTTGATAGATCTTACGAAGCGGGACCATTGAGGAGAGGACTCAATGCCAAGAAATTCACTTGGCCATTCTAACCAATTCTACTGGCATCTCTATTTCTGTGCACAATGGCTTGATCACATACAAAATGTAACTGCACACTAAAACCCTTAAGGTTGATTTTTGGGGGGGAGGGTTCAGCATTTATTACTGGAGCTATAATTTAAACAGCCAAGTTTGATTATGTGACTTAAAAAAATACAGAAGAGATCTATGCATTTTCCACAAGGCTCATTTACATTTACTGACAACATCCTGAGAGTCAGCAAATGTTTCCATTCAAGAAGTTACCAAAAAGCAACAAAAAAACTTGGCTGGTGGTAGTTACTTCTTTCTGTTTGTATGTTCATGGGATATGTTTGCTCTAAAGTAGACATTTGACTGCACACTATACTTTGGTAGTAACATACAACATTGATAATTAATGTAGAACTTTAAGACTACTAGAATTTGTCAAGTATTTCCAATACTTTAGTAAAATTTTGGTGAGCACAAAAAAAAACACATTTTCCTCTTGACATGAAAGAGAAAGAATACATCTCATCCTGATTCATTGGCATTGTTTGACCATTGTTTGACCAAAAAAAAATAAAAGTCATTTCATGTTGTTCCTCTGGAGGCAGCAATAGCTTGTAAAATGTTGGCTTCTCAACACATTAGTATGGGAATAAAGAAGAAATACCAATGCTTTTGCACCATCACAGATGCCCCATTCCTGGAAGGCCAGGTTGGTTGGGGCTCGGTGCAGCCTACCATGCAGGGGGTTGGAACTGTTTGGTCCTTAAGGTCCCTTCCAACCTAAGCCATGCTATGATCTTCCTACTTTGATATGAAAACAGTACATCAGGCTAAGACTGCACCATGTGGTTTTGGAGGCTGTTCCACTACTAATACGAATATGAAGTAGACTGATGACTATTTGAATGGGGTAATTGCTCATAATTCCTAATGTATCAAAAAGGAATACCATTAAATTGTCACCATGTAGAATTTACATACAGCGTGTTTTTTAGTCTCTCAAGACTTTGTTGACATTACAAGACATCCTTTGCCTTACAGTGGAGAGGAGGAAGGGGATGAAGCTAGTCTCTTCAACCAGCTGAATGCCCTCTCCGTAACTATGGGAAAACTTGAATGTTTGGCTTCTCTGAGCTCTGGAAATTATCCTGTAACTTTTGATTCTGCAGATGATCTGCATGGGGCTGGCTCCTCATGGTGGAGGACCTGGAGCCATGTAGAAGCTGGTCTCTGGGAAGTAAGTACAGGTATTGTAAAGAGAAAAGTCCAGTTTTCAAAGTTATTTATGTCTAGCATATAACAGTAGACCAGTTTAATTCATGTTCTTGTTTCCATGTACTCTTAAAAAGGCATATTTGGTCTGTGTACACTACTGATGGTGAGATTATTTATTTATTCCTATTTGACAGGATCTTCTTAGTTTTAGTAGTATTACAACAATAAGAAAACATGACGCCCTTTTTTTTTTTACTTCAGAGTTTACTGTTTCAAGTCAATAGAATTGTTTGCCACAGAAACTAAAAAAATATTTTAAAACTACAGCATAGAGTAAAATGTTATGTCTTGTAACAGCATCTGGTAAACACGTTAAGAACTTTTATACAGCATTATCTATGACCCCAAAACTAAAGGGATTAGAAAAAGAAGTCCAACAATGAAAGAATAAAAGAGGCAAGTCTTTAAATCTGGAATTATGTCTCTTAATCTGGATCCACAGTACACTGGGCTCAGATCTCTGAACAATGGACATACATATATATGCAAATAGTATTGGGAAGTATAATTTTTTTTTAAGACTTTCTGTTGAAAATGTTCTAAGCTGAATGTAATTATTGCAATATAGTGGAAAAAAAATAAAAATAAACAGAAAGGTGCAAGTCCAGAGAACCTCTTCCTGGAAAATCAATTAAATGCTAGACTAAAGAACATCTCTAATTGGATTATTATAGATTTTCAACAGAAATTAAAATCATAACTCATAGAGTTGATGATTGAAGACAAACAAAATTTGAAGCAGCCTGTACAACTTGTCCATCACTCTGGATTAGTGTTCTCTCTGCAGCCAGCACTCGAGAGATGGGCAACATGGTTGAAATGGTACCGTTGGTATTGCAAAAGTTAACCACCCACTGCAGATCACATCTAACACAGCAGCCCCTGCATAGCAGCAGAAACACCCTCTGGAAGCAACCTGTGATCCATCTTCAGAATCCTGGCCTTGAGGGCTTGCCAGTGTAGGAAAGAAGCAGGTACCTGTCCTTTTAGCCATAGCCTTCTGAGCCATCCAGAACCTCTGGTGGCACTTTATGCCACTTGTGTTCTTGGGTCCCAGAAGTAAGTGACTCAAAGAGGATGTAAATGTGTACATGTCTCTCAATATATATGCTATATGCCAATTTAGACTCATTAGCCAGTGCGTAATTATGCCTAATTTAACATCACTTCTGAACTTGGTCCATCAAGAAAACTTAAAATAATATAGTTAATGTTCTCTGAAGTAGCAAGAGTTTGACCTTAAGTGAACTGAATACAAAACTGCCTGGTGACTGATTTTCCAATTTAATTATTTTTTACTTTAGAACTTAAATGCGACACTTTGCAGGCTGCTGAATCTAGGTCAAATAGATGGGATATTAATAATAACCAGTTGTCTGTGAAATGTAGGGGGTTATAGCTAACAGTAAATTCAGATTGTAAAATCCTGCAAAGCCTGAGTTTTGTGTAACTCTCACACAAGACAAAGCTGGAGTTGCCCAGATTTATGTAGGCATTTAAAACTCATCCAGAATCAGTGTTACCCGGTGCAGGTGCCTCCTCTGTGAGCAATTCTGGGCATCACATGAGAAGAAAGTAGGGAGTCTCTGGGCTGCAGTTCTCCTTAGCCTTGTTTAATTCATTTTCTTTCTACCCTTGAAGAAAGTAAGTGAAAGAGGCCTTGCTAACCACCTCACACAAGTACAAGCAAGGACATGGGTGCTTCCCTCGGATCCAAGAAGGATGCTTGCTTTTCTAAAAGATACTGGGAGCTTTGGTGACACTGTTCTTTACTGCAACTCACTCTGTAATACACTGATAGATTACATGCACACCTTGGGCTGGGTTTGCTTCTCCCCCCATGCATGCAGCATGTCCAACTGTCCCTGTGGGAATTCAGGTCAGGTTTATTTCTGTGCTTGACAGATAATGATTTTGTACCAGGGATCTGATTAACAGCTCTGGTTACTGCTTGTAATTTATTCAGGATTCTGGCCCAGATGGCTTAAAAAATAAATAAATGAATAAAATCCCTTGCATAGCAAATGAACGTAAAAAAAGAAGAGCTGGACAAATGACAGAAATGGGCATTTAGATTGCGATTGGTCAAAACACTATTTAAAATTTTGTTGAAAATATAAATGTTTGGGGATGTTGAGATGGAGGACAAAGATAAAGGATTACTTTTGCTTGGAAAATTAAACTGATTTATAAACTACACAAATATTTAAAAAAAAAAACAAAAACAAAAACAAAAAAAAAACACCTTTCTTTTAAGTGAAACCTAAATAAATATGTCCTATCTAGTGCCTCTTTAGTTTTTGTTGTTGTTTTTGTCTTGTAGGTGCAGTGTAGTTGGGAGCTGTGATGTCTTGTTGAAACGCCAGGACAGCTTGACACAAGGAGCAGAAGGCCTTTTCCAGGCATGCTGGGGAGCACAGTGTGCCCAGGGAGGCTTTAGGGAACTCCTGGTGAAACCGGCCATGAGCCAGTGCCAGCCACCTGCGGTGCAGGTGTTTGGAGGGTGCTGCTTGCGCCTTGTTGCTGTGATGCAAAAAGGTATGGAGAAATCAGAAACGTGGCCCTCTTACGACGGTGTGAATGTGTTGGCAGCTAATAAGAATTTAATTTTTTTCTCCCCTTAATTCCCAAATCACGCAGTAAGCAGAGCCGCGGTGCTGCTGGGCGGCTTGGTGACACCTGGTGGCAAAAGGAGAAAACGCGGCAGGTAGGGGACGTGCTGGTGACACCGGGGTCACTGTCATGAAAGGAAAATGAGATCCATAGGGAGCAAAATGTGAACTACAGGCTGACAGCACGAAGTGGAAAATAATATGTTGAGAATGGGATAGGGAAGCTTAATGACATTATTTTAAGTAGCAAACCCAGCTCCGATAAATGTATTTATTATGTATCCTTATAAAATATTCTGTATAAAGAAACTGTAATGGGCTCCCTGGGATCAGTTACTGTCTATTTAGAAGCAACTGCAGATAGCAATAAGATAGGACCAATTAGTTTAACTGGGTAAAGTTGTCTCCTTGGATACCATTCAAGTGACTTCAAGCATTGTTCACGCAATATAACCGGGAACACAAGCTTCAGGGTAACAAGTAGGGTGTCCCAGATAATGATTCATGAAGTGAATCTGGTTACGAAAAGCCCCTGTCTCAGGGCAGAGGTCGTGTGGTTTTTGAACACCTGCACGCACCGCACAGCAGGGCAGGGAGCCAGCCCCGAGTCCGTGTCAAGAAAGAGACGAAGGCCTTGGAGAGCTGTGGAGAGGCTGTTGGAGGATGCCCCCTCTTATTTCTGTTATTGCTCCTAGTTGCCATATGATGCCTGCCAATAGATTGCATAGATAGGGAGCTGTTTACACAGAAAAGGAAGTGGCTGTAACCGTGCTGTGAGTATCACCCTCTCCATCTCCTGTCATGTGACATGTTATGGAAATACTGGAGCTGTTTAGCCTGCTATCCCTACAGCTGAGGGTACAACTAAGTTACCAGTTTGAGATTCCTCAGTCGATTGAACATTAATTTAAAGATGTAATAGCTCATACTTCGTGAAGATGCAGTGAAATTAAATAGTTGTTGTTTCTCATTTTTTTTGTACCTCTGAAACTTTTATGGCTGACTAGTCTTTCCCCATTCCACATTTCCCTTTACATTAATTTGTACAACAGGATGTTGATTTTTGTTTTGTTTTTAGGAAGACAGACTCTTCCTCTAAATTATGGAGTCTTTGAGTTGAAATATCTAATTATTTGAGGGCACTGGTATTAATAGGACTTGCACACAGTGACACACCGCTCTGTTTTTCTGTCAATGTCCTCATTTTCACTTTGCAGTAGGACAGTCAGAGGTCAGCAACTGCTCCACTTTCAGGACACTATGCTAGAAAAGAAAGCGAGTAGGAAACTTTCAAACACATTCTTCCTCCAATAAATTATCAATAAATTTTCTTCTGTTAGGACAATATCCCGAAGTGCAAAAGCCCAGTTTGAGGTGGGTTTTTTTTGTCTATTTCAAATTTATTTTCCTAATGTGTTTTTTGTTGTTGTTGTTTTCAAATCATGTGATTAAAATAGGTCAAACAGAAATGTTAGTGAAGAAGAAATAAAAAGCCAATATACTCAAAATATGCAAGTGAAAGCTGTGCAGAAATGCTGCCAAGGTCTAGCTTGGGCAAGCTGGACAAGCACTAGCAAAAGCAGAAGTTATATGTGCTTACAAGTAAGGAGAAGCATGTATTTCCAGCCTCCAAGTCTTATATAAGGCCAATACCTGATCAAGCCTCAATGACAGTAATCTTGGATGTTAATGCTCTCATCTGTGGGATAAACAAGAATCCCTCTGTCGACACCTGGAGCACAGATAGGCTCTGTGAGGACACATGACCTCAGGGCTGAATTAGCCTTTCACATTTCTGGAAGTGGTGCAGGTATGGTGGGAGCTGTACACACAGATGGGAGCCATCTTCAGCACCCCCCACATAATGCACACTCACAGGCAAAGTCTGTGCAGGGCTGCAGCAGAAAAGGGGAAACAAAGTGCTTGTCATGTTGTCTGAGGCTAGCAGAACAGGTAATGAGCTTAAATTTGAGGAAAGAATATTTAAATTAGACATTAGGGGAAAAAAAATCTCCCAGTTTGAGTGAGTAAGCATTGGCATTGATTTCCTAGGCTTTGTTCTTAAAACCTACAACAGAGATTTCACAACCTCTGAGCAAACTTTTGCCAAAAATGACTCACTGCAGAGCAATGTGTTGACCGGTACCTTGAGATTTCTTGCCGCTACAGATTTTAATTGTCTGTATGTGTACAGTTCATTGATTCACTGGTTTGTTCAATCATTTGACATCTCAGACACAGTAATTAAATCAAAAGTCCTATATCAGCCACTAGTGTGGCTGTATTACAGAGTGCTTTGATGCATTTATACTAATTGGCTGCTTCTGTATTATTATTTAGTGTGAGTTACCTTGTAGCCTGACTCATTGAAAACACTTCAAGTACAAGTACCAAGCAATAATTAATGCTGTTAAAAATACACTGCAGCAAAAAGCAGAGCACCAAGTGAAATATTTGCTGCTTTTCCCTAAAAGGTGCCACGGTTAAAGATTTTTATGGTATCAATGCTCATATAGCAAGAGCTTGTGGCCTTCTTGCTAGATCAATGTGTTCCTACCAAAGATACATTTTTTTCCTGGAAAATCCTTCTTATTCAAGATTTCAGAGAACCAGAGTAAATATTACCTCTTGCAGCCTTTACATTGCTTCTCCTGCCACACATCTGGCAGTGCAGAATGGATGCAAATGGATGTGGGCAATGTCTGCTGAGAGAGCCTCTTCACTTGGCGGAACGACTTGTTAGTGGAGACAGGAGTCACCTGGTATCAAAAGCCCTCTTGTTTTGTCTCCAGGGATGATGGGAACAGCTGGCTAGCTCGTATTGTGAAATGTATCAGGAAAGCCACTGGGACACAGTGTTAGGAAGCAGTGTCCCCACTGCTTGTTTTGCAGCTGCTAGAAGGGTTTGTCTCAAATACATTTCTCAGCCTCAGTCACAGATTTATCTGATGGATAGGGAAACATAAACTGGGAGATAAATATTTATGATGTATAGTTGCTCACATTCTTTAATTTATAGATTGTTCAGTGCAGATGCCTATCACAACCGTAAAACTGAGCTAGATTTCAGTATTTATGATTCATCTGCCATGGAAGGTTTAAATCACCAGCCTGCTGAATGGAATGGCTCTGAACTAAATTGCGAAGTCTTTATAAATGTCAGCCTTGCAAAGAAAGGAAATTTATGTTACATAGCTTTTGCATTGACCAAAAAGGCCATCTTGAATGCAGGGCACCTATTAACTATCTCGAATACTAACAGCAAAACTGAGAATAACCAGCACTAGAAGAGTAGCTGCTGGAGCTGATGTTTTTCCACAAAGATCACGGGGTTCACCAGCCACCGCATCTGGCTATATACCAAAGGGTTTCCAAAAGTCACTTTTGTTTTAAGAAATGCAGTGTCTGCCATGGATAAAGTGTAAAGTTGTTGTGCTAAGTAAAAGGAATTGTCTGAGAGAAATACTCATGTCTAGGTCTCAGAAGTTCCTTTTGAGTCTCTATTCTACTGAAGGACTAGTTCCTTCGTCAGCCTCGCAGGTGAAGGGATGATTACTCTGGAACTACTGACATGAGCCAATCTTAAACTGGTCAGAAGTGCGGTTTCTGAAGTTAGACACAAATGACATAATAAAATGGTTGGAAAAAGTTCTGATGCCAACTTAGTAAGCCTTCTCACTTTTAGTATACAGTGCTGGGGAAGCAAAACTTCTGTATGAAGCCCAAACATCCATTATCAGCTTTTGTGTGCTGATAGGTCACTCCTTGTCTACCCTAGCATTTCTTACTGCTGCTTGTGTCACAAGTCATATTAGCCAGTAATCAAGCATCCTCTGTGCTTGTTACTGCTTGTTACTGGTCACTCAGAGAAGATGATCTTGCCCCAGAAAACTTAGGTACATGATCCAAGAAGTAAATAAATAAATAAATAAATCCTGTGCAGGAAAATGAATAGGAAAAAGAATAGAGAATAATAGTATTAGAAATGGTATTCCCCATTCTGTTGGCATGAATCTATTCTACTATGACTGCATCTTTCTTCCACAGAAAGTTCAGTCTGCTTTTGCCCATCCAGCTTTTGGGGATGTGTTCTTCCTGTGGCTTCTAGAATAACCAAAACTTTACCCCTTAGTTCAGCTTGGTGCCTCTTGCTCTTAGGTGCCATTTGCTCTCAGAATTTTTCAGTAAATGTTCAGGTTACTTTAACATGTGCTGGTCCTAAGCCTGGGTAGATGCTTTCTCTGAACCAGGATCTTGCACTCGTTTACAAAGCCCTCTCACTAAGCTTTCTAGCACCATACTTAAAAATTCTTTACTATTTTGCTGCTTTGTATCTTCCACATCATACCTCCCTGTGAATCCTCACTCACTTGTCCCAAGATGTGTCTTCCTCACTGAAACTGTAAACCATTTCTAGTATTTACCATTTTCTTAATTTTTCAGTTCTGAAGAGGCTCTTTCATCTTTCAAGACCTGGATTAATCTTCAAAATCAGATTTATTTCAATTACCAATTGTTCAAAGGCCAGATCCTCTGCTGCTCCTTTGCCACCTTTGCAAACAGACCTGCATTTGAAGGTAGGGGCCATAATTTACAAGCACCAGAGATGGACAGTCTTCCATCAAGAGATTTACTGCCTCTAAATCTGGATCTTTACTAAGCAAGGTAGAACTTCTGCATTTTTATTATGCATATTTGATGCGTAGTTGTGTGAGACTTGTTTTATAGCATTGAACTGACAGGAGATCGCTAACGTTTCACCTAGGTACAGTGCCTGTGGCAGGACAATGGTGTGATCAGTACACTGTTTTTTATAGACAGTAGTGCTATGTTGTTAGATTGCTTTATATGTTGTTACTTTTTTGTTTGTTTGTTTTTATTTTTTAATCTTGTGGCACTGCTGTAGGAAAGCAAGGAAGTTACCAGTCAGGTTCAAGGGGAAAAACCCTGGCTCCTCAACCCTCCAATTTCCAGTACTTTCACTCCAACATGGGGAGTACTTTTTGCTCTGAGCATGGTCAGACTGAAAATGTATGAGAGTAGCAACATCTACTACAGAGATCACTTGAACAGAGGGTTAAAAATCGGGATTTTAGGACGTGTTATTTTTTTGTAATCAGCATTTATTCTATCATTTTGGTGCCATGTTGATACAGACGATGAAGCGATTCTTGTTCTAAAGACTTTTTGAAAAATAAAACTTAAGACAGGCATTTCTGTGGATGGACTCTTGCCTGAATGCCTGAAAGCCTCTGTGCCATTTGAAAAGCCAGTTTCTGCAGTGCAGTCAGGACTGGTTAGAAGTGAAACAGCACATCTGATAACACAGCTTAAGAGTTGTCCTTAATTCTTGTGCTGATTCTTTGCGAAATAGTCTCTTTCAGTTGCTGTTTGGGTTTAGGTCCAAGTCAAGCTGTTTGGGCACATCTCTCGGTATGATAATTCACATGGAATTTCACTTTTCTTGACTTAATGAGGCTGAAATCACATCATTGTGGTTGAACATAAATACTTCCTGGGTAGCAAAGCTCTACCAGATTTTTATACTTTTAGTTGGTAACTCTTACTAGCTGGCTGCAATATCACTTGCTTATCTTGCTTATTTTGGCTTCAGAAACAAATAGCAGAGAAATAGATTGGCTTGACAGAAGGAGTCAGTCTGGTGCCAGTCTAGAAATTAGCTTTGGCTTCTACTTGCATACAGATGTTTGTCTAGGTGATAGGCTTGAAGGTCTGTCTTCCTCCTGAGGGTGTCACAGAGATTTTGTCTGCACAGGGGTTCAAATAAGCCAGTTTTGACCTGTTTTCTTGCCACCCTGAGGTTCTCAGCACTGTCAGTGGGGCTTAACAGCAGCAGGTTTCCTGAGAAACAGGAGTTAGAGCAGAAGGTCCCTCCACACGCACCGTTCAGCAGAGGAGTCACACCATGTCCTGCATTCCCTGCAGGATGGCATAACCACTTCATATGGCCACAGATAGCTATGAACCTGAGTTGCTGCCTTAAAAAGTTCCTTTCATTCCTTCATGATGGCAGAGGCCAGCCTGTTCAGCTTGTTGCCCACAAAAGCTGTTTCCCAAGTTACTTGCTCCGTAAGCGAGTCCCTTTAATGTGATGAATCACTGAAGGGGAAGAGGTGAATCTAAAATAGAGAAGTTTAACAACTATTGTATCCTTCCTTTAATTAAAGGTTTCAAGTGAGGCATGTAGATGGAGAGAAGAGATAATGAACTTCTCCCTTTACCAGCTGCTGGTTTTCCTTCCCCCTTTAATCTTGGCTTTAAACATGACTGGCAGAGTCACAGCCTGGAACTGCAATCCTCCTGTGCTCCATGAGCCTGAGGAGAGCACCTGGTCCCCACACGAGGCTGGTCCTTTATTTACCTGTTTTTATAGAGCTCTATTTCTATTTCCTTTGAATTGCATACAATTGAATTTCAGGCCTTCCAGGATTCATATAAAAATGATAATCCAGCTGCAAGTAACAAAAGGGAAAATAGAAAATCTGTTTAAAAAGAAAAAAAAGAAAAAAAGAAAAAAAGAAAACCTTCATATGATTATCCTTCAGGAAGAACAGTGAATGTTTGGTATGAATAAAAATACAATGTTAAGAAAGATCTCTCTCTCAAGTGGTGAGAGGGCCCGAGGACTAGAATCACCACAGGGCCAGTCCTGCAGGGAGGAGCCAACCTGACCTGTGCGGCTGCAGTAAGGCGCTTGTGTTTGCCATGGTTATAGCGAACGTGCAGTAGCTTCTTAGACTTATGCTGCCACAGTGACAGTTCTCGCAGTGTTCAAAAGACTGAATAAAGAGATGGGTATGCCATTCTCATATGAGCCTTTTGAAATTCTTGTATCTTCAGCTAAGATTTTGCTGTCCTGTTCCGCTCCTCTGCTTGCTGTAAGTTAGTTTTGTATGGCTTCCCTGCTTTGCAGGACAAACTGTGGTGTAATCTGTGATTCATCACGTTCAGAGGCAGGAGAGAGAGCCTTTTTTGGCAGTGACAGACTATGGCCAAGCAGCGAGCAGACATTGATATGGTACTTCTCAGTCGAGAGGATCCTCCTGCCAAGTGCAGGCGAACATGCGCATCAGGCTGCGTGCACAGAGCCAAAAGGAAGCCAGCTCTTGCACTGCTCAGCATCAGGCAGCAAAATAATTCCTTGCTTGGGAATGCTCAGTAACAGAGAGGGGGGCAATCATAGACTGCGGGAACTGGAGACATGGCGTGTTACACATGCTCAGCGTGGAAGCATGGGGATCCCGCAAACCCATGATGGGTTCATTGCTTGGGGAGGAGGAGCACATGGGGTGTCGAAGGAAGGCAAGGTGGCATCTTGCACATGCATAGAATGTTTGAATGCAGAAATTGCCAAGTCTGCTGAAAGCTCAGTTACTGTAGGGCAAGTTTCTTTTGGATCAGTTGCCTCGCTTGGCAGTTGTAGAAAAGAAATGGCTCTAGTGTTTCCTCTGCTCCCAATGGTGCCTCCATGCCCTTAGCAGCCTGCAGTCTTCTCACGTCAGCTGAAACTGATGTTCCTAGCTCCAACAACCACAGCTCCTCTTGCATTGTTTGAAGGAAGTGGTCTCCCTGAGAAAGGTCAAACATTGATTAAAAAAATATTAAACAATAAAACATTTGCTGTACAAGAAAGGGATACCAAGTACAAGAAGTCAGGGGAAAACAGCTTTCAGAGAAGAGACACAGCAGTCCACAACAGCCCTTCTGTTGGGCCCTTCACAATCCTGGATGCTTGATTGAAAATTCACATTAATGAAGCGTCATTAGTGCAGTGTACGACCCACTCTCTTTCTTTGATGCATTAGAAAGATCCTCTTATTTCTCTTGCATTTAACAAGAAAAGCTTGCTTTATAGAGGTGCAAAATATTATGGTGGCAGATCTGCACCACATCTAATGCTTTAGGGGAACAAACTGGATTTTTGTTCCAGTGTTTTTTGTTAAGAAAAAAAGTCATATTAATAGAAAGTTTTTCAGGGACCCTTTGTCCTGAAATGGTTTTACCTGCAAGAAAATACGAAAACCCACTGGTTTGTGGGTTTTATTGGCAAATGTATTTCAGTGAGAAACGTCAAGAAAAATACTATTTTATTTTGATCAACATTTTCCATAGAAAATATTCAATGAATTGTAACTGTCAGTATCTTTACTCAAATGTAACATAAAAACCAATGAAATAATTAAGTACAGAAGTGAATGTCAGTTTCTGGTATTTTATACTTAAGACACTTACTGCCTTGGAATGTAATATAGATAATAGCATCCTGACGAAAACCTGCTGTCTTACAGAGAAAACTGCAATGCTAAATTTTCAAAACTATCATAAATGTAATTATCTCCTGCTGAGAATCTAAATGCTTGTTCATAGCACCATTACTCTCAGTAATTAAGTCTGTAATTTCCTTCAAACTCTGATTCGTTCCTTCCTAAACCATAAAAGCCAGGCAAAAAAAAGTTGTATTTGATTGGTAAAGGTATTGAAATTTCATTAAGTTTGCTCCATGCCAGAACATACATTAAATCTTCACTGCTTAAGTAAATCAAAACAACTTTTAAATCCTGCCAGAGGTGGCAGGGTGCAGTAAGGAGGAGGCTGACCCAGTCAAGGGACGGCTGTTTGTCTGTCTGTCGTTCTGTTTATCTGTCCCAGTGGTTTTTAATGCCCGCTGGCCAGCTGGGGCAGTGTGCACCGACGTGCATCTCCTCCACCTTCTGCAGCAGCCTGTTTCCAGTCCAGCAGAAGGAAGGTTCGTGGAGATTCTTGCTGAGCACAGAGCTGGGCCCAGCTGCCTTCCCTGTGCAGTGCAAGGAGCCATGCTCACCTCCAAGAATTCAAGAATTTCAGTCTTCATGACATTTTCCTTTTTTCTGCCTCTTTCTGCTTCTAATATGATATTGGTAAGAGAACATAGTCATAAGATGGTAGATTATGCTTCTTAATGGTAGGCAAACCTAAACTAGACTAATCCTTAATTTTAAAAGTAGAGGCTGAGTCAATGCTATGCAACAGTTGCTGGTTCATACAGCAAAGCCATACCCAGTTCATTATGCATGTTGAATGTTAATACAGTATTTGCTTTTTTTTTTTTTTTTTAATTCCATTCAATTTACTTCCAATTTTTCTCTTCCTTTACGTGATTTTTTTTTTTTTTTGATTCTGTCAGGAAAGAAGAATCTTACTGGTTGCTAAGTAACTGTAGCAGTATTGCTGCAGATGTGCAATAGGCATATCTGTTGCTACGGAGCTCTCTAGTTTTAAAGTACAAAAATATTTTTTGGTAAAATAAGCATAATTTTGATGGCCTGATAAAAGAGGCTTCCTATACCAGATGTTTCCAGCCATGTATGCATTATATCAGGTGACTGTTGAAAATGTTTTTGGGAGGACTGAATTAATCTACAATGTTGTTCTCCAAAGTTTTATGGGAAGGCAATGCAGCTGGGTGGCTAACAGGGCTAGATAAAGTCCTGATGACTCATTTGCATGGGTCCTCATAGGCAGCACATCTGTTGTTCGAGTATCTTGGCTGTCCTTTCTGAAATTGCTGCAGACCTCCTGGGGCTCCGGGAGCCCCGCACCAAGTCAGATTTCCCCATTCACAGCCATGGCATTACCCTCATGGCACACGAGGTTTTCGTATTGGTCCATGACGGGGACAACAGCCACTTCTGTCATCTTCTGCTCCACCGTGTCAGAGCACTGTGCTGACGGGTATGAAGGATAAAAGCAAAAATCCCATTGATTTCTCATTTGGAAGAAAAATACCAGAACACATACACAACAGAGACTGATTGCTCTACCGATAGATTTCATGTTAGCATTTACTGATTTTGGTATGTTTGACTTTGTACCTGCAGCAGGGTTTTGACGCAGATTTTTTTTTCAGCAGTCATTATATATAGGTAGACTATCTTCTTACTGTGGGAGGAAAAAAATAGTTGTAATTGTTGACATTATTCAAAATTAATACATGGCATTTTAAAGATGTGGATAGTGTGTTAATACTTATGTTTTTGTAGCTGGGTTAGGAGGGTTCCATTTATTTTGGTGGGAGGGTTGTGAGGTTTTTTTGTGTTCAGTTTAATTAAATGTGTCTGTTAAGTGTAGGATGTGGCATTTGGATTTTTTTAGCTTATGCTTGCAGGAGATTGATTTTTGCCTGTGTTTGCAGAGAGTGAAGAAGTTTGGTCGTGTAATCTCCAAAAGGTCAAATCTTGACTTAATAAATGTATGATTTAGGAACATAAAGCTTGTTCTTTAGGACATCACATTAATATTTATTGGGATATGGATAGTACAAAGACCTTTTAATTAGCTACATAGTCTTTTGTGTATTGGTTAAACTGGCTTAAATCCTGTTTTGCTCAAGAAGGATTAAAATTGCTCCCATTATGATAAATCTGCTAAGCAGGGGACTCATATTCCCATTAATTCCTATGGCTCAGATTAGTGGACAGGTACATCGTTCTGCCCTGACTAACAGTGAGTGGTAGATGGCATTTTTAACAAACAGCAAAAAATATTTTCATGGAAAAGCATCCGCTAATGCTGACCGTGGAGTGACAACTAGGCAGCCTCCCGGTTATATCAGTCCAAATGTTAATAGCAGAGAAAAATGAAGATGGCTGTGCTATTGAGACAACTACAGAAAAGCAGTGCAGCCACTGGAGCAGGGAGAAGGGTCTGCTGTCCAAGCAGAGGACTGCGAGGCTTAGCTATCATTGCAGTGCTGCAGAGATGAGGGAGGATTTGTCTATATATCACGCAAGTCAGCATGGTACAAACCTCACTAGGCTGAACTGAGCCTGTAAATCCCCAAGACTTGGTCTGGATGAGTTAGCTATATTTCTGTAGCACTGGCCACAATCAAATACACCCTGCTTCTGGACTCAGTCCAGTTGTTTCTCAAACACCTCTGATTACAGAGCTAGTGGGTAGGAAAAGATAAGATTATACAAACCAACTAGTAATCGTAATATTTTTGTGGAGAGGGAAAGAGAATGCATGCAGTGCAACAGCTGAAAATGCCCTGGTTGATAAATCCCTACTTAAAACAAGCTTGCAGCTGAAAGCTCATTCCTTATGCTGAGGAAAGAAGCCACAGGGTAAAAACTGGATTGAAACAATAGGGGTCGGAAGAACCTAGAAAGAATCCTATGGCATAGAAGGACACTAAGCCAGACGCTAAGAAGGACACTATCACCAGAATCCCCCATGTTTTTTCCAAAAAAATACGGAGAACACTGTTCACAAGCATGCCACCAGGAGGTGCAAAGCAATGGGGGAATAAGAGCACTTTGTCAGCCCAGGATGCCCCAGGTGATCCTGCTGCTTCACATCAGGGGTGGTGGGGTGGAATGAGGTGGGGAGCGTGCCAAGGAGTAGGCTCATGTCCTGTGGGAATGCTGAAACAGGGGAAGGAAAGTAGGCACATAAATCTCAGTGCAAGTTGAAGACTGCATTCAGACTTAATGTTGGTGGATTAATGTAAATCTTAAAGGCACTTTCTGGAGCAGGCAGTAAGAGCTGGGTACTGGTGGGACTTCCCTGACCTTGAATCAACAGACACGTCTTGTTTTCATAGAGCCCATAGCATCTGATAACAGTGATTCAGCTGAAGAACTTTGAACCTCTGTGCAGTGTCGTCAGCACTGTGGTAAGTCTGGAGGCATAATGAGATCAAAAAAAAAAATACTTGGATGTGGCTGTGGCAATCTTAAATCCTGTAATTTTTTTTTTTTTGTTTGTTTGTTTTCCTTATGACAGCCATTATTCTAAAATAGAAAAATATTACTTCATAAAACCTTGTTTAAGCCCCATGGCTGGAACCTCCATGAGTCTCATCTCTAGGTGAGTGGGAGAATAATGAACAGAGAGCTAACCCATCTGCATAAACTATTTACCCAGAGCTCCTGATGGGGTGAAACCACAGAGAATAAAGTACTCTCTGCTCTTGGTTATTGGCACTCAGGGAAAAGTCAGCCAGCAGAAAGCTTCATTTGCATCAACTCAGCTCAGCACTCCCCCACTGATGATTTTGAGCCACCATAACAGGAAGCAGATTAAAAACTGGTTTGGAGGTTTGGATATTGAATTTGAACTTAATGTAGAGTTCAGTTCGGAGTCCTTCTCCCCAGCCTCTCCAAGCAAAGTAAAGGTCCTTCTGGAAGCTAAAGAGAGAAATACAAAATTTGGATTAGCTGCACAAGGGCCTCCTCCTTCCCAGAGCTAAGCTGAGATGCAGTGACCAGTCAGCCGGCCTGAAGGACAGGGTGAGTAGTGATTCCAGGAGGCTGAAGCCTTTCTGTGAGCCTGTTGGAGTGTCCCACACAATGACCACTGTGCCGCCATGTGGTGGGTTGCTGCTTGTATGCCTGCTGCATGAGGGAGGAATCTAAATCATGATCCAGCTCTAATACTAGCTTAAGGGAATATATTATGCACCATGAGAAACACATTGCTGGGGGCAATGTTCAGGTTGAAGCTGTGTTTCTCTAATAATGATAATCTTCCTCTTGTTCCCCGCCACCATACAAGAATTCAGTGCTTGGAAAAGGAAAGTAATATTTAAGGGGTCTCGGGGGATATATAAGCAGATCCAGAAATTCTGGTTGATGGCTTGGACTAAAGGTATATGCTAAAACCCCCAAAATACACTGAACTGGCCTTTTCCTGATTATTCCAACCAGCTAAGAGACGGCTTATGTGCTGTAAAGCTTTTAGATCTTGGTAACACATGCTCACAGACACAATGGCATTCTGTTGAATTGTATCCAGAAAATTAATTATTCTTCAGAAGGATTTTAGCTTTCTCTGTGGACAGTCTCTACTTTCTTTTTCTTTTTTTTTCTTTTTTTTTGGATTAAAGAATTCTTTTTCCTTTGTTTAACAAATAGGTGCAGTGGGGAAATACTTGCCTGGGAAATTCCTGCAGGGAACAAGATGCACAAAGATCTTGATGCTGCAGTCCAAGATAAACTTGACATTTTAATACTCTTAGCAAATGAAAATGCAAATCACAGAAAAGTAGAGGAGGCAAAAATTTATTCCCTGGCCTGAGCAATCAGGGAAAGGGAGCGGGACTGGGAGGTGTCTGACAAGCACATTATTTGCAGTCTCCTGCTAATTGAGCGTTATCTGCATTGCTTGCGGCTGTCATTCCATGACCAAATGTATTTGCAGAAATGATTGTAGCTTCAGAGAGATGATGCACTTACCAGAGAAAATTGTGAGCACTGTAGGGAGACTGTAAGCAAATAGTGAGTGATTGAAGGGATGTCCAGGAGGACTGCTTGCACTTATCAGGAACCAATCCTTAAAACCTAATCGCTGTGGTGTTAAATTATCAGTTACAGCCCAAGAATCTAATTGGAGTTTTCTCTGTTTGTATACATGAGTTCAACTTACCAATGCGCTGTGCCTCCCTACTAGCTAACAAAGAACTACCACCTAAGCAGTGAGATTTATGTGAGGACTAAAGGTAGCGGGCAGAGAAGGAGATATCTCTAAAGAGACTCAAGAAACAGGCACTCAATTCTGAGGCTTAGGAAACAGGAAAAAAAAAAAAAATAGTGTCAGGGAAGAATAGATGCGGAAATGTTGAAGGCAGATATTTGAGAAAAGATATGATAAAAAGAAAAGGACTAAGTGAAGGAAAAGAATTGTGCAACAAAAGGAAAGTTTGGATCCTAGAGGAATAGAAATAATTATGCAGAAGAGAATTAGAGAATAATTTTATTTAATAGATATGGCTTAACAAGTCTTCTGAAGCATGTTTGTTTACTCCTTGCAGGCTGTAGAAAATCTTATACATATTTTTAATCCTTTCAATGTCAATACCATGTATGTTAATGTTTATGTTCAACTAGAGATTAGAACACACCATTCCATTTCCACTGTCCCAGCTTTGGGAAAAAATACAATTTTATGGAGACACAGCAATAAAAATGACTGCATCTAACAAAATCTCTTTCTAATTTCTACTGCGTTTCAATCGTATTTCTATCTAATAGCACCTTTGAAAAATAAAACCCCATATATTCCAAATTTTCCAAAATCAGATTTGCATTGAGGCTAGCCAGCTGTCAAATCCCCCGATACATTGCAGAGCTTCTGATGCTTTTGCCATGGGTTATTGACTGGACCCCGTGGTCAGCACAGCACTGGTGATGCTGCTCCTGCCTGCAGACACATGGGTACATTTGTGCCAGATCCAGCTACACCAGTGCAACTGTTTTCAACAGCATTCATCACTGCAGAAGAGCGAAGAGGATAATTGAAGTCCTGTGGGTATTTGAAATAGTTCAGACCCACTCTATTCTTTAGGAGACAAGTAGAAATTGCTGTTTGAATAGAATGTGCGGGGAGAGTGAAATAGATTAAAAGCCTCTCTCAGCACACAGCACCTCTTTCAAAGTGCTGGCCAGCAGTGTGTGTTTAGGCAATAATTTGAGGCTGACAGGATATGGTCAGAGCTGTTCCTGCCTGGCTTTGAACAGTGTGAAGGTGTGGGGAAGGGGATTTTGCTACTGACTGCCTTCATGGCTCCCTTGCTTTCCAGCAGTGCTGCTCTAGATGGCTTGGAAACCTTCAGAGACACATCTATGTCAAGTTAAAGATAACAGAGAGCCAAATGGGAGTGACTTGACTCAACAGTTTTTTTTTTTCCACTGAATTATGGGCTCATTCCTTTGTATGCTCTTCTATATGAGGTACATTTGAGTAAGGTAGGTAAGTTATCTTCCCCTTGAAGACTCCTGGCAGGTACTGTTTGTATGGAGTTGTTTGGAAGATTACTTCAACCATGGGTTTACACAGATAAATTCAATATTGTGAAGCACTGAGCAGGAACTGGGGTGTATAACATCCAGATAAATTGATAACAAAAATAAGAAAGTGCTTCCATTCTAGTGATGTTATATCTTTTTTTTTTTTTTTAAGGCATAAAAAGGCAAAAAATGTAAGAATGATGTCTAAAGTGAAAATGAGCAATAATTTTTTGAGTGCCACCAAGAATGAGGGAAAGAGTTATATGTGTCTTTAGAGTTGATGAACACTGAGAAGGACAGAACTGATAAGTACCTGTGAGAGATTTGAGGTATTTTGTGTTATCTAACATGCTTGTCCTTTGAAACGAGGAGACAGGCAGAATCACGTTGGAACCAGATCACGGTTTTGCCAATGCTGGAATGAAAACTAGAGATAAAGAACGGTATGGTGCAGTTCAGATGTGCATGCCTTGAAGCCCTATCTGGTTTAAATCACGTGGGAATACACACACACACAAAATTCAGCTTAGAAAGAATTGCCCTCTTCCTGTAAATGCAGCAGAAAGTGTCCATTAACAGAAATGAAATGTAATGATAAGGTCTGCCTACTATTATGACGAAACTGACTTCTTAATCCACACCACAGTTTATGTTCTTACAAGGTTTCAGTCAAGCCATTTATTTTATCTCCTATTTTGCTGTTACAAGAGCCAGGAAGAACAGCTGCAATCTTCTCTCATTTTAGACAAATGCAATCCTGATGGCCATGGCCTATAGAGCAGAGCTGCTCTCACTCCGGAGGAGGAGGATGAGGAGGAAGACGTGGACATTTGTCAGCAGCACAGAAAAAAGGACGGGCTCTGAGCCGCACACCTTGCTGCTGGTGGTACAGGTGAGATATTTCTCTGTCATAAACAGACATACTGCAATGCAAGAGAAGATGTGTAGCTGCAATGCTGTGCATAATTCTGGGCAACTCAGCTCATGTAAATGTGACTCAGGGTGCAAAAGGTGCAGTCCAACCAGGCAGGGCAGGAAGTCCATTTGATGTCTCTTTTGATTAGCAAAGGCCTGCAAGCTGTTGGGGCTGTGGAGCAGAAGCCATGGAGAAGGCCTGTCAGCAGAGCTGCAGGGGCTGTGGAGGCCTTCGGGGCAGTGGGCAGCCGAGGCAAGGAGCTGGGGGCAGAGCCAGCACAGGACAGCATGCTGAGACCCGCGGGGCTCCAGGAGCTGAGCATGTTCCTCAGCAGCATGGGCAGCACATCCCCCCTGACAGCCATGTGTCTGCAGTGTTATTGCAGGACAAGAAAAATAGCACAAAATAACAAAAAATAACTTTATCTTATGTACTTGCACTTCTGGGAAGCAGCGGTTGCTCATTGTACATTACCCTATCTCCCTGTTTCTGCTTCCTCCTGTTCTAACACTGTTCTAATATTTCAGTTCATCTGTCACTTACAGGCGGGAATAATTAGCTCACTTCATTTTATATTTCCATGTTTCAGGGTGTATATTTAAGCTGGTCTTTATCTGAAACTCCTGAAATGTCAGTCCAGTCCTTTTGGCTGTCATGAAAAGTCTGACTGTAGGGGGCTGTATTCCCTAATCTTCTTAAATATAGCATTTCCTGAAATATTTTGCAGTTCAGATTTTGATATTAAGCCCTAATTATAGTTCAGAAAAGTGGGAGAAGTTCCTTATGCCACCACGTGCTTCCATAGAGGCAGAACACCACTGAATCTTCAAATTTGTTCTTTTTTAAATGATATGTGCCGACACCTCTCTTCTTATTACAGCCTGAAGTGCTCTAGCTATTTCTACTAAACAGGAGGTCACCAGTTGCCTGCAGTTGTTTACAGCAACCACCATTGCGTTAAACGCCTCTGCAGAACTTAAAACATTGGCTTGTTTTTCAGCGATGACTTCAAAATGTCCAGCGTGAGGCACCAGAAGGACATCTAACTGGCAGCTGGAGATCAACTTGTGTTAGGAGACTGCATTCCCGCCCTCCCTCTGTGGGGTAAGGGACACAAATAAGTGAAGTTCTCATGTGGAGTTTGGGTATGATTTTAAAAAGAAACTATGCCCACTGTTGGTTTGATATACTTTCATTCTTCATTTAAAGATGCATGACTTACTGTATTAGTAACATTTGAAAATATAATTCCTTCTTTCTTCAGCAAATGTTCTCCTATCTACAGTCTCTGCCTATTTTACAACTGAACTCTGACACAGAACTATGAACCTCACATTGTGGTATCCAGTGGTCATTAAGATATTCCCTTTTAAAGTTGTATTTCTGTAATGGTCTCTTCCATGCACTAATTTCACCACAGAGGATGTTGTCTGTTATTTAGATCACCATCCTTTTCTAGCCCATTTTCCAACACTGAAGTTTCTAAGTAATCATCTGTTACTTCAAATAATATAAAAATAGCATGTCATTACTGTTAAGCACCAACTGCAAAAATTTAATTTAAAACCATTCCTCCTTTCGCTGACTGAAGAAATGGCTCCACAATCATTTTTAACCTTTCATCAGCGTAATTGCCAAATAATTAACAATGGTTAAATGATGAGAACCTGAGAGATTTGAAAGTTATTATTGAAGTATATGTATCACTGGAGAAATGGCCTACATGAATGTTTCAAAATAAAAGCAATGTATATTTGGCAGTAGTGGTAGCACATACCCTTCTGTCATGTGTGCTTATGCCTTAGTCACCTATAGCCACACAGGGGTAAAGACCCATCTCACTGAGAAGCCCTACTTCTCCGAGGTTACTTTATAAGATTACTTCATCGTAATACTTTATAATGCTTTGCACTCCCTTCATTTCCACAAATACAAATTACTTATTCTACAGAATGAGCAGTGGAAAGCAACATAAAGACTCTATAATCCCTTTCTATTTTTGTAGCAGATACTGCTTCCTTCCTTCTGTTAGCAGAGCAGATCCGTCTGCTGAGATTTTTCTGCAGTTTCTCCTTTTTTCTCAATGAGATCCACGTGTTGGTTTTGGATATGACTGCTATACACCCTTTGGGAGCCAACAGTCATCAGCCTCCCCATCCTGTCCCATCCCTGTGAGTCATCAGGATTTACTCACTCTCCTTCCCCTCCTAACTCGGCTATGCCTCGAAGCTGCATATAATCAGGCTGGGATCCTGAAGACCTGCTAATCCAGGTACCATCAGCACGTCCTCTTCTGTCCTTTGTTCCAGGCACTCCAATCACAGTAATCTTAACATTTCTGCTCCAAATGTCTGCATAATAAAGGTAGGAACATGGGAAGGTGCTGGAGTTACTTACTGATGTCCAGAGATCACAAGTAGGAGAAAGAAAGCATGGGCTCATGAAATGTAAAGCATTAATCTGTCAGAAGCCTGGCTGCTCCCAAAAGGATTTTTTTTTTTTTTTTTAAGTTCAGGTGCTTAATCAGTGCACACGGTGTTATGGTGACACTATTAGGAATCCAAAAAATGAAGCCTCTCTCTGGATATTCATCAAATCCTTCTCAAGTTCATCCTTTTTGTAGATGAGTTTGTCTTTCCAACAGTTTTTTGGTAAAATCATGCAAAGTTCTCTGTGGCTTTCACTCCCCTTATTAAGGGTGTGGCTATATCTTACATCTAATCACATCCCTGCATCTCCACTTTCTGCAATATTCTTCACTCCAGTTGCATCATGTGCTTTTAGCTGTGGATGTAATCCTGCAGCCAGCAGCTGATGCAACTGCCTTGAATTACAGTTCCCTCTAGTTTCCCTCAAGCCTCTCAATAGCCACTTCTTTCTCTCTGTGTGCTTTCATCTATTGCTGTGCCATTCATATTCAGTTCATTTTTTGGCTGAGGTTTTGGGGGAAGTAGTGGCAGAGAGCGCATTTTATCTTGTTTTTCTGCTAGTGGTTCCAAGGTATGTTGCTGAAGTACCGGTAGTGCCTATACAGTCCTAGTGATCCTTTATTCCTGTCCCTTATTTATGCTCTTCAGCTGTTGAAATCAGGAGCACCTGGCTGGGAACAAAGGCAAGGGGGCTGTTGGAGTGTTTTCACAAACAGAAGTAATGTGCCTACTGCTTCAGCAACATCGCTGCCACTTCCTCGTGGAGTATTTAGCATGAGGGTGTTCAGCAGGCTTTGCCTTTGTTTGACACCTGCACAGAAAAACTGCTGAGGACCAGAGTCCATAGGAGTACAGTAGCCCTTTAATGCTTGCTTTTGAAAACGCTGGTCTAACACGAACGTGGCAGTTGTGATCCTCTATGGGAAAGTGCTCCAAGTGCAAATTTGAATCAATGCTATTTCCTCATAAATCAGTCTCTACAGCTCCCTAATTATCAGCACCAGGCTCTGAACTGAGGTCCAGATTGAAAACGTTATCTTCCTGTGCTGCACAGGAGAGGCTTATCATGCGGCTGCCTGACCAGCGATGGGAGCATCCAATTGGCACGCTTTCCTCTCTCCTGCACACACGGTTCCACCACTTACCTTATTCTTATAAATAATAACAATAACAACAAAAAAAAACTATATGATGCTTCTGTACTATTGTCATTCACAGCTATTTTTAAGAAATGCCAAAATGAAAGTTGAGCCAACATTAGGCTTATTTTATTATGCTGTCCATAAATAAAATGTGACCACACCTGCTGTTTCCCTTTCCTCCTGTGCTAACATTGTTGCAGCCTCCTGCTTTCTCTGAACAACTGAAAGCCTCTGGATCAATAAAAAGAAAGTGAATTTTCACAAGAATTGCTTACAGACATCTGAGCTTTCGAAAAAACTGCAAAATAATTTCCCTCCCCAGAAAAACAGATGTGAAATTCTTTGGCAAGCAAGTGCATGTACTGCTTTGTTATGTGTAAATAGAATAGAAAAGGAAGCATGATTCCTACATTTGAATTGTTTGGAAAATAATTGCATGCAACCTGTTTCCTTTACCAATAAGTAGAGCCTATTTATTCTTTTAATAATATAAACACAATCATATGCTTTCATTAGGTTGTTTAATTTCCTTGTGATTGGATGTAACCTTGTTATACTTTACTACATATAAAAAAAAATATTGGTGGTGTTTATTGCTAGTAAAATAGTAAATGAAAATGAGAATATTACCACATGAAAAAAGTAGAATCATTTTAATGCAACAAACTGTTTGGCACATTTCAGGGAAAAACAAATAATTTCTTACATAGGGAGTCTTTGATTTTTTCAAAACTTTGAGAAAAACCTTTCCATTTGCATTTAAACCTGAAATTAGAAATGGAGGTTGTATTTTTACAGGATTGTGCAGCAGCTCAGCACTGAACATACTGTGTTATTACTGACTTTTAGAGGCATGCTCTGCCAAGGAAGCCTGAAAATATAATTGAAAAAATGCCCAGCAACCACAGATAAAAATAAAGATATTAATGAATATGCAGAATAGAAAAACTTGAAATCTATTCAAGGGTGAAAATTTCAAGGCACAATCTGGATTAACCCTAAATACAATGTGGGTTTTTTTGTGGGTTTTTTTTTTTTTTTTTTTTTTTTAACTACAACAACAGAAAGACTCTGGGCTTTTGTTTGCTTTTTGTTTTCTTCTGTGCTACAGATCAGCTGCTGCAAATTTTTAAAACCGTGGATCTGTGTCCTGCTCCATGAGACAAGCAGAGATGCTGTGCATTTGCCGTTCTGATCTGAGAAGTATGCAGCACACTCTGATTCTGGGAGGGAAGTTGCGATTGTGACAAGTAACCTGGGACTGGCCTCTAGTATCTGCTTCATAGAACAGAGAAATCCAGAGGGCTGTCAGTTTGACTCATATTTCCTGCAGCTAAAAGCTCTTTGTGTGCTATTCCAAAGGACTTCTGGTAATTAGAAATCTGATTTTAAATCTTTTATATTGCTCATATACTTACATGGTTTGTAGGTGATCTGAAGTCTAGACCACAGCCCTGCTAATGGAGCCACAGAAACATCTGAAGTGAACAGGGCTTCTTGTTGGCAGATCCAAGCACAAGATGTGCAGTCCAGTGCAAAAACTGTAGTTCTGCAGACATTCTACTCAATAATACTCAATAAGCAACTTCATATGCGTGAGTAGTCACCCTGACTAATTTATGAGGCATAGTAGGACAGGAACAAGAATTATGAAAAGGTTTTTCTTCCTATTCTATCAAAAATGGTTTAATTTCTTACAATGAATTCAAAATTAAAAAGAATGAAGGAAGAAGTCACACGTGGCAGCCTGGGGATTCATCATGCAGTTGAAAAATTCTGACTGATTTCAGCAAGCCTGGAGGCCAGAAAGGGATTTCAAGTGAGCTGTTGAGGATGGTGAGGGCTGAAAGGGAAGAGGTGGCACTAGTGCTGCTGACAGCCACCGGGAGGTGTAACGACATGTTTCTGGGAAGGGGTGATGGGTGGCCTCGGTGACACAGAAGCCAATGAAAACAGGAGGGCCCTGCTTAGTCTCAGTGTGCTTGAGAATTTTAAGTGGGAAGGTGCATCAGGACAACACGCTGTAATGTCAAGATATGGCAAATTCCAATGGTTCTTGCCCATACTGAAAATTCTAACTTTTTATAGTTTTTCCCCTATAAATGATATAATTTTTATAGGATTTTTGTTGTTGTTGTTTGATTTTCATTTATTTATTTATTTGTTCTTTTTGTTTTAATAATAGGGCAGTGAATTGGAAACAAAATATTTACTTTTAGGATAAAAGGCAAGTAGGAGTCTGAATCCAGTCACTGATTATAGCCAGAGGAAATGTAGGTTTTCTTATGAAGTGTAGCAGATAGCCACAGAGAGAAAGGGTTAAGAAGAAGAATGAAAAGCAGTTATTTAATAAAATAATATGAATCTAGCACAGTCCTCGCAAAATGGTAAAGGAAAGCAATCTCACACCCCTCCTTTATTGGGTTGTTTCAAATACTTTGAAATACACTTCTGATTCAGTTAAATCAACATTTCAAAAATCCTGAAATGCAATGCCATGTGCAAATAAGCAATAAAAGTCAGAAATAGTTTCAAACTCTTAGAAAGTAACACATCTGTGGAAGTAGCACAGAGGTTCAGAAGCCCTCGGTCCAGGTGGTCGCTTTGTTCAGGGCAAATTCTGCTTCCTCCTCCATCTCAAAACACAACTTTATAAAATCTGAAGAGGAATAGAACTACCACAGTTTTGCTGAAAGGCTTAAGTGTGTGGTGTTGCAAATAGCTGTTCCTTTTCTGTGCAGTTGGAAGCCAAACACAGCAGGCTGGATAGCTTGCCCTGTAAGGATGCAGGAGGCAGGCAGATCAGCCAGCCAGGTCTGTGGGCTGGGCGCAGGCAGATAGGAGTGCTGTGGGGACACTACTGCACACCCAGCACTGGGCAGCGAAGGATGATACCCAGCCAGCTCCCAAAGCAGTTACATATGAGAAACAACACAACCTCAGCTCTTAATGCTGAAATATGAAGTAGGTTTGAATGCCTTTATAACCACTACAGGAAAGATAGTATTGAGGCAAAAAGGTACCCACTGATACTTGTTGTTACAGTATAAGGAACCGTGTACACTTGTGTATACTCCAAAAGATCAATTTTAAATTTCTTACCTAAGATAAGTACATAAATGTTTCCTTGTACTGCCCTGCCCTAGGAGTGGAGTTACACATGTCTGTGAGCCACCTCTGCCTGGGCTCCCTCAGATTCCTTTTATTTGCATGCCTGTGATAAGTTTCCTTAGAATCTGCAGCACTGGAAGTTATCAGGAAGATTTAATTCACGGTACATTGGGTTTTCAGACTGCTCACTGGCTCTTGGAAAGAATATGGGGAGTTGTAATGTTCCTTTCTTTAGGAAGGCTCATTTGATAAAGCAATATTTGCTGTGAGGGAGTTCTTTAATCTTTCTTTTTTCTTTATATATAGAAATTACATTTTACATGTTTTGTAAATTATGTTACACACAGTAATCAGTGCAGGACAATGTTCTTTGATAACCTTTCTTTTTATGGAAGTTTTAAAGTGTTACCTTATTAAGTAAAAATTGTTGCATGACTTTGTTCTCTCTGCCCTATTTTTCCCATCTCTCAGTATGAGCTGTTCTGAAATTATGTTCATGCACTAGAAGACAAAGTGCCAAGTACCTAATTTAGTACTCAACAGTTCCATCCAAATTTCAATTGCTGTATAACACCAAATACTGTAAGACGAAAAGCTCAGGAAATCCTTGCCTCAGACTAGAAAACGATCAGCACTTTGGACCAGACAGAATTATTGATATTCCACTGAAATAGTACCGCATTCTCAAAGTGGCCTGAATGACTTTAACAGTCTGCCTGTAAAATCCGTGATCTGTGAGATCAGTATTGCCACCTGATTCCCCGTGACCTCTGATGTCTGTGTGCAGAGAATTGATACAAGAAGCCCGAGGGTTACAAGCTACTTGTGAGCTGTGCAAAGCAAGAAGAAAACAAGTACCAGTCAGGGAGCTTTTAAAACACCACTGTGGATTAGAAACAAGTCCCATGATTAGCCTGCGAGCCTTGGATGTGTTTGAAAATCCTGGCCATTCTGACTAAGGTTTCAGAAGTATTTTAAGGTTAAGAATCAAAGCAATTCATTATATTTGAGACTACTCTTTCAAAATACATTACAGTTTGCACACAACAATTTTGATAAAGCAATAAGAAATTATTTCTACACATTCCAATTTTTTTTTTTTTTGCAATTATAATTATAGATCTAATTCCTTTCTTTAGTAAAATTGTTATTTGTTTAGCTACTAAATTCTATACGTCTTGAGAAGGATTTCTGAAGCATGGGGTGAACACCGAATACTGAGTAATGACACCAAGTAACAATACACAGTATCTGTAAAATAACCACTCTTTGATACCAAAGGTTGCATTTTAAGGATCGTAAATGCTTAACAAACATAATGAAATACAAAGTCAGAAAGCTTTAAGAACATCCACAGATTAGCAGACACGGTGATAAATTTTAACTGGCTCAGGCACTTACTCCTAGAAATGATTTTTCTATGAAAGCGAGGAGCTCTGGCTTATTGCCTCTAAAAATAGCTCATATTTCTTATCCCCCTTCAATTTTCTGTAGCTTACAATGATTGTGATTTGTGTTAGTATATGCCCTGGAAGCCAGCTACTGTTTGTAAAGTTAGAAATCCAAGACATAAAGAGAAGAATCTATATAAGGAATGTATTTAAAATCCATAAATGTCCAGTTCTTGTTACTTAGTACAGAAAAACATACTATTGAGACTTTCTTTTCAATTTATTCCCTTTCCAAATGATCCTCATGCCAATCATCAGGACAAAACCACAGATTTTTCTTTTCAGGATCACACTTGCTAACTCCTCCTGCTCAGAACTGTGCCAGAATCCAGAATTGCCCAATATTGGGAATGCACACAAGTGTAAAGCCATCTTTGTCCTCCCTTCTCTAGGACTGCTTGAAGTACCAGCTCCAGTACAGGATACCTGTTCCTTGATTTCTGACTTTCATCACCATCTATCCTCCCTTATCTCATCAATATTTTGCTATTCTTGCTAATAGTTCATTCTGAAGCCGGAAATTAAATGTAAATCTAATGTAAGAAGAAGGGACGTGCTAATGTATAAAGTTTTTTCTACAGGCTGATTCTTATAAATGCTGTGGCCAGAGTGAGCAAGCCTCAGGGATTTGGTAAGTAACCAAGCCTCATGAGAAAAATCTCTGTTCATTCTGGTTTTTTTTTTTGGTGCAAGCAGAAGTAAGCAGTGAGGTTCCAACAGAACATTTGGTGCTTTGTATAGGAGTCATTCAAAAGCACCACTGACAATCAGTGCTCTCTGTTACTTCTAGAGTTAGCACTCTGGAGTCACATTTTTCAGAGCTGTTATGCCTCATACACTAACTAGCATGGTGAGTACACTTGTTCCTTTTCTCCAGCAAGCACCACAGCAGTAATCCCTGATCAGACTGAGCCACACATCACCAGAGTACACTGCAGACATCCCACCAAGCCTCCTCAGTGGGGAGGCACAAGCACCCAACACAACAGGTAAGTAAGTTGGATCTCGTCTCCTTCGCCAGCAGCCACAAAGGTGACCTGGGCCATGCCCATCGCTGTTCTGCTTCGGATACCTTCTGACTGGACCTATAGAGACCAGACCAAGGTCCATATTCTTGTTACTGCACAAGGAGACTCAGGCCAGAGCTGCGGACTGATTTCCTATGTAGAAAGGAAGATGTTCCTCTTATATTATGGAGGCTCAGGGTCTGCTGCTAGCCAGAAACGATTTCCAAATTGAAATAAATTCCTGAGGAAACTGTGTTAAGGAAACATGCGCAGCAGGATACTGACCACAGATAGCTTTGGTTCCCATGAAATTGTTCTGACATTTCTCAAGTAGCTACCCAAGCAACACAGTTTTTAGACTTATATTTTATTTTTCACAAGAATGCCCTTATTTCCTCAGCAGAAAGGAAAGGGCAAGTTCTGAAATATTTTATAGAAAATAAAAAGTAATTAAACAAAGTAATAAGTCACTGCAGAGTTTGCTGCAGGACATACAATCCAATAGCTATAATAGTACTTGGATACAATGAGATCAGGGTATGTTTTATTGTTTCCGTGTGAGCAAAAGAAGCATATGAAAAAAGACACAAAAATCAGTTTCTTCAGAATCTTCCAGAGATTCATATTGTATCTCATCACAGACATGTCACTCATGCAAAGACCTTTGTAAAGTGAAGGTTTTCACTTTTTCTAAAAAATAATCTAAGTGATGAGCTTCAAAATTATTGCCAACATGAGATAGCTGTTTACAAGATTGTTTCATACACTCTTTGCTAAGTATAAACATAATAAAACACAGGTCCTCCAAAGCCTGCTGCTTCTGCAGAACACCAGCCTCTGCTGAACCTGCTGAACAGTGACCGGATCTCACCCCTTTGGGCTATGGGGGATTCTATTAAGGGCAAGATTTAAGGCTTTGTTTAATTTTTNCTCCCAAAAAAAAAAAAAAAAAAAAAAAAAGAAAAGATCAGTTCAGGATTAAAAACTATTAGGTGGAATAAAAGAACACCACAAATTGTAATCCTAATTGCAGGTGAATGCGGCTACCTTCAGAATTCAGTGGGTAGTCAGTGGGTAGTAGTTAACACACTCAGTACTATGGTAGCTCTTTTGTTTGTTTCTGTGACGTTCTGAATGTGCACTGAGTGCTTGTATGTTTCTGTCAGTTCCACTTCCCAAGCCTTCTAATGCAGTTTATCAGTATAGGAGGGACTTTTCCCAGTGTTTTGCCAACACCAATCTGCCTGCATGACAAACACACAAGACTTTAAAGTAGTAGGTGTCTGCTGCTTACCGGTGAATACAGCGATAACATCTTGTTATGATCACAAAGCTCTACATTCTCCAGTTTTTATTTACAATCCATCACTGCCAGCCTACACTAATCTTAGTGCATTTGCTGATTTAGAATAGACACAATTTATGAATTGCAAGGGTCTGCAACCTATATCTCCAGCCACTTAAGCTAGATAGTGTTAGTTTACACTAATATAGCTCTTCTCAGCCATTTTTGAGCTACGGGTAAAAACGACTGCCTATCTGCTGCGAGGAGATGTGGAAGCAAACAACAAGCAAAGCAGCTTGCTTATAAATCCTTGCAGCTGGAGGGCTTCCAGTCTGCCTGGTGCAAGGCTGTGCCTGGCAGCAGTATGTGGAGCAAGAGCAAAGCTGCGGGAGTCTGCTCTGGGGTGCTGCACAGGATGATCACTGTCCCACCTGGTGGCACCTGGGGGCGGCATCACGGTAAGAAGCTGCTGTCCACTGGAAGCATGTAAGGTTGGTTTGGTTTTCCTTGGCAGTTGGTTTTCTGGGAGCATAGCAGCTGAAGCTGGAAGCAGCAACTGCAATGTGAGAGCACAGCTCTGCCTGTAACAAAGGCTCTGTTGTGCTGGTGCACAGCACAGCTTCCAAGGCTCAGGATGTTTTCAGCGTATTTACTTCTATTCATAGTTGGGTAAAACTGGCATGGTTGCTGGAAAATAATAACATATACAAAGGCTAGTTTTAATCAAACTGATCCTTGATACAAAAATACACAGTGATTTTCTTTTACCAGTAGTTCGCATGACAAAGGCCATTAGCTACACCTCTGGGCTTCCAATAGGACTTCAAAAAAAATTACTCATCTCAGATTCTATCCTGGCAAATCACTCAGCAGAGGATACATGGAAAAGAAGAGTCAGAAAACCTGTTACAACAGCTTGATATTCAGACTAGCATAGCTTCAGCCATGGTAAAAATTAGAGCAACTACAGGATTGCTCTGGCTTTGAAAAACATTGAAGGCTACTGTGAGATTCTGCCCAGGCTCAGAATGAGACGGGGCACCTGAGCCTGGGCAGGGGCTGTGTACAAGGACTAGGAGTAGCACTTGTATGGTCAGCAAGTGCCACTTTGTGTGCGCTGACCGCAGCTCTCTGGGAGGAGAGGCCTTGCTCAGTCACTGGGAAGAGATTCCAGTTACATTTCACTGTGACCAGGAAAATCCAGAAAAAGAGAATGGGTCTCTGTCCTCTCCTTGTGAGGAAGCCGTAGTCTGCCACCAGGCCTCCCCTCAGTCTCCTCTTCTCCAGGCTGAACAAACCAAGGGACCTCAGCTGTTCCCCATGTCTTGCCCTCTAGCCCCTTCACCATCTTCAAAGCGCTCCTATGGACGCTGTACAGTAGTTTCATACCCTTTTTATACTGTGACACCCAAACCCACATCCAGTGCTTGAGGTGAGGCCGTGCCAGGCAGAGCAGAGTGGAATAATCCCTGCCTTGGCCTGGCTGGCAGTGCTGGGCCTGATGCACCCCAGGGTACGGTTGGCCCTTTGGGCTGCCAGGGCTCACAGCTGACTCACATTCAACTTGCCATCATCCAGAGTCCCCAGATGCCTTTCCACAGGGCTGCTCTCCAGCCCCTTGTCCCCCAGTCTGTACACACACCTAGGGCTGCCCCTAGGTTCAGAATCCAACACTTGCTCTTGTTCAACTTCATGCGGCTGGTGATCGCCCAGGCTGGCAGTTTGTCAAGATCTCTCTGCAAGGCCTCTCTGTCCTCGAGGCAGTCAACAGCTCCTGTCAATTTAGTGTTGTACACAAATTTACTCAGTATGCCTTTGAGTCCAGCAACCAGACCATTTACAAAAACAGTAAAGGTAACGGGCCCACAAAAAGGGGTCCTGGGGAATCCCACTAGTGACTGGTCACCAGCTTGGTGTAACCCCATTTATAATCACCCTGTGAGCCGGACCTGTCACTCATTGTACTATATGGTACCATATCATACCATATTGTACCTTATTGTACCGTACCATAGTATATTGTACACTGTAGCTGCAGATGACTGGCAGCTACAGGGGAAGTCATGGTGCTTTTGCATACTGTGTATAATGGGAGAAGCCAAGCAGCTGTAGCCTCTGGAGAGACAGCTTTCATGTTTGAGATAAGGTAATTTCAGTTATTCTGCAAGTGACAAGAGCAAAATGAGTTAGGATAGAGTTTGTAGATGCCACTTTTTTATTATGAGCCATTATATAGCCCAGAAATGATGTGTTCGGTAGATTTAATGCTGATAGCAACTCGACCTTGAGCAGTTAGGCAAGAAGCAAGACAAGAGCCTGGGCTGGTTTTCTTCACAGCATTTCTTTCCGGCCTACATATTTTGCTTGTATTGTTTTATTCTCGGTATAATGGAGCATCAAGTTGTTTACCAGGACTGGGTAGAGACGAGAAGTTACCAGCTGCCGTCTGGTGAAAACAAGTTGTTAGTTGTGTGAGACTGATGTGTGGGCCACAGGTGGAAGCAGCAGATAATGTCTCTACACAGGACATTATCAATGGCCAGTTTCCACCTGCAGATGCTTTGAAATCAACTTCTGTTCAGCACACCCTCCGCAGGCTGGATATTTACAAAGGCCCCTCGGTAATCAACAAGCAAGGCCTGCACGCCTTACAGCGACTTGTTTACGCACTTGATGCCTTCCGTGGGTACGTTCTTCTGGGAAGCGCGACCACCGAAACCCGATCAGCGCCGCCGCAGCGCGTCTGAGCCGCCCCAGCGCAGCGCCAACCCGCTCCCCTCCGAGGGCGGACCCCGGCCCCTCAGCCGCCC
>VXAV01010090.1:123572-140635 GCA_013399715.1 Alectura lathami | reverse complement strand
CTTCCAACCCAAGCCATTCCATGATTCTATGATTCTATGAAGTTATCCACTTCGCCTGTTGGCTAATCTCTTCATATGGGGTGGTATGCATTGGGATCAAGTGGGTGGCGACCAAAGCACAGCCTGGGTCCAAGTTTGTTTGAAGAGCATTATTTTGTATCTGCTTTAGACCAGGACTGCTGATGTGGCTAAAGTACTTGTCACTGAAAACCTCAGAAGTGCTTCAAGGCCATCTGTTGCCTGGCCACTTGTTGCTATTTGCACTGCTCTGGTCAGCAAGATCCCTGCTGACGGGCTGCTGCTGTGCGGGGAGTGGTACCAAAGCCCATCATAAGACATCCCTGTGAAGAGGACCTGGAGATGTCAGCAAGACTGGAAGTGGCTCTCACACAGCCAAACCCAGGCTCCCACTGCAGGAACTGTTATGTGTCCACCTAGAGCGGTGGACTCATCACATGTTTTACCACAGAGCTGCTCAGACTCTCACTTCTGGTGTTACTGGGCACCCAGCATTACGTGTGAGTCTTCGTGGGCTGTGGTGCTTGCAGACATGTACAAGTGGAACAAGCAGCAATTCAGTTTGGTGGTGCCATAGCACTGGAAGGCAAGATGAAACAGGAACCAGAGGTTTTATAGCTAGATAATTGACATAAAGCTTTTCCCAGATCTTTTTTCATCTCTTCCCCTCCCCTTGTAATGCTGAGGACCTGTGGGAAACTGAGAGAACCTTTAAATAGATGCTATCAATTAACCCCACAGCGTAGCAATTTAAGATAGCTGATTTTACAGAGATTAAAGATAGTAGCTAGGAAACTAGGCATTTTAACAACTTTTCTGAATGCATGTGTTTGCATCTTGGCAACTTCTTTTTCTGGCTTTAAACACAGCAAATCTATTTGGGGCCATTTTCACTGTTATAGTAGAGGATTTGTCCTTTCTCTGGAGACTAAAACCATCAGCTGTAATTAAACCATTGCTTTTTCAGCACATGGGAGATCATCTAGCAGTGAACACTTCCTCTTCATCGTCTAGAAAAAGCACAGGCTGTTTCACTGACTTTCTAGCTGAAAAAAAAAAAAAGTAAAAAAAAAAAAGTAAAAAAAAGAACTTAATTAAACCCATCTAATTCATGTTGCCTGTGCGTGAAAACTCCTGATATCTGCGGGTGACTGAGGGCTGGATTTGCATGCTCGGGTTGTTATTGATCCTACAGCACACCACTGTCTGTGAAATTAAAGCTGCCTTCTTTTCTCTCCTTGTTTTCGTACTAGATGATTGCCACCATTAGCCTTAACAGGTGTATGCTGTACTTGTCCATTTGTCTGCAGATTATGCACTATGTGCTCATGCATGCGTGCTCTGAATGCAAGGTGTGCCAGTAGTGGATTCTGGCTGTAGCGAGGATCTGTATGTCAAGGATAACCTGTGTAGCACATATGTGCTGCTGAGGTCTCTGGGAGCTAACTGAAGTGTTCAGATTGTGTGAGAACAGAAAATCATGGAATGCGATCTGGAAGAGGAGTTAGTGTGAGCGGGGGATCTGGCACTTGTGTTGCACTTGCTGGGTGTTGGACCTGGGTGGCTGTAACTGCAGGTGGGGTGCAGGAGCTGTCCCACAAGCTGGATGTACAGCAGAGCCGTAGTGCTGTATCTGTACTGCTTCACAGCTGTTGATAAATCTAGGGTAGATTAGCTAAATGGCCCAAAGCAGCCTCAAATCCATGAGACCTAGAAACAGAGCCAATAGCTAAGCCACAGTTTAAGATTTTATCAAGCTACTCAGACTTTTCAGGATTTTTTATTTACTTGAAAGCTTACCTAAAGCTTTTGAGGAAGATCTCTGGATCTTGTATTCCACTATTTGGCACTGAGGCAGAGAAAGCTGGGAAATGGGCACCATACTTACAACAACTTAAGCTCTATAATTTTAACATTGATTATAAAAACAAAGCAACAACAACAAACAAACCTAGAAAGCCCTCCTGATGGCAACTTGCCAGCAGTTGTGCAGTAGCTGGGGCTGCCACTGCCACAGCTGCCTTAGGGGTGCAGCAGCAGCTGGGGGCAGCGGGTGCTATCCAGGCCTCCTGAGGAGCACCTTGGGAATTGTTTGAAAATACACGGTAGGTGCGTCCCTATCCCAAAACTGGGAGACATTATTTGTTGTTTAATTTACAGCTTTCTAGGAAATGTTTGACAATTTATTTCCCTTGGGCAGTGATTAAAATCATAGTTCTTTTTAAAGAGCTAAGAAAATACTGAGTGCCACTGTGAAGTCTACTAAAAATAAATGGTGAAGGCAATAGCTGGACAATTAATCTTGGCTTATTAACACAAGTATTAAGTAGCTGTGCTCCACGCATAGTTTCCACGCGGATTGCAGCTCATCCACACACTTTTTCTCATTTTTAAAAATCTCTGTTAATATCAGAGTTACATAAAGGGGCTTGATATCAATAAAAACTTTCTCATATTGATTCCTGTACAAATATTCCTTTAAAATAAATGATATTGGGGGAGGAAGAAAAAAAATAACAATGACAGAGTCATAATTCTAATGTCCAAGCACAGCCAGCAGGATAGATATCCCAGCAGGCATCCTGCTGCTTCTGCCTGTGTCCATGGGGAGCATTTAAGATAAGCCAGTGTGTTTATCTCACAGAGTTTGGTGAAAAGTTACTTCTTCAGTTTTTGGGTCTGCTCATAACCCAGAGAGATAATTATAAATGTATTATTCATTTCTGTATGGGTTTCAGAGCCAATGATGTAAGTGTGAATATGTTTAGTCAAATAATTGTTGACATCTCTACCATTAAGCATTCATCAGAGACCATCATTCTTGTAAGTTTTCAAGAGCATTTATCAGCATCTGTCAACAAGTAGTAAATGAGGCCAAATGTATGGCAATTAAACATGACTGTGGGAGAGAATGGATCAGGAGTGACTCCCAGCTGGACAATTTTCCCATGCTATAAAGGTGCTGTGGGGATGGCTGTCTCCCAGCCTGGCATTTCAGTCCAGTCTGCTGACTCGTCTGAGATTGGCTGACACTGGGCTTTGCTCTGTTTTTTTCTCTTTTTTCTTTTTCTTTTCCTTTTTCTTTTCCTTTTCCTTTTCCTTTTCCTTTTCCTTTTCCTTTTCCTTTTCCTTTTCCTTTTCCTTTTCCTTTTCCTTTTCCTTTTCCTTTTCCTTTTCCTTTTCCTTTTCCTTTTTCTTTTCTTATTTTTTTATTTTTATTTTTAACTGGACAGAAGAGTTGTGGGTTTGCTATGGAAATTAAACTCTCCGTGTTTCTTTGGAATAGATAGCAAGCTGCATGCCTTCATTCACTATAAGCGAATTGAAGTGTTGATCTTTTTACAACACTGTGCATATGCAAGGAAGTTTTCTTTTTATCACCCAAATTTCAGTTGTCTCAACATCTGCCTTAAGAAATGTCTTGCTTTTTTTTTTTTTTTTTTTCTTGCCTATTCAGCATCTGTATGATGGCAACAGTAAGGCCAGGTGACACGTGCAAGCTCTGATAGCTGCTGTGAGTTTTGTTTCACCCAGCTGGAGCAGTCTTAGTTGTGCATAGATGTTGCACAGTGAGCTCTCAGTGGGAAAGGTGATTAAAGGATGACACTCACTGGCACACAGGCTCCATGGGGCAAGAGAACAGGAGAATCTGGAGGTGTCCGGCTCTTGCATGGACCCAGCTTAATTACTGTAATGGCATTACAGGGTATATAACGAATGAAATCAGATTGTGTGCTCCGGGGAGTCTCCTGCAGAAAGGAGACCCTCACCTCTGTACTGGCAACCAAGGCAGAAGATGGGAATGGAAAACCCAGGGAGCAGCGCAAGGGGCTGCTGACCACCCTACTGCTACCCTATTGTAACAGTGCAGTGGGTCCTTTCATCCCGCATACAGCGACAACCGTAAGTGACAAGACTCTCTTTGGCCAGCAGGACTGGAGGGCTTAGTACACAGTCTGACCAGATCCATGTGGGAAATAATGGATCTTGAGGTCTGTACCTTGATTCTTACGTAACTTTGGTAGGAATGACCTCAAGTTGTCAGATTAGGCTGGAAAAGAGATTGGCAGTAGTGGGTAGAACATTGGAAAATGAATTACAGGAAAAGATCTAGTGAAAAAAGTGATATTTTTTCTATTGTCCGAAGTCTAGAAAACAGAAATAAAAGAAAAATGTTAGCACTTTTAGATTTCTGCCACAAAAATACAGCAAGTTGTTTTTGCAAAATACAGTGATTTCTTGAGGAAACTGAGTACTCAATGACAAAATCCAAAGTTGTTAAAAAAAAAGTTTGGAAATGTTTTGGCCATCCCACGTCCTGAGAATGATAAATAGATGTGATCATATATTTCAGGCTAGGTTTATAGTAAGAAAAAGTGGCTTGAGAGGTGACCTTCCTGCAGCTGCACGTTTAAGAAGAGGTCATAGCCTTGATTTCCCATAGAGACTTGAGAGGACTGTAGTGCTGACATGGAGTGGAAACTACCTACACCTTGCTCTGTTAGGGTTATTTTGAGTCAAGGAGTGTTCTAATACCAGTGATAGAGCTATTGGAAAGGTACCAAGAATGTATTAAAACATTCTCGAGACTTTTTGCTGTAAATATCTGTATTCTTTCATTATTTTCTTCCAGAATGTTTTAGCCATACTAAAGTTAATTAAAAACCAGTGAGGCAACGCAGAGCTGTTTTTGAAAATTTATTGTAAACTGTTTTTGATTTGATGCGCCCAGTAAGTTTGATCAGCTTGTATAACACAAGGGATTTTGATTGTATGGTGTTGCAAAGGACTGAGCCAAATATAATTTATAGATTTTTGTTTTCCTTCTAGGAATCCACTCTTCCTGTGCAGTGAGTGATTGTTGACAGCTCAATTATTTGCAGTGCTTTAACTCAGTACTACAGTCTCATTATTTACCTATAGACTCCTTTGTTTGCTTTATTTCACTTTTCAGCTGACAAATCCCATCTCCCAGGATACTCAACGTGTTCAGCCTTAATTGATTACCAATCAGCTCTTCCATCAGCGGATATCAGCGTGAAGACATGTTGCGAGTCCTTTCTTAGTATGCTCTATCAATTGTACAAGAGAGGTTTAGCTTTCCTCCTAAGTCTTCCCGTGTTTTCAAATATTGCCTAAAACACTAATTTTCTCAAAGCTTCAAAATTTTTGTATTTTATTTCTTTCACTTTTTTTTTTTTTTGTAAATTTAGAAGGCAAATTTATTCTTTTGTGTTGAGCCCCCTGGAAATTTTTCCTTGAAATCTTATCATGATATTTGAGAGAAGACAAGATGTTGCAATACTTAAATACAAGGCTCATATTCTCAGTGTTACCATGGAAGCTCCCTGTGGGAAGAACTGGAAAAGCCCACACTCGTGAGCTCCCAGCAGAAGTCAACCAGATGTGCTTGCGATTCCTCCATACTTTTCAGAGGTCCCTCTTCTCTGTCAACAGGATGTAATCAGGGATGTTCCGGAGAGACTCAGAGTATGTTGACGGTGCAAGCTGCAGAGTTTGTCCTCAGTGCTTTGTCATGCCTGGTGCCATTGCTGGGCCTCCTCTCTGTGTGAACATCTAAGATCATTGTGAGATTGAGCAAAGGCCAGATCTTGCCTGGATCTCTGCTCTTCTGCTAGTGGAAGTACCAAAGTAGTTCCTTAAGGATGCAGAACAGGAACTGTGATAGGCCAGCAAGGTGGTCTGGTCTTTGTGGGGAATGTTTTTTAGTCATGAAGCTTGAGCTTACTCCTGTGCGGGCACCAGCCTTCAAAGCCACAGGGAAAGGCCCCCAGGCCTTTACCGGTTTTACCAAATGGCATTGGTTTTTGTTTCGATCAGTGCAGGTTCTCACGCAGGTCGGCTGAGGATCTGGCTTGCCCTGGCGCAAGGCAGGAGGGGAGGGCCAGGTTTTGTGCTGTCTGTTAGCAGCTTCCCAGGGCATTAGAAGGTGGGTGCACATGTGTGTGCACAGCCTGCACATCAGTGTCTGAGTGCACACTGCAGTTCCTTTATATTTAGTCTGCAACATAAAATAATCATTATTCTCAGTACGTACTTACAGCGGTGAAACTTCAGAGTGGGATCAGGCCCACGTGCAAAGCTGCCAAGTACTTTAACGTTACTAGTATCAACAAAACAAATCTCTTTTTAGAAGAGATGGAGGAATAAGAAGAGATTTTTGTAGCTGTTGTGTTTGCTGTTTCCTCTTCCCTTCCTTTCACTCTATAAATTCCTGCTCCTTTCATGCACAGTTGAGAATTAGCTATTTATTCTCAGCGCTGGTGATGCAGTCTTTGATATTTAAAATGGAATGTGTTCCTTTTTGATGCTCTGTGGTTTTGAATGAAGTACATGCTAGCAGATTAGTGGTGCAGAACAGTCAGATACTGACCACATTTTCTTTTCAATATTATTTCATCATTTCTAAAAATAAATTAAATAATTTTTAAAAAAGAGATTGTAAATTATCCATTGTTTTTGCGGTGAAATTGTTTTCACAGTGTTGTCATTCTCTTCTAAGCTGAAATCACTGAATGGCTATGAGCTGTCACATTTTTTGTAAGTTATAACTGCGTCAAGCTGTGCTGACAAAATGTTCCTGCATAACTGTTAATATGCATTGTCATTTTAACCATGAAACAGTTTAGCTAATGATTTATCTCTTATAATGCAGTACTTGGGGCAGCTGTATGATTTGTCTCTTTAGCAAGTCAAGTAATTTCTTTAACAAAATGTTAAGCACAGATGGGCCATAGGCTGTCAGTTAACCATTATTGTGCATGCATCTGCTTGCCTTCAATGCACTGTTTTATGTATTCAGCCACTTACTTAGGCACAGCTCCCTGAAAAGCGGAACCTACTCTGATTGGCAAATAAAATGTTCATTTGTCTCTTCTTCCTATTGTTTTGTTTTGGTAACACATGTCAGCAGCTCAATTACCCAGTTCATTAACAGCTCCCAATGGACATGATGGCCAACCCATGATAAGGAGGGCGATTGTGGCACATATGGTCAATAATAGCCTGTCTCTTGGTAATTGTAAATAAAAGTCACTGTTGGCCATTTCCTTTTACTGCAGCTACTGTTTTCCTTTTCACTTCGCTGTACAAAACAAATTTCTCAATGTGATTCAGCCCAACCAAAATAAAAATGCCATCCACTCCTCTCCAGCACTGCACTTATATCACTGCTGTGGATGTTTTTCCCTTTCTGTGCTGAATTTCTAGCTTGCAGCTCACAGGAGATGCAGTTGCTCTTTTTCAATTCCATTAACCAATTAATAATTTAATTCTTATTAATCTGTTTACTTAAACAGCAACAAATTTTCTTCTCACTTCTCTCATTCTCTCAGTTAAGACTCTTGTAAAGTGTCTGTGGAGTTTAAAAAAAAAAAAAAGCATTTACAATGTTTTTGTAAGTATGCCCTTTGCAAATAGCAGTGGTGTTCAAAGGGGAGTTGGAGTGTGACTTAATCCTTGTTAGATGAGCAATATTCGTTTCTAGAACAGAGGGCTGCTTTTGGGTTTCTTTTTTTTATATATATACCAGAGTCAAAATGCCAGTAAAAAGAGTTAAAAGCAATTTTACTGCCTTATTTATATTTCACATGCTACCAAGTATCTGTTGCTTTCTAGAAAGATTGAGAATTATTTCTCATATGCTTTCTGATCCTAAATTTTCACTTTTTAAACTGAGAACCTGCAGTAGCACCAGTTATTTTATCTGAACCCACTGAAGTCTTTTGTGGCTTCTTGTTTTGTTCTTTGGTTTTTGAAATTTGTTTCTCAATCAAAGCAGAGAATTCTGACTTCTAACAAATCCTGGGCTGTGACCTAAAGGGGTGAAATTTGGGGCGCTGAATCTCCCAATGAACTGGATAAAATTGCAGCTCAGCATCCTGGTAAACTTGCCACAAGCTCTTCAGTGGGAGCACCGCAACCCTCAGTTTTGGGGTGCTTTTTTCAGGGCTCAGGGCTAAATGTGCCATTCAGCTGTGGAGGGTCCGTAACAGTTCACGGGTGCCTCGGTCAAGACTGCAGACCTCTGGTGCCTGTCCCTGCCACCAGCCACTCTCACGGCTTGCGTGCAGGGATGCGGCACCTGGGGGGTTGTTGCATGTCAGGCCTCATTTGCCTGGATTTGATGGGCACGGAGCTGGCGGGCTGTGCTCAGCCTGACGGCCCCTTGCTGTGGTGGCGAGGTCTGGGGAGGGGGAGAGGAGCCTGGCCTCATGTTTCACCCAGAAAACACAGGAAAGAGGAGGGCTGTGCTGGCAGCCAGTTGTTTGCTTGACTCCGGAGCCTTAATTATATTTTGTATGCAAATCTGAGCCTGCCCATAGCAGGAGGACTGAGGGAGGGATGGGGGGATGTCCCCCACTAGGACACTGGTCAGAAGTAAAGTTGCTGTTTCATTTTCCTGTGAATTTTATTTTGAGGGAAGAAAGGACAGTCTCTGGTCTGTCGACTACTACCGTGCTTGCTGCTTGAAAGCCTGCCCCAGCGCAAATGAGGGCCCAGGGAGGAGCCTCCTGCCTGTCCATGAGAACAGGGGGTTCTGCAGGGAGTATTTAGGGTGAACCCTGAGGCCCAGACCCCGCCATGTCTTCCCCTTCTCCCTCCCTTTTCAGCTCCTTTGCAACATCGCTAGCACTGGGTGCAGGCTGGGGTCTCGCGGGGCTGCCTCCAGGTGCCGGTTTCGGGGCTGGGGAGTGTGGATTAACCCCTGCTGTGCGTCCCCTTCCCCCGGCCGCCCAGCCCGGCCCCCCGCCCGCCCGGCCTGGCCGCCTCCTTTGTGCCGCCCGCATCCTGCCAGGCAGGTGTCAGAGCCCTGAATGCGGGCGAGGGCCCGGCTGATGGATACCACAGATGGAGCGTGGAAATCGGCAGAATGGGCCTCAGCCACAGGCCATTTCTTAGGGCCCAACAAAAGCCTCCAAATAAGTCAACAAAAATCCCAAAGATCACAAAGAGAAAGTGTCATTTGTCATTTGCCGCGGGTCCTTGTGGGGGTGGCGGCCCTGCCGTGCTCCTCCTCGCCTGTACCCGAGCTGACACGCTGGGGGTCACCCACATCTCCTCCTGCCTGGTGCAGCCGTGGGCCCAGCGGCACCCGGTAGGGGAACTGCCACACGAGAGGAGCTGGGGCCATGGCTGTTGTGCCGGGAGTGCGGCCCGGGGAGTTCGTGCCGCGTAAGTGAGGGAACAGATGTGCATGGAGGGGCCTAAGGAATCAGCCAGAGCCCTCCCTGACACTCCTGATGCTGTTTATCTGGCCTTGTTCCAGCCAGACCTGTGGCTAGACAGAACTTTTTGAGGGGCTGCCCTGCTTAGAAGAAAAAGATGTGAAATATTTTATCAAACACTTCTGCAGTGCCTGAATGGCTGCCAGAGGAGCTGTGCCATGCTCTGTGGAGTGCAGTGTGCTGCATCCATAATGCATGGTTTTTAAATGGGTGTCATGTTTTTGTTATTTAATTATTCAAATGAAGTGTCTTGCTGAGAGGAGAAAAAATCCAGGGAATGACCTCTTGTATGTTATTTTGTCGTTCAGTTTTTGCCCCGACACGTCTATTTACAGTGTTTGGAAAACTGATAATTGCAGAGCTCCACGTGACTGAACGCCTGTGAAGCTGAGCGCCTCCAGTTCTGCTAACAGGGATGCAGGCTCTCCTCAGGCCACCAGGCAGGTCGCGAGGGGCTGCGGGACAAAGGATGGCTCTTTAATGCTGTAATTCCTTCTGTAATTAAACATCGTGGCTCAGCTACTGGTGGGGCTTTTGGCTGCTGCCCCCATGTTGCTCTGTGCAGCTAGGAGGGAAGCTGGGAGCTCCGCGCACGGGTGAGTCTCATTCTTTCCATTGCTTAGAGCCGCAGGGCTGGAGAGCTGAGATCACTAGGACAGCTGTAGAGGCTAGCGATACTCGTGGTGTGAGTCTGCAGAGGTGGAAATAACCCAGCTAAAATCTGACCACCTTTTCCCATGCTGAGCAATGTCTTGTTATGCCATGGAAGTTGGTGTGTCAATTAGCAAGACACTCCTCAGCAAAGGGGCATAGATGGTGGTTACAGAGCAGATGTAAAAAAAACACTGTAAAGGCTGAGGTTAGTCCAATTTGTGCGCATAGCCAATGCTCTGATAGCCTTCTCACCTGTATAAAAGTTTAATAATAGTATTTTAGTAAGAAAAATATAAGGATAAAATCTTTCTTAAAACTAATGCTATTTAAAGACCCGGCATAGTAAATAAAAATAGTACAGTCTGTCTCACAGACATGTAGCTATTGTTTGAGATGACATTTGTCTGATTTAAATATTGTGGATCAGCCAAGACAAAGGAACTCAGTTTTCAATAAAGCTGCTCTTAGTAGCCAGGGCTGGCAGAGGGTAATTCCAATGAAATCAGATGGATCTGAAAGCCATTTAATTTGATATGCATTTTCTCCCTGCTTGAGTTTTATTACTTTATCTCTAAATGTTAGCATTTGTGTTAGACACGTCTGGATTCTTGGCTACTTTGTTCATTTGTTTTTCTGACTGGTTTATCTTTGTGCATTTTGTATACTGCTTGTTGAAATGTAAAGATGAAATAAGTCAGTGTTTCATTCTCATTGCAGCATGAATACAGGATGCAGGGAAAAATCACATGATTTTACTGAGTCTTCATAGGACATTTTTACAAAGATCATTATAGGCCTCCTGACACCCCATTACTGAGGGTGTTCAGTTCAGAAATATAGCAATAAATACCCGCTCTAAACTGCAGTGTTTAAGCTGTTCACCTCACAGGGACAGTAAAGAGAGTGATGCAGCTGTGTGTGTGTGCCATAGGTATCTGAGGCTGACATAGGGAAATGATTGTTTTAAAAAGTCATGTGTTTTCTTTAGTCTTGAGCACCAGAATGAAGCCACCCTGGAGGGTTGTAGCTTGGCAATTTGTGAAGAAGATAGGTGTCACTCACTCACTTGGCTTGGGTCTCCAACTGAGAAGATTTGGGATTTGATACCAACTAAATCTGTTATTTATCTTGGGATACCCTAGAATTGCCTGTTTTATAAGGAATGAACTTGAACTACTTGGGATAGGATGCTTATGCTGATTTGCTTTATCACGAGGGACAATATTCTCCAGAACAGCTACATTCAGCCTTATTTGGGGCAAAACTTCCACAGAAGTAAAAGACTGAGAGTGGGATATTCTCATGACACATTTCTCTTGGGTCTGTGTGGGTTTCTGCTGATGTCCTGTGTATGTTGGGTCCAAAATATTTATGATGTCTGCACAGTGAAGATAGCTTTCACAAAAAAGCCTCTTGGCTATGGCAATTATTCTTTCTTTTTATTTTTTTTTTTTGTATGGAGAAATTTATAAACTCTTCAGCTGAGTTGTCTGTAAAAGCACTCTGCCTTTCTCATGCTCTAAGACTAAATAAACAGATTAGGTGTATTTTTTAGTTCAAACAGCTTGAGTGAAATTGGAAATGTAAGATAGCTAGAACTGAACGAGGTGGGGGGTTTTAGCTGGAGCTTGAGGAACAGTGATTTCTGTTCTGGCTTTGTGTTCTCAGTTGCTTTCAAATAAATCATGTTAAGAAGATTATTCTAAATCAATGTCTGTATCAATAATTATTTTATTTAGTGAAGCAGTAGAAGCAATGCTTGCATTTCCACAGAACAAGAAGTTTCAGCATCACTGGGGAGTGTCTGCCCTCTTTAGGTGGTTTCCCTTGAAGGCCTGGGGAGGAAGGAATGCTTGTTGCCTGGGACAGCAGAACACACAAGTGTTCCACAGCCAGTGAAGACTGGCTTTGGAAGGTTTTTTTTTTTTTTTCGTGGTTCATTAGTTTGTTGGGGAAAGAGAATGTGGTCAGGTCCTAGGAGAGGCTTTGCTGCCTTCACAGCTGTAGCTAAGGGTTTGGCCCAGCTGGGCTGTGGCTGGAGTCCACTTGATTGCCACAGGGGTAAGGGCAGTGCCACAGGGCTTTGGTGTGGGGGTGGAAGATTTTGGGGTGGGTGCTTGAAACCCGGTGTGCTACTGCCACCGTACATCCCTACCAGCCTCCAGTGATGCAAGGGGCTGGTCACCTGTATGTGTGATCTCAGGCTCACCATTTCTCCATGTGCTCCTTCATCTCCAAAAGATTAAATAAACTGCACAAGCCACTAAAACAATGCTTTTGGAGTTGAATCTCCCCATCTTCTAGGATACCTGAGGGCAGAATCTGGATGCACTGGGAGAAAGATCAATGGATCTGATAAGATACAGTTTTCCGGGTGCGGCTCAGCCTTGTATGTGAAGTCTAGTGATCAGAGCTGACCACTGGATCTGGTTTGTCTTTAAATGGCTGATTGCAAGAGCTGGTAGGCCCTCCCAGGGAGATGGATGTGCTGCACACGGTCTGTTTCTTGAGGACTTTCCTTAAGCACCTGCTCAGGGCACGGTGAGAGGGACCTCTGATCCAGCACCCTGGCTGGTCTGCGCTTGTGTCCTGGAATGGTTCCTTAAGGCTGAGCCATTGGCACACACCTGCATCTGCCTGCAGCGGTGGCTTGTGCTGGAAAGCCTCCTAAGGCTGGGAGGAATAGTGAAAAATGCTAGGCAAAGGAAACAATGCCTTCTGTATTTCACTTTTGGTTGTCACATATGCTAGTATCTCCTTACTTTACTAACTCAAAGAATAAAAGAGTAAAGTCAAAATAAACGATTACTCTGAAATATTTTTGCAGGACATGTCTGTACAACGTGTTTTTTTTTTTTTTTTTTGTTTTGTTTTGAATTAACACTTGTCTGGACAGTCCTAGGCTTATTAGATGGTCCTAAGGCAGGCTAGGCAAATAACTTGCAAATAAGCAGGAACATGCAAATGTGCCGAGATACACCAACATGGAAATACCATTCAGAATGTAGGACAAATACTACACCGGAAACAGTAAATATTTGAATAAGTAGGAGAATTAATTTCTTCAGTGATGATCCCTGTACCTTGGGTAGTCACTTCCATAACCATTTCAGCGATAAGCTTAAAGTGATAATCAGTAGGGAAAGTCTCCTGTATGTGCATCCATAGAGTCAGAATATTTAAGTTACAACATGCGTACTGTGCGACAGATGCTTGCATCTGCTCAGCAGTTAAGGGAAGAAGGTTGAATTGCTTGTCTGATCATTTGTGTCTAAGCAGATCTTCTTAAGGTTTTTAAATACCTGCAAACTGTTAGAGTTAAAACAGAGAAATTGAATAATTCATCCATTCAAAAAGATTTCTAGATGTCTTTAAATATTCTTGGATCAGGAAAAGGTGCTAAACTCCAAACTGAACTTTTGATAATCCTTTTTGTTTGAGCACACTTGCACAATGTAACATTTAACTCTGTTTCTCATTTTATTTGCTGTTTTAATGTTGCAAATTTCCATAAGTCAGGGGGAAAAAGCAGATTTTCCACATAACAAGATATGATTAATTCATCAAATCTTTTGATTTTTTCCCCTCAACTAATTTTTTATTTTTATTTTGAGCATCAGCACCCCAGTCTGACGAAGGCTCTGACATCGATTCTGAACCAGACTTACCTTTAAAAAGAAAGCAACGTCGCAGCAGGACAACTTTCACAGCAGAGCAACTCGAAGAGCTGGAAAGAGCCTTTGAGAGGACACACTACCCTGACATTTATACACGGGAAGAACTTGCGCAAAGAGCCAAACTCACAGAGGCTCGAGTTCAGGTACGGATTTAATAGCTGCCTATTTCCCTAAAGGGAATTTGCCTTTCTATTAACACAGAAGTTCTTTAATATTCTCTCATCATTGTGCTCTGGGTTAGAAAGAAAACGTGAAGCTAGGACATGTACACCCCTAGCGGTTTTTACATCTGTATACAGACAGTGATTTTCCAACTGTTTAAAACAACAGCTTTGACAAACCTTTTTTTTTGTGTTTTCTGCAGTAATTGTTCCATACCTACCATAAATAAAATACTGAGCCTTTACAGAATAAGGTCTATTATCACAGTTTGTTTGTTTTCTGCATTTGACAGCACTCTGCATGTAATCAGTTCAGCTGTTGTGCCAGTTTATAGTTTAACTGATTTCATCTGTTGTTGTTTGGATCTTTCAGACATTAACAGAGGAGAGAAAAACATTTTAAAAAGGACAATGTGTTTGTAGAGCCGTACGAGTGAGCAGGGTAACTGGTGCAGTATCTACAATTTTCTTTTAGGTTAGCTTTTGAAGTTGACTTGATTTAAACCTTGTAATATCTCTTTTATCCCCATTGTCAGTTTAATTCAAAACAAAATAAACCCTCAAATAACCGTTAGGTCTTCACAACTTCATGTAGATATGGATCATCTAAAACAAGTTAAAATGCTGGAGGAGTAAATAATGGAGTTGTTTTAAATTAAAAACAGAAGCATGAACCTGGATTTTCAGATGTTGAAAATGAGCAAATAGCAGCCAGATAAATCTGGAATAAATTGGACCTAGGAGTTCAGGTTCAAACTAAGTCTTGTTCTGTTTCACAACTCAGAACTGTGCCCTGTGAGCTGTGTAACACCACAGGCAGAATGCCCTGGTGCTCTTTCACTAACTGACATCTAAGAGTCATTTGAAATAGAGTGCCCAGTTTAAAATCACTCCGAGGTGTGAGTGTTTGTAAGCAAACATGAGGTTGGGGGACAAGTAAAATGAGTGGTAACTTGTGATCTAACCAAGGATCCAGGTCAATTTCGCTGCTTTGGTGAAGCTTTTTTTATGCTTTGACCCTTTGAAGCTCAGCCTGAGGCATTCAGACTCTGTAGACTGACATAGGCTATTCAAAATATCCCTTGTCCTTTTCAGACAAGCGTGCCTATTGCAGCCTGCCTGTATTTACTGAGAATGTGTCTTGAAGGATCCTGTCTTCGTCAGTTTTACCTGCTAAATGTTTTTGCAGAAGACTTCAGACCAAATTTCTTGCAAGTGTTTGTTATGACTGTGAGAGAAAATCAGATGTATGGATGAATTTGTCTGGAAGGCAAACTCTGTTGTGCATGACTCCCTTCTTAACATGTTTGCTAGGTAAAATGCTTGCAAAACAGCTTTGTGTATAGGCTTGGGCCAGGTAAGACCAAATCAAGCCCTGGGAATCATTCACGCAGAAACATAATAAAGATATCTGCCTACATACGTTCCATGAGCAAGATGAACAGGATTTAGGATATGACGGTTTAGGCTGAGTTAGCTTCAGTGGAAAGATATGATGAAATGAAAAAGACTTTGTTCATGTTTTTCTAAATCAATGACCCACAGCTAGAAGAAAAGCAGAACTCTCATTAACATAACAGCTGTCTTAATGTGGCTTTAACCCTGTGACTTTTTACATTCCTTATGGCTTCCTTGGTTCCCTTGAGACACATCTTGTCTCACACCACTCCTATGATCTACAGCCACACGAATTCCCCAGTACCTCTGACATATGGGTATTTTACCTAACCCAGCATGGAAGAAAGTTCCAAGTCAATCAATGATTAAAACACCAGAACAAAACCTCTCTGGATTAAAGATGAGCCGGGGCTGAAGTAGCCAGCCTGTGGGTAGTTTCGTAGTGCACTCCATCTGTCTGGCACCCTTGAAGGCTGGCAGAGTGCTTTAGCAGTGGATTAAGAGATACAGGATTTTCCTTATCAGCATTCAGCACCTCTCTACAGACCCTTAAAATAGCCATCTATGATGGGCATGAAATAAAAGAAGACCTGTGAAAAGAAATAACCCTCAGAGACTTGAGCCTCGGAGGGCTGGCGAGCCATACTGATGCAGCATTCAAGCTTTCTTAGTCACCCTTCTTTTTTGGTAACAGTATGACAGAGATCAGAGATACCAAATTTTATATGGGTAAGTACACAAAGATCTCTTTGACTACTTCGTGATTAAGTATGGTGCACAAGAGCTGGCTCTTTGCAGCCTGGGTATGGGTGAGCCCAGAAAATTCTTTTGTCCCTTGAGATTTTCAGATGGGATTGGCTGTGATGACAGATCTCATAGAGTTGTTTTACATTGTGTAGGAACTTAGTTAATTGACATGTAATCGATTACAACTGGACCAATGGGCTATTGTCTCAGTCCCTCCACGTTTTGCTTTTTCTACACTGCCACTCCTGTGCATCCTATTTCCTTCTTTTCCCCAAGGTGATTTCTGAACACTTATGAAATGAAGAGTCTTAAACCTCCCAACTATCTATTTTCTCACTTTCCCACTGCTGAAGGATAACCAAGCACGTGTTTCTAAGCCAGTTGGTCGGAGAGGGTGGGAAAGGCCACCTCTGGGCTAAGATCAAATTTAGAATGTTTCAGCCCCTAAGGGGAATTTTTTCAAAGTTACAAGCAACAGAAAACAGACTTTACACTGTTAATGTTATTTGTGTATTTAAATTGTGGGGACAGGAAAGGCTTTTGAAGGGAGAAATGTTGAAACAAACTCCGTGTTAGAAGAATCACAAGATATATAACTATAATTATCACAAGTACTTCAGCACTGCATGTAAAAAGAAGCAAAAAATGCTCCGTGCAATTCCTCTTGCAGTGCCTTTGTGCTCAAGGACCTCGTGAGCCTCTCCCTTGTATTTGGGTCTAGATGTCATATGGAGACAGGATAGCCTCTGCTACCTCTTCCCAAAGGCACACGGCTTTTTTCTGGATGTTAGATGCATCAGGAAGGGCAAAGTTCTTTGGAGTTATGCATTCATTATATACCACTCAAAAACTTAAGTAATGTCCCCAGGGTCTAGAATGGTCTATTAAAAAAAAAAAAAAAATGCTCATCTTTAACATGAAGTTAAAGCTTCTCATATTGTGAATTAAAATTGTAAATGTGCAGTGTTTCACTGGTCCAGTTATAAACACTTTAAACAATCATTAAGTTGCAGCATAGGCCCTTAAGGTCTCTGGCCTATTTTTACTGAATCAACCTGGGGGCTAATTCCGTAAGTGAAATTTTCTCCACTGTAGATAAAGATCAAAGGCTCCCACAGAGCTTCAGAGAAGAACAGTTACGGTTTCTGTAAAATAGCACA